>CM038679.1:454786943-455321356 GCA_021605205.1 Aegilops longissima | reverse complement strand
CCCACCCCTCTCCAGTTGTAATCGAGAGGAAGATATACGTTACGAGGCGGGTTCAGGGCCGCTGACACCTATTTACCCCCAAGGTGTTTGCTCTACCTTGGCATGATGATGTTAGTCATATCATGCATATGTTGCCTTGCAGTTCCTACTTTTGATATCATATATGACATCTGCTTGGTTTAGACATGTTCGTAATGCCACCTGTTTAGTTTCTATATCATATCACGGGAATTATGCGTCTCATGTCTTTTAGCCAGCCATAATATATGTGAAATGTGCAATGCCATCCTGTTTAACCAGGCATCATATATTTGAATGATATCTTGCCCATCCTTTTCTTCATTACATTTCCATTTGTCGACAATGTTTGTACATTAAACTACCCTTCACGTGAATCAGCCATTTGGGTGGGAGATGAAAAATCTGGAGTGAAAACAAGGCCTTGAGCGATAAGTGCTTGATAACCCACAAGTATAGGGATCGCAACAGTTTTTGAGGGTAGAGTATTCAACCCAAATTTATTGATTCGACACAAGGGGAGCCAAAGAATATTCTCAAGTATTAGCAGCTAAGTTGTCAATTCAACCACACTGGAAACTTAGTATCTGCAGCAAAGTGTTTAGTAGCAAAGTAATATGATAGTGGTGGTAACGGTAAAAAAAGTAAATACACCAAAAGTAATGTTTTGGTATTTTGTAGTGATTATAACAAGAGCAACGGAAAAGTAAATAAGCGTAAACCAGTATATGGAAACTTCGTGAGGCACCGGATCGGTGATGGATAGTTATGCCGGATGTGGCTCGTCATGTAATAGTTACAACATAGGGTGACACAGAACTAGCTCCAGTTCATCAATGTAATGTAGGCATGTATTCCGTATATAGTCATACGTGCTTATGGAAAAGAACTTGCATGACATCTTTTGTCCTACCCTCCCGTGGCAGCGGGTTCTATTGAAACTAAGGGATATTAAGGCCTCCTTTTAATAGAGAACGGAACAAAGCATTAGCACATAGTGAATACATGAACTCCTCAAACTATGGTCATCACCGGAGTGGTCCCGATTATTGTCACTTGAGGTTGCGGATCATAACACATAGTAGGTGACTATAGACTTGCAAGATAGGATCAAGAACACACATATATTCATGGAAACATAATAGGTTCAGATCTGAAATCATGGCACTCGGGCCCTAGTGACAAGCATTAAGCATAGCAAAGTCATAGCAACACCAATCTCAGAACATAATGGATACTAGGGATCAAACCCTAACAAAACTAACTCGATTACATGATAAATCTCATCCAACCCATCACCGTCCAGCAAGCCTACGATGCAATTACTCACGCACGGCGGTGAGCATCATGAAATTGGTGATGGAGGATGGTTGATGATGACGACGGCGACGAATCCCCCTCTCCGGAGCCCCGAACGGACTCCAGATCAGCCCTCCCAAGAGAGATTAGGGCTTGGCGGCAGCTCCGTATCAAAAAACGCGATGAAACTTTCTCTCTGATTTTTTTCTCCCCGAAACCCAATATATGGAGTTGGAGTTGGCGTCGGAGGGCCACCAGGGGGCCCACAAGGTAGGGCGGCGCGCCCAGGGGGAGGGGCGCGCCCCCCACCCTCGTGGATAGGGTGTGGGCCCCCTGGTCTTCATCTTTGGCGAGGATTTTTTATTATTTATTCTAAGATATTCCGTGGAGTTTCAGGTCATTCCGAGAACTTTTGTTTTCTGCACATAAAACAACACCATGGCAATTCTGCTGAAAACAACGTCAGTCCGGGTTAGTTCCATTCAAATCATACAAGTTAGAGTCCAAAACAAGGGCAAAAGTGTTTGGAAAAGTAGATCTGACGGAGACGTATCAACTCCCCCAAGCTTAAACCCTTGCTTGTCCTCAAGCAATTGAGTTGACAAACTGAAAGAGAAAAAGAAAAACTTTTACAAACTCTGTTTGCTCTTGTTTTTGTAAACATGAAAAGCCAGCATTCAAGTTTCAGCAATTATTATGAACTAACCATACTCACAATAACACGTAGGTCTCACAATTACTCATATCAATAATATAATCAGCTAGCGAGCCATAATAATAAAACTCGGATGACAACACTTTCTCAAAATAATCATAACATGATATAAAAATGGTATCTCGCTAGCCCTTTACGAGACCATAAAACATAAATCAGAGCACCTTTAAAGATCAAGGACTGACTAAACATTGTAATTCATGGTAAAAGAGATCCAGTCAAGTCATACCCAATATAAAACAATTATAATGAATGCAAACGACAGTGTGCTCTCCAGCGGGTGCTTTTTAATAAGAAGGGTGATGACTCAACATAAAAGTAAATGGATAGGCCCTTCGCAGAGGGAAGCAGAGATTTGTAGAGGCGCCAGAGCTCAGTTTTGAAATAGAGATAAATTATATTTTGAGCGGCATACTTTCACTGTCAACGCAACAACTCTCAGATGGCTGTATCTTCCATACTACATGCATTATAAGCAGTTCCCAAACAGAATGGTAAAGGTTTATACTCCCCATCCTCCACAAGCATCAATCCATGGCTTGCTCGAAACAACGAGTGCCTCCAGCATTCAACGGGTCACAAGGGGAGTCTTGTTTAATTATTTTGATTTGCTTTGATCTTTTTGGATCATGGGACTGGGCATCCCGGTTACCGGCCCTTTCTCGTGAATGAGGAGCGGAGTCCACTCCTCTTGAGAATAACCCACCTAGCATGGAAGATATAGGCAGCCCTAGTTGCACATGAGCTGCTCGAGCATACAAAACAAAAATTTTATTTGAAGGTTTGGAGTTTGGCACATACAAATTTACTTGGAACGGCAGGTAGATACCGCATATAGGAAGGTATAGTGGACTCATATGGAACAACTTTGGGGTTTAAGGAGTTTGGATGCACAAGCAGTATTCCGCTTAAATGCGGTGAAGGCTAGCAAAAGACTAGGAAGCGACCAAGAGAGAGGCGACAACGATCGTAAACATGTATCAAAATTAATTTACACGAATATAAGCACGAGTAAGATATAATCCACCATGAACATAAATATCATGAAGGCTATGTTGATTTGATTCAACTACATGTGTGAACATGTGCCAAGTCGAGTCACTCAATTCATTCAAAGGAGGATACCATCCTATCATACCGCATCATAATCATCTCAATAGCATGTTGGCAACATAAGGTAAACCATTATAACTCATAGCTAATCAAGCATGGCACAAGCAACTATAATCTCTAAATGTCATTGCAAATATGTTTACTTCATAATAGCTGAATCAGAACGATGAATCATCATATTTACAAAAACAAGAGAGGTCGAGTTCATACCAGCTTTTCTCATCCCAATAAGCCCATCATATATCATCATTATTGCCTTTCACTTGCACGACTGAACGGTGTGTATAATAATAAGAGTGTATGTGCATTGGACTGAGCTGGAATCTGCAAGCATTCAACTCAAGAGAGAAGACAAGTAATATGGGCTCTAAGTTAAATAAACGATCATGCATATGCGAGTGTAACGCCCTCGATGCGGCTATATCTCCCACGTGTCGAGGCACGACTTAGAGGCATAACCGCATTGAAAGCAATGTCGCAAGTGAGGTAATCTTCACACAACCCATGTAATACATAAGGAAATAGATACATAGTTGGCTTACGATCGCCACTTCACACAGTACATAAATAAACATCCATTATTGAGTACACTCAAGGTCCGACTACGGAACCAAAATAAAAGAAGATACCCCAAATGCTACAGATCCCGATCGTCCCAACTGGGCACCACTACTGATCATCTGGAAAAGACACATAGTAACGACCACGTTCCTCGTCGAACTCCCACTTGAGCTCGGTTCGTCACCTGACCGCATCGTCGGCACTGCAACTGTTTTGGTAGAATCTGTGAGCCACAGGGACTCAGCAATCTCACACCCGCGAGATCAAGACTATTAAAGCTTATAGGAAGGACAGGGTTGTAAGGTGGAGCTGCAGCAAGCGACTAGCATATATGGTGGCTACATCGCAAAAGAGAGCGAGAAGAGGAGCAAAACACGGTCGTGAAGCTAGTAGCGATCAAGAAGTGATCTGAACTACTTACGCCGACATAACTCCAACACCGTGTTCACTTCCGGACTCCGCCGAGAAGAGACCATCACGGTTACACACGCGTTGATGTGTATTTTACTTGAGGTCAACTTCGGTTTTCTACAACGGACATTAACAAATTCCCATCGCCTCATAACCGGGCACACGGCTTTGAAAGATAATACCTGCGGGGTGTCCCAACTTAGCCCATTATAAGCTCTCACGGTCAACGAAGGATATTCCTTCTACCGGAAGACCCGATCAATCTCGGAATCCCGGACTACAAGACATTTCGACAACAATAAAACAAGACCAACAAAGCCACCCGGTGTGCCGACAAATCCCGATAGGAGCTGCACATATCTCGTTCTCGTGGCACACCGGATAGGTCAGCCTACGAGTAAAACCAGCCCTCGAGTTGCCCGTGGTGGCCCATGATCTGCCGGTTTGGGCCAGCACTCAAGGAGCACCGTCCGGGGTTAAAATAAAGATGACCCTCGGGCTCGCGAAAACCCGGGAAAAAAGGCTTAGGTGGCAAATGGTAAAACCAAAGTTGGGCCTTCTTTGGGCGAGTCTTATTCAAAGCGAACTGTCAAGGGGTCCCATAAATCACCCAACCGTGTAAGGAATGCGAAATCAAGGAACATAACACCGGTATGACGGAAACTAGGGTGGCAAGAGTGGAACAAAACACGGGCATAAGGCCGAGCCTTCCACCCTTTACCAAGTATATAGATGTATTAATTATAGCAGATATATATTGTGATATCCCCAACAAGTAAACATGTTCCAACAAGGAACAACATCTCCATGTTCAACAAGGAACAAACTTCAACTTCACCGCAACTAGCAACGCTATAAGAGGGCTGAGCAAAGCGGTAACATAGCCAATCAACGGTTTGCTAGGAAAGGATGGTTAGGGGCTGACATGGCAATATGGGTGGCATGATATAGCAAGTGGTAGGCATCGTAGCATAGGCATAGCAAAAGAGCGAGCAACTAGCATAGCAAAGATAGAAGTGATTTCGAGGGTATGGTCATCTTGCCTGCAGATGTTCTCAGAGTTGTCGAAAGCTTGATCCTCGTAAGCGTTCTCAACAGGTTCCTCGTTCACGTACTCGTCTCCCGGCTCTACCCAAAGCAACAACACAAACAAAGGAACCACAATAAAACACGGTGCAATGCACAATCAACATGATGCAAAACATGGCATGATATGCGAGATGTGATATGCAATGCGTATGTGCGCTCCGGAAGGAAAATGATGAACCAGGCATCAACTTGGCAAACCAAGTATGCCACTGGAAAGATGAGATGATTTGGTTGAAATCGATATAAAGATCACGGAATCGGATGCACGGTTTGCAAATGACAAGCAAAACAAGAATGGCACAAATCTGCCATTAACAGCATGATGCCACTTAGCAAGCAACAAGAAATTAAGCTACTGCACCCAAACGTACCAACAAAGTATATGTCAGTGATCTACACAAGATGCTTAACAAAAGATGAGCACTGAGCTACGGCTAGTTCACATCATAACAGGTTCAAACAAGCATGGCAAAAGTGCACAAAATATCAGGCTGGTCATGGCAAAAACAGCATCAGGTAACAATGTTCAGAGCAAGAAAACTACATGCTACAGGAACTAATAATAGCAAAACATGGCATGTCATGAATCTACTCAAAGCATAGAACAAAATTCCCTTAATGACCATAAGCAAAAAGGATCAGAAAATATAGTAACACCCATGTCAATATCGAAAGTTTCGTTAACAGATTCAGCAACATGGCATGTCAAAAACTGATAACAAGTAGGCATGTTTACAAGCTCAATGCACTCACTACAGAGCCTTATATGATAAACTAAGCATACATACATCAAGAAGACATGGCATAGAAGACATACATGGCAAGAACAATAACATAGCATATACGGATCAACCACAACAACCTTGGCAAAATTGAATAACATGTAAACAATCTGCCAGGAAACATTTGATAGCAAAAGTAGAGCTCGATTGACTCAAGCTATGGCACTCCATAATTGCAAATAAGGGCATGGATGGATAGAGCAAGACATGTTTAACAAAACATCCTTACTGAAGTATCTCAAAATATGCATGGATCTCTTGGTAGCATCAAGTTAACATGGCATCAAAATATCAGCAAAACAGAGCTGAAATCAGCAACATCAGGACACCTACTTTGCATGCTTGTGCTAGTCACCACATAGATCACAAAAATACATGGCATACACCCCTGGAAAGATGGCATGGCATATTACAAAACACATGTAGGACTCAAATTCATAGGGTGCACACATCAATCATAGCAAAAATAACAAAAGTGCAAGTTCTGTTAAGAAAGCGAAACTAACATCACATAGCCCTCTTCCAACAGAATTTCGGGCATCAAGATGAGCTCAAATGAAAATGATGCAATGAGATGAAATGATCTACTCTTGAGGCGAACATTTTGATATATTATACGCGCAAAATGGAGCTACAGATGCAAAGTTACGCTACGTAGAAATTGCCACGAAATATCATAGGAGAATTTAGAGGGGGGGGAGAAGTCAACGGGAGCTAGGTCCCGATCCGGATCCGATCGGATCGACGGCGGCGCGGGCGGCTCGCCGGGAGGGAGAAGCCGGGCGGGCGCCCGGCCGGAGGGGAGGTGACAGGAGGCGGGCGGGCATGGCTGCTGCAGGGGCGCGGCTGGGCAGCGTGAGGGCACGGCGGCTCGAGCGCAAGTGAGGCGCGGAGTGGAGGCGGGCGGGCTGTGGCAGGCGGCGGGCCGGGAGGGCCCTGCAGACCTCAGCAGGCCTGTGGGTCGGTGATGTGGGCGCGGGAGCCCACGTGGCGCTGTGTGAGAGAGGTCTTGGGCGGGCGGACGTTGTCGGCCCGCTCCGGACACGTCCGGCGGCGGAGGGATTCGATCTAGGGTTTCGGGAGGATGATCCGGATTTGGAGGGGGTTTGCTTAAATAGGCATAGAGGGAGCTAGGAGAGTCCAAATGAGGTGTAGTTTTCGCCACACGATCGTGATCGAATGACGGAGAGCATGGAAGTGACTTAGATGGGTTATTGGACTATTTTGGAGGGTGTTGGGCTGCAACTTAAAAGAGGCCTTTTTGAGAGTGCGGTTAACCGTTGGAGTACCAAACGAGCTCCAAATGACCGAAACTTGACCGGTGGTCTACGGTGGTATACCAAGGCCACTAGACAAACCTCGGTCCATTCCGAGAAGGTTTAGTACCCGCACACGGAAAAACCGTAAAGGGGCGCCGGGGAGATAGGAGTGCGGATTGCAAAAGCGGACAACGGAAAAATGCTCGGAATCATGAGGCGAACACATATGCAAATCGATGCACATGATGACATGATATAAAATGCATGACATGGACAAAATGCAAAAGAAGAAAACCCAACCACGGAGGGAATATCATATCACAATGCCGAAAATGGCAAGAGTTGGAGTTACAAATATGGAAAGTTACTTCCGGGTGTTACAACACTCCACCACTACAAGAGGATCTCGTCCGAGATCTAGGACTGAAAGAACTCGGATAATCGAACGGAGGTGATCCTCGCGCTCCCGGTGGCTTCTCGGTTGGAATGGTGTGACCACTTCACTTTCAGGAATTTGATTGACTTGTTGCGAGTCTTGCGCTCGGTTTCTTCAAGAATAGCAACGGGTGCTCATGATAAGAGATCTTCTTGAAGGTCAATTTCTTGAAGTTGATAGTGCGTTCAGAGTCTTGAAGCACTTGCGAAGCTGTGACACGTGAAACACATCGCACGTTTGCAAAGTTGGATGGAAGCTCAAGTTGATAGGCGAGATCGCCTCTTTTGCCAATGATCTTGAAAGGACCCACGTATCTAGGGGCAAGCTTCCTTTGATACCGGGCGACGAGTGCCTTTCATTGAGAGACGCGGAGGTAGACATGGTCTCCGATTTCAAAAGCCACATCACGGTGCTTATCATCATAATAGCTCTTTCGGCGCGATTATGCGGCTTTGAGATTCTCACGAATGACTTTGCACATTTCTTACGCTACGTGATCAAGTCATTGCCAAGAAATTGGCGTTCACATCTCGAGACCAATTGAGAGGAGTCGTCACTTTTCGCCATAGAGAAATTCGAATGGGGCCTTGCCGAACTCGCTTGGAAGCTGTTGTTGTAGGAGAACTTCGGCATATGGAAGACAATCTTCCCACTTCATACCGAAAGAAATGACACAAGCCCCGAGCATATCTTCAAGGATTTGATTGACTCGCTCAACTTGGCCACTTGTTTGAGGATGGAAAGCTGTCTTTGAAAGCGAATGTTGGTGCCCATGGCCTTGAAAAGAATCCCAAAACTTGGAGGTAAAGATGCTGCCACGGTCCAAGAGATCACTTGTGGAATGCCGTGCAAGGAGACAATCCTGGAGGTGTATAGCTCTGCCAACTGAGCTGCTGTGATGGATTCTTTGATAGGAAGAAAATGAGCCACTTTAGTAAGCTTGTCAATGACAACGAAGATAGCATCATTTCCACGCTTGGACTTTGGAAACCCAGTCACGAAGTCCATTTCAATATGATCAAACTTCCATTCTGGAATAGCAAGAGGTTGGAGGAGACCAGCTGGTCGTTGGTGTTCTGCTTTCACTCTTCTGCGGACATCACACTCATTCACGAATTGAGCAATTTCTCGCTTCATTCAAGTCCACCAATATGACTGCTTGAGGTCCTGGTACATCTTCGTACTTCCAGGATGAATGGATAGAAGCGAATTGTGAGCCTCGTTCATAATGACTTTTCTCAAATCACCCTTAGGAACCACAATCCGGTCCTCAAAGAAAAGAGTATCTTTGTCATCAATGTGGAAGCACTTGTACTTGGAAATGCCCTTGTCGATACCACGTTTCACCTTTTCACCATGGTATCCGAAGTTGAGCCTCACGAATCTGATCTTCCAAAGTAGGAGAGACTATGAGGTTGGCAAGAAAGCCTTGAGGAACAACTTGAAGATTCAGCTTATGGAAAGCTTCACAGAGATCCGGTTGGAAGGGCTTGAGGATTAAACTGTTGCGATAAGCCTTCCTGCTCAAAGCATCTGCAATGACATTGGCCTTGCCGGAGTATATTCAATACTTGGGTTGTACTCTTGAATCATTTCGACCCATCGAGTCTGCTCTGAGGTTGAGGTTGGGCTGAGTGAAGATGTACTTGAGACTCTTGTGATCGGTGAAAATGTCCACTTTCCTTCCCAACAAGAGATGTCTCCACGTTATCAATGCATGGACAATGCCGCCAACTCAAGATCGTGAGTGGGGTATTTCTTTTCGTTGGGCTTCAATGGCGAGAGGTATAAGCCACAACTCTCTTCTCTTGCATTAACACAGCACCGAGACCTTGAAGAGAAGCATCACAGAAAACTTGAATGGCTTGGATTCATCGGGAGGAGTTAAGGCAGAGCTGTGACGAGTTTCTCTTTGAGAGTATTGAAAGCAACGTCACACTCGGGAGACCGGACATACTTCACATGCTTCGGAGGAGGTTGGAAAGAGGCTTTGCAATCTTGGAGAAGTTCTCAACGAATCTTGACAATAGCTTGCAAGACCAAGAAAAGTCGGAGCTGCTTGACATTCCGAGGAGGTTCCCAATTCACAATTGCGGACACCTTCTCGGGATTAACTGCGATGCCCTTAGCGGAGATGATATGACCAAGATAAAGCACTTCATCAAGCCAAAATTCACATTTGGAAAACTTAGCATAGAATTGATGCTCTCGAGCTTGTCTAGCACCAATCGCAAATGTTTGGCATGATCCTTCTTATTCTTGGAGAAGACCAAAATATCATCAAGATAGACCAAGACGAATTCATTGGTGTAGGGGTTGAAGATGAAGTTCATCATCCGAGAGAATGTTGGAGGAGCATTGACAAGGCGAAAGACATGACAAGATATTCATAAGAACCAAAGCTTGTTCGAATGCTGTCTTGGGAATATCTTGTTCACGAATGCGAATCGATGATAACCCATCTGAAGGTCAAGCTTGGAGAACACTTTAGCACCTTTGAGTTGCTCGAAAAGCTCATTGATGTTGGGAAGTGGATACTTGTTCTTGATAGTCTTCTTATTCAATGGACGGTAATGTCGACGCAAAGTCGGTCCGTGCCATCCTCCTTCGGACAAAAGAACACCACAACCCCAAGGAGATGAACTCGGTCGATCAAACCCAGACGCTCTTGTTCATCGAGCTGCTTCTTCAATTCCTTTAGCTCATCGGTCCAAGCTTGTATGGGCGCTTGTAAGCGGGTTCGATGCGGGCTCAAGATCGATAACGAATTCAAGCGGCCGATGAGGAGGCATACCGGAAGCTCTTACGGAAATACATCTTGGTACTCACAAGCGATGGAATCGAGAGATAGCATCAATTCGCCCTTCTCATTGAGAGAAAACAACCGAATGGTTTCATCACGAGCGGCATAGATGATCACATCATTAGAAGAGTGAGTCAATTGAATTTCCCTTGCAGCACAATCAAGCTGAGCTTTGTGCTGATAAAGCCAGTCCATCCCGAGAATAAGATCAATATCCGAGTCACCGAGAACAACTGGTTTGGCCAGAAATCAATCGCCCATCTTGATACCGACATTCGGAACCACCAAGCTAGAACTCATGTGCTTGCCCGGGGAAACAATTGCTAGAGGTTTAACCAAGAATTCCGAAGTGAAATCATGCTTGGCAAAAAACGGTCTCGACATGAAACAATGCGATGCACCAGTATCAAATAAGACTTTTGCAGGAATATCATTAACAAGAAGATTACCCATTATCACATCAGAAGATTCCTCTGCTTGAGCTGCATTCATCATGTTCACCTTTGCAAACTTGGGATTATGCTTGACCACTGCATTGCTGGAAGATTTCACAGGAGGAGGAGGCGGAAGGCGCCTTTGGTTGAAGCACTTGTTCGCATAGTGACCTTTCTGCTGACATTTGTTGCAAGTCACTTCAGAGAGCGGATGGTGGTAAGGAGCACTTGACCTTGGAGCTTGAGAATTGGACTTGTTACGATAGCTTGGGTTGGGTGGGTGGGAAGATCCACGGCCACCTGAGTTCTTCTGGCGATAAGGCCGACGGAACGGAGGAGGAGGAAGGTAGAACTTGCTGCTTAGCTGCCACTTGAGAGGAAGAAGAAGACTGAACTGCATCCCGATTCTCTTCTTAGAAGCCTCACATTTGAGCTGGGCAGCTTCTTGCTTGATGCCATGTTGTAGAATTCATCATACTTTTACGGCTCAAAAGCACAAGAGCTAATTGCAGATCTTCTCTCAGACCACCTCTGAATTGATAGATCATACTCTTTTCATCAGTACGTCTTGCTTAGCAAAGCGAGCGAAGTTTCGAACTGGATATTGTATTGGTACACGACATGTTGCCCTGCTTGAGATTGCGGAACTCCTCACGCTTGCTCTCAACAACACTTTTGAATGTGGTGAGCTCGAAATCTCGGCGGAACTCATCCTGTAATGACACGACCTCCTCTGGAATCTTTGTATTCTTTGGTACCACTCAGCAGCTTGGTCCTTGAGTTGAAGCGATGCAAACTTGACAAAGTCCTCGTGTCCGACATTGCTACATTCAAAATGCTTGCAGATGTCCACAAGCCAATCGTCGCCGTCGTGGCCTCAACACGTAAACCGAAAGACTTCGCTGATTAGCGAGGAACCGACCGAGAGTAGCAAAGTGCGGCTGATTGTTGCCTTGACCTTGATTTCCTTGATTGCCTTGCCCTGAGTGCGTTCTTGCAAGAGCTGCAAAATCATCGAGCATTGGCATTGGTGGCTGCCATGATAGCTTGCCGAGCCTCCGGAGGCGGAGGTGGAGGTGGAGGTTCGACCGATTCCCTTCATTCCGTTCCGGATTCTGACGCGTTGGCGGAGCCATCCTGAAGAGGGTGACATCCGTTAGTCCTTTGATAGACAAATAGTCAAGTAGAATCAACGGATAGAAATTGCAACATATAGTCTTCACAATAAACATTCGAACAAGAATGAACGAATGAATTCCAAAAGTTAATCATCACACGACCATTAAGGTGAGAAGCCACTTAGATAAAGGTATGGAAACACCATCTGCCTTAGAAACAACTCGAATATCACAACTGAAAACAAAAGATTGGCTTCAAGAAAGAGCCGGAACAAACACATGATAGAGATTTCGCCCAAAGTGTTCGTGGTGGGGCCCACACGGACACGACGTATAGCGGACGTCATGAATGACAAACAAGACGTCCCCGAATCAGCATAGCCAAGGATTCTTTAAGACGCCTCGCGACCACTGTAAATCGACCGTGAATGGGCGGACCATTAGACGTTGAACCCCAATCTCAAATCATACATCTGTCGGAAAGATATCCTATAAGCTACTAGAATTCCCACCTATAAACTCCCGAAACTTTCTGGTTATGCAATCTGGTGTTGGGGATACAGGGGACACAAAATATATCACCCAAACTAACAATACGTAGATCCAGTTGTGTCCATCCGTCAACACATAACCAAGAAATCCTCGGAAATCCTGTACCTCGACCTTAGAAAAACATCCGTTATACAAGTCATGGCAATACTCCCGAGCTCGCCCCAGTACTGAGTTATCGGGGTTATCTCACCAACAACTGCACAAAAGAGATTTCGATGTCGGCAAAACTCAGGTATTCGAGAATCGCAACGATAAAATTGTGGCGACAACACCTCGGAGCTCAACTCCCGGGACACCGCCACAACCCCTAAATGTCGAGGCACCAAGAACAATGTTCTCGTCACAAAACCATCGAACGATCCCAAGATACCAGCGTGATCCTAAATTTTTTTAGTGAAATTTGAGGAGAGAAGAGTCAAAACTCTCGTCGGAGACCTCACAGAGCGACGAAGGGACTGGGGAGTAAAAGAATCCTACTCTCCGATATATATAATCCTAAGACTCAAAACATTTTCCATTCTAGACTCAACAACGCATGACAAACAATCAAGTAGGGGGCTCCTAAGTCGGGAAGGCTCGATTACCAACTTAGCGCCCTCGATGCGGCTATATCTCCCACGTGTCGAGGCACGACTTAGAGGCATAACCGCATTGAAAGCAATGTCGCAAGTGAGGTAATCTTCACACAACCCATGTAATACATAAGGAAATAGATACATAGTTGGCTTACAATGCCGCCACTTCACAGTACATAAATAAACATCCATCATTGAGTACACTCAAGGTCCGACTACGGAACCAAAATAAAAGAAGATACCCCAAATGCTACACGGATCCCCGATCGTCCCAACTGGGCACCACTCTGATCATCTGGAAAAGACACATAGTAACGACCACGTTCCTCGTCGAACTCCCACTTGAGCTCGGTTCGTCACCTGACCGCATCGTCGGCACTGCAACTGTTTTGGTAGAATCTGTGAGCCACAGGGACTCAGCAATCCCACACCCGCGAGATCAAGACTATTAAAGCTTATAGGAAGGACATGGGTTGTAAGGTGGAGCTGCAGCAAGCGACTAGCATATATGGTGGCTACATCGCAAAAGAGAGCGAGAAGAGGAGCAAAGCACGGTCGTGAAGCTAGTAGCGATCAAGAAGTGATCCTGAACTACTTACGTCCGACATAACTCCAACACGTGTTCACTTCCGGACTCCGCCGAGAAGAGACCATCACGGTTACACACGCGTTGATGTGTATTTTACTTGAGGTCAACTTCGGGTTTTCTACAACGGACATTAACAAATTCCCATCTGCCTCATAACCATGGCACGGCTTTGAAAGATAATACCTGCAGGGTGTCCCAACTTAGCCCATTATAAGCTCTCACGGTCAACGAAGGATATTCCTTCTACGGGAAGACCCGATCAATCTCGGAATCCCGGACTACAAGACATTTCGACAGCAATAAAACAAGACCAACAAAGCCACCCGATTGTGCCGACAAATCCCGATAGGAGCTGCACATATCTCGTTCTCGTGGCACACCGGATAGGTCAGCCCTCGAGTAAAACCAGCCCTCGAGTTGCCCGTGGTGGCCCTTGATCTGCTTAGTTCGGGCCAGCACTCGAAGGAGCACTGGTCCGGGGTTAAAATAAAGATGACCCTCGGGCTCGCGAAAACCGGGGAAAAAGGCTTAGGTGGCAAATGGTAAAACCAAAGTTGGGCCTTTTTGGACGAGTCTTATTCAAAGCGAACTGTCAAGGGGTCCCATAAATCACCCAACCGTAAGGAACGCGAAATCAAGGAACATAACACCGGTATGACGGAAACTAGGGTGGCAAGAGTGGAACAAAACACTGCATAAGGCCGAGCCTTCCACCCTTTACCAAGTATATAGATGTATTAATTATAGCAGATATATATTGTGATATCCCCAACAAGTAAACATGTTCCAACAAGGAACAACATCTCCATGTTCCAACAAGGAACAAACTTCAACTTCACTGCAACTAGCAACGCTATAAGAGGGCTGAGCAAAGCGGTAACATAGCCAATCAACGGTTTGCTAGGAAAGGATGGTTAGGGCTGACATGGCAATATGGGTGGCATGATATAGCAAGTGGTAGGCATCGTAGCATAGGCATAGCAAAAGAGCGAGCAACTAGCATAGCAAAGATAGAAGTGATTTCGAGGGTATGGTCATCTTGCTGCAATGTTCTCGAGTTGTCGAAAGCTTGATCCTCGTAAGCGTTCTCAACAGGTTCCTCGCTCACGTACTCGTCTCCGGCTCTACCCAAAGCAACAACACAAACAAAGGAACCACAATAAATCACGGTGCAATGCACAATCAACATGATGCAAAACATGGCATGATATGCGAGATGTGATATGCAATGCGTATATGCGCTCGGAAGGAAAATGATGAACCAGGCATCAACTTGGCAAACCAAGTATGCCACTGGAAAGATGAGATGATTTGGTTGAAATCGATATAAAGATCACCGAATCGGATGCACGGTTTGCAAATGACAAGCAAAACAAGAATGGCACAAATGCCATTAACAGATGATGCCACTTAGCAAGCAACAAGAAATTAAGCTACTGCACCCAAACGTACCAACAAAGTATATGGCAGTGATCTACACAAGATGCTTAACAAAAGATGAGCACTGAGCTACGGCTAGTTCACATCATAACAGGTTCAAACAAGCATGGCAAAAGTGCACAAAATATCAGGCTGGTCATGGCAAAAACAGCATCAGGTAACAATGTTCAGAGCAAGAAAACTACATGCTACAGGAACTAATAATAGCAAAACATGGCATGGCATGAATCTACTCAAAGCATAGAACAAAATTCCCTTAATGACCATAAGCCAAAAAGGATCAGAAAATATAGTAACACCCATGTCAATATCGAAAGTTTCGTTAACAGATTCAGCAACATGGCATGTCAAAAACTGATAACAAGTAGGCATGTTTACAAGCTCAATGCACTCACTACAGAGCCTTATATGATAAACTAAGCATACATACCTCAAGAAGACATGGCATAGAAGACATACATGGCAAGAACAATAACATAGCATATAATGGATCAACCACAACAACCTTGGCAAAATTGAATAACATGTAAACAATCTGCCAGAAACATTTGATAGCAAAAGTAGAGCTCGATTGACTCAAGCTATGGCACTCCATAATTGCAAATAAGGGCATGGATGGATAGAGCAAGACATGTTTAACAAAACATCCTTACTGAAGTATCTCAAAATATGCATGGATCTCTTGGTAGCATCAAGTTAACATGGCATCAAAATATCAAGAAAAGCAGCTGAAATCAGCAACATCAGGACACCTACTTTGCATGCTTGTGCTAGTCACCACATAGATCACAAAAATACATGACATACACCCTGGAAAGATGGCATGGCATATTACAAAACACATGTAGGACTCAAATTCATAGGGTGCACACATCAATCATAGCAAAAATAACAAAAGTGCAAGTTCTGTTAAGAAACAGAAACTAACATCACATAGCCCTCTTCCAACAGAATTTCGGGCATCAAGATGAGCTCAAATGAAAATGATGCAATGAGATGAAATGATCTACTCTTCAGGCGAACATTTTGATATATTATACGCAAAATGGAGCTACAGATGCAAAGTTACGCTACGTAGAAAATGCCACGAAATATCATAGGATTAAAACTTAGGAGAATTTAGAGGGGGGGAGAAGTCAACGGGAGCTAGGTCCCGATCCGGATCCGATCGGATCGAGGACGGCGGCGGCGGGATGGCTCACGGAGAGGGAGAAGCGGGCTGGGCGCCCACGAGGAGGGGAGGTGACGGCGAGGCGGGGGCGGGCCGGGCGCGGCGGGCATGTGTGGCGGAGAGGGCACGGCGGCCAGCAAGTGAGGCGCGAGTGGAGCGAGGGCGGCGCATGTGTGTGGCGCGGCGGGAGGGGCAGAGAGACCCTTCTGCAGACGGGCTCATGGCGGGTCTGCTGGGTCGGCGGTGATGTGGGGCGCGGAGCCCACGTGGCTGGTGTGAGAGGTCATGGCGGGCGGACGTTGTCCGCCCGCTCGGACACGCCCCGGCGGCGGAGGGATTAAATCTAGGGTTTGGGGAGGATGATCCGGATTTGGAGGGGTTTGCTTAAATAGGCATAGAGGAGCTAGGAGAGTCCAAATGAGGTGTAGTTTACCACACGATCGTGATCGAATGACGGAGAGCATGGAAGTGACTTAGATGGGTTATTGGACTATTTTAGAGGGGTGTTGGGCTGCAACTCAAAAGAGGCCTTTGCGAGAGTGCGGTTAACCGTTGGAGTACCAAACGAGCTCCAAATGACCCGAAACTTGACCGGTGGTCTACGGGTGGTATACCAAGGCCACTAGACAAACCTCGGTCCATTCCGAGAAGGTTTAGTACCCGCACACGGAAAACCGTAAAAGGGGCGCCGGGGAGATAGGAGTCTTGGGATTGCAAAACGGACAACGGGAAAAATGCTCGGAATCATGAGGCTAACACGTATGCAAATGCGATGCACATGATGACATGATATAAAATGCATGACATGGACAAAATGCAAAAAGAAGAAAAACCCAACCACGGAGGGAATATCATATCACAATGCCGAAAATGGCAAGAGTTAGAGTTACAAATATGGAAAGTTACTTCCGGGGTGTTACAACACTCCACCACTACAAGAGGATCTCGTCCCGAGATCTAGGACTGAAAGAACTCGGATAATCGAACGGAGGTGATCCTCGCGCTCCCGGTGGCTTCTCGGTTGGAATGGTGCGCCACTTCACTTTCAGGAATTTGATTGACTTGTTGCGAGTCTTGCGCTCGGTTTCTTCAAGAATAGCAACGGGTGCTCATGATAAGAGAGATCTTCTTGAAGGTCAATTTCTTGAAGTTGATAGTGCGTTCAGGAGTCTTGAAGCACTTGCGAAGGCTGTGACACGTGAAACACATCGCACGTTTGCAAAGTTGGATGGAAGCTCAAGTTGATAGGCGAGATCGCCTCTTTTGCCAATGATCTTGAAAGGACCCACGATCTAGGGGCAAGCTTCCCTTTGATACCGGGTTTACGAGTGCCTTTCATTGAGAGACGCGGAGGTAGACATGGTCTCCGATATCAAAAGCCACATCACGGTGCTTATCATCATAATAGCTTTTCCGCGCGATTGCGGCTTTGAGATTCTCACGAATGACTTTGCACATTTCTTCCGCTACGTGATCAAGTCATTGCCAAGAAATTGGCGTTCACATCTGGACCAATTGAGAGGAGTACGTCACTTTCGCCATAGAGAAATTCGAATGGGGCCTTGCCGAACTCGCTTGGAAGCTGTTGTTGTAGGAGAACTCGGCATATGGAAGACAATCTTCCCACTTCATACCGAAAGAAATGACACAAGCCACGAGCATATCTTCAAGGATTTGATTGACTCGCTCAACTTGGCCACTTGTTTGAGGATGGAAAGCTGTCTTTGAAACGAATGTTGGTGCCCATGGCCTTCAAAAGAATCCCAAAACTTGGAGGTAAAGATGCTGCCACGGTCTCAAGAGATCACTTGTGGAATGCCGTGCAAGGAGACAATCTCGAGGTGTATATCTCGCCAACCGAGCTGCTGTGATGGATTCTTTGATAGGAAGAAAATGAGCCACTTTAGTGAGCTTGTCAATGACAACGAAGATAGCATCATTTCCACGCTTGGACTTTGGAAACCCGATCACGAAGTCCATTTCAATATGATCAAACTTCCATTCGGAATAGCAAGAGGTTGGAGGAGACCAGCTGGTCGTTGGTGTTCGCTTTCACTCTTCTCGCAGACATCACACTCATTCACGAATTGAGCAATTTCGCTTCATTCGAGTCCACCAATCTGATCGCTTGAGGTCTGGTACATCTTCGTACTTCCGGGATGAATGGATAGAAGCGAATTGTGAGCCTCGCTCATAATGACTTTTCTCAGATCACCCTTAGGAACCACAATCCGTCCTCAAAGAAAAGAGTATCTTTGTCATCAATGTGGAAGCACTTGTACTTGAAATGCCCTTGTCGATACCACGTTTCACCTTTTTCACCATGGTATCCGAAGTTGAGCCTCACGAATCTGATCTTCCAAAGTAGGAGAGACTATGAGGTTGGCAAGAAAGCCTTGAGGAACAACTTGAAGATTCAGCTTATGGAAAGCTTCACAGAGATCCGGTTGGAAGGGCTTGAGGATTAAAGCTGTTGCGATAAGCCTTCCTGCTCAAAGCATCTGCAATGACATTGGCCTTGCTCGGAGTATATTCAATACTTGGGTTGTACTCTTGAATCATTTCACCCATCGAGTCCACTCGAGGTTGAGGTTGGGCTGAGTGAAGATGTACTTGAGACTCTTGTGATCGGTGAAAATGTCCACTTTCCTTCCCAACAAGAGATGTCTCCACGTTATCAATGCATGGACAACGCCTCCAACTCAAGATCGTGAGTGGGGTATTTCTTTTCGTTGGGCTTCAATCTGGCGAGAGGTATAAGCCACAACTCTCTTCTCTTGCATTAACACAGACCGAGACCTTGAAGAGAAGCATCACGTAAAACTTGAATGGCTTGGATTCATCGGGAGGAGTTAAGGCAGAGCTGTGATGAGTTTCTCTTTGAGAGTATTGAAAGCAACGTCACACTCAGGAGACCAGACATACTTCACATGCTTCTGGAGGAGGTTGGAAAGAGGCTTTGCAATCTTGGAGAAGTTCTCAACGAATCTTCGGCAATAGCTTGCAAGACCGAGAAAAGTGCGGAGCTGCTTGACATTCTGAGGAGGTTCCCAATTCACAATTGCGGACACCTTCTCGGGATTAACAGCGATGCCCTTGGCGGAGATGATATGACCAAGATAAAGCACTTCATCAAGCCAAAATTCACATTTGGAAAACTTCGCATAGAATTGATGCTCTCTGAGCTTGTCTAGCACCAATCGCAAATGTTTGGCATGATCCTTCTTATTCTTGGAGAAGACCAAAATATCATCAAGATAGACCAAGACGAATTCATTGGTGTAGGGGTTGAAGATGAAGTTCATCATCCGAGAGAATGTCGGAGGAGCATTGACAAGGCCGAAAGACATGACAGTATTTCATAAGAACCAAAGCTTGTTCTGAATGCTGTCTTGGGAATATCTTGTTCACGAATGCGAATCTGATGATAACCCATACGAAGGTCAAGCTTGGAGAACACTTTAGCACCTTTGGGTTGCTCGAAAAGCTCATTGATGTTGGGAAGTGGATACTTGTTCTTGATAGTCTTCTTATTCAATGGACGGTAATCGACGCAAAGTCGGTCCGTGCCATCCTTCTTCTTCGGACAAAAGAACACCACAACCCCAAGGAGATGAACTCGGTCCGATCAAACCTAGACGCTCTTGTTCATCGAGCTGCTTCTTCAATTCCTTTAGCTCATCGGTCCAAGTTTGTATGGACGCTGCAAGCGGGTTGATGCGGGCTCAAGATCGATAACTAATTCAAGCGGCCGATGAGGAGGCATACCCGAAGCTCTTCCGAAATACATCTTGGTACTCACAAGCGATCGAATCGAGAGATAGCATCAATTTGCCCTTCTCATTGAGAGAAAACAACCGAATGGTTTCATCACGAGCGGCATAGATGATCACATCATTAGAAGAGTGAGTCAATTGAATTTCCTTGCAGCACAATCAAGCTGAGCTTTGTGCCGATAAAGCGATCCATCCGAGAATAAGATCAATATCCGAGTCACCGAGAACAACTGGTTTGGCAGAAATCTATAATCGCCCATCTTGATACCGACATTGGAACCACCAAGCTAGAACTCATGTGCTTGCTCGGGAAACAATTGCTAGAGGTTTAACCAAGAATTCAAGTGAAATCATGCTTGGCAAAAACGGTCTCGACATGAAACAATGCGATGCACCAAGATCAAATAAGACTTTTGCAGGAATATCATTAACAAGAAGATTACCCATTATCACATCAGAAGATTCCTCTGCTTGAGCTGCATTCATCATGTTCACCTTTGCAAACTTGGGATTATGCTTGACCACTGCATTGCTGGAAGATTTCACAGGAGGAGGAGGCGGAAGGCGCCTTTGGTTGAAGCACTTGTTAGCATAGTGACCTTCTCACGACATTTGTTGCAAGTCACTTCAGAGAGCGGATGGTGGTAAGGAGCACTTGACCTTGGAGCTTGAAAGTGCTCCTTGGAGCTTGAGAATTGGACTTGTTCGATAGCTTGGGTTGGGTGGGTGGGAAGATCCACGGCCACTGAGTTCTTCTCACGATAAGGCCGACGGAACGGAGGAGGAGGAAGGTAGAACTTGCCGCTTAGCTGCCACTTGAGAGGAAGAAGAAGACTGAACTGCATCCCCGATTCTCTTCTTAGAAGCCTCACATTTGAGCTGGGCAGCTTCTTGCTTCAAATGCCATGTTGTAGAATTCATCATACTTTTCGGCTCAAAAGCACAAGAGCTAATTGCAGATCTTCTCTCGGACCACCTCTGAATTGATAGATCATACTCTTTTCATCAGCACGTCTTGCTTAGCAAAGCGAGCGAGTTTCGAACTGGATATTGTATTGGTACACGACATGTTGCCCTGCTTGAGATTGCGGAACTCCTCACGCTTGCTCTCAACAACACTTTTTGAATGTGGTGAGCTCTAAAATCTCGGCGGAACTCATCCTGTAATGACACGACCTCCTCTGGAATCTTTGTATTCTGGTACCACTCGGCAGCTTGGTCCTTGAGTTGAAACGATGCAAACTTGACAAAGTCCTCGGTCCGACATTGCTACATTCAAAATGCTTGCAGATGTCCACAAGCCAATCGTCGGCGTCGTGGCCTCAACACGTAAACCGAAAGACTTCGGCTGATTAGCGAGGAACTGACTGAGAGTAGCAAAGTGCGGCTGATTGTTGCCTTGACCTTGATTTCCTTGATTGCCTTGCCCCTGAGTACGCTCTTGCAAGAGCTGCAAAATCATCTGAGCATTGGCATTGGTGGCTGCCATGATAGCTTGCCGGAGCCTCCGGAGGCGGAGGTGGAGGTGGAGGGTTCGACTGATTCCCTTCATTCCGTTCCGGATTCTGACGCGTTGGCGGAGCCATCCTGAAGAGGGTGACATCCGTTAGTCCTTTGATAGACAAATAGTCAAGTAGAATCAACGGATAGAAATTGCAACATATAGTCTTCACAATAAACATTCGAACAAGAATGAACGAATGAATTCCAAAAGTTAATCATCACACGACCATTAAGGTGAGAAGCCACTTAGATAAAGGTATGGAAACACCATCTGCCTTAGAAACAACTCGAATATCTGGCGAAAACAAAAGATTGGCTTCAAGAAAGAGCGGAACAAACACATGATAGAGATTTCGCCCAAAGTGTTCGTGGTGGGGCCCACACGGACACGACGTATAGCGGACGTCACGAATGACAAACAAGACATCCCCGAATCAGCATAGCCAAGGATTCTTTAAGGCGCCTCGCGACCACCATCAGAATCGACCGTGAATGGGCGGACCATTAGACGTTGAACCCCAATCTCAAATCATACATCCATCGGAAAGATATCCTATAAGCTACTAGAATTCCCACCTATAAACTCCCGAAACTTTCGGTTATGCAATCTGGTGTTGGGGATACAGGGGACACAAAATATATCACCCAAACTAACAATACGTAGATCCAGTTGTGTCCATCCGTCAACACATAACCAAGAAATCCTCGGAAATCCTGTACCTCGACCTTAGAAAAACATCCGTTATACAAGTCATGGCAATACTCCCGAGCTCGCCCCAGTACTGAGTTATCGGGGTTATCTCACCAACAACTGCACAAAAGAGATTTCGATGTTGGCAAAACTCAGGTATTCCAGAACTGCAACGATAAAATTGTGACGACAACACCTCGGAGCTCAACTCCCCGGGACACTGCCACAACCCCTAAATGTCAGGAGGCACCAAGAACAATGTTCTCGTCACAAAACCATCGGAACGATCCCAAGATACCCGCGTGATCCTAAATTTTTTTTAGTGAAATCTGAGGAGAGAAGAGTCAAAACTCTCGTCGGGAGACCTCACAGAGCGGCAGAAGGACCTGGGAGTAAAAAGAATCCTACTCTCCGATATATATAATCCTAAGACTCAAAACATTTTCCATTCTAGACTCAACAACGCCATGACAAACAATCAAGTAGGGGGCTCCTAAGTCGGGAAGGCTCGATTACCAACTTAGCGCCCTCGATGCGGCTATATCTCCCACGTGTCGAGGCACGACTTAGAGGCATAACCGCATTGAAAGCAATGTCGCAAGTGAGGTAATCTTCACACAACCCATGTAATACATAAGGAAATAGATACATAGTTGGCTTACAAATGCCACTTCACACAGTACATAAATAAACATCCATCATTGAGTACACTCAAGGTCCGACTACGGAACCAAAATAAAAGAAGATACCCCAAATGCTACACAGATCCCCGATCGTCCCAACTGGGCACCACTACGATCATCTGGAAAAGACACATAGTAACGACCACGTTCCTCGTCGAACTCCCACTTGAGCTCGGTTCGTCCACCTGACCGCATCGTCGGCACCTGCAATTGTTTTGGTAGAATCTGTGAGCCACAGGGACTCAGCAATCTCACACCCGCGAGATCAAGACTATTAAAGCTTATAGGAAGGACAGGGGTTGTAAGGTGGAGCTGCAGCAAGCGACTAGCATATATGGTGGCTACATCGCAAAAGAGAGCGAGAAGAGGAGCAAAGCACGGTCGTGAGGCTAGTAGCGATCAAGAAGTGATCCTGAACTACTTACGTCAGACATAACTCCAACACCGTGTTCACTTCCCGGACTCCGCCGAGAAGAGACCATCACGGTTACACACACGGTTGATGTGTATTTTACTTGAGGTCAACTTCGGGTTTTCTACAACGGACATTAACAAATTCCCATCTGCCTCATAACCATGGGCACGGCTTTGAAAGATAATACCTGCAGGGTGTCCCAACTTAGCCCATTATAAGCTCTCACGGTCAACGAAGGTATTCCTTCTACTGGAAGACCCGATCAATCTCGAATCCCGGACTACAAGACATTTCGACAGCAATAAAACAAGACCAACAAAGCCACCCGACTGTGCCGACAAATCCCGATAGGAGCTGCACATATCTCGTTCTCGGGGCACACCGGATAGGTCAGCCCTACGAGTAAAACCAGCCTCGAGTTGCCCGTGGTGGCCCATGATCTGCCCGATCTAGGGCCAGCACTCGAAGGAGCACTGGTCCGGGGTTAAAATAAAGATGACCCTCGGGCTCGCGAAAACCGGGGAAAAAGGCTTAGGTGGCAAATGGTAAAACCAAAGTTGGGCCTTTTTGGGACGAGTCTTATTCAAAGCGAACTATCAAGGGGTCCCATAAATCACCCAACCGTAAGGAACGCGAAATCAAGGAACATAACACCGGTATGACGGCAACTAGGGTGGCAAGAGTGGAACAAAACACCTGCATAAGGCCGAGCCTTCCACCCTTTACCAAGTATATAGATGTATTAATTATAGCAGATATATATTGTGATATCCCCAACAAGTAAACATGTTCCAACAGGAACAACATCTCCATGTTCCAACAAGGAACAAACTTCAACTTCACCGCAACTAGCAACGCTATAAGAGGGCTGAGCAAAGCGGTAACATAGCCAATCAACGGTTTGCTAGGAAAGGATGGTTAGGGCTGACATGGCAATATGGGTGGCATGATATAGCAAGTGGTAGGCATCATAGCATAGGCATAGCAAAAGAGCGAGCAACTAGCATAGCAAAGATAGAAGTGATTTCGAGGGTATGGTCATCTTGCTCGCAATGTTCTCGAGTTGTCGAAAGCTTGATCCTCGTAAGCGTTCTCAACAGGTTCCTCGCTCATGTACTCGTCTCCGGCTCTACCCAAAGCAACAACACAAACAAAGGAACCACAATAAAACACGGTGCAATGCACAATCAACATGATGCAAAACATGGCATGATATGCGAGATGTGATATGCAATGCGATATGCGCCCGGAAGGAAAATGATGAACCAGGCATCAACTTGGCAAACCAAGTAAGCCACTGAAAGATGAGATGATTTCGGTTGAAATCGATATAAAGATCACCGAATCGGATGCACGGTTTGCAAATGACAAGCAAAACAAGAATGGCACAAATCTGCCATTAACAGCATGATGCCACTTAGCAAGCAACAAGAAATTAAGCTACTGCACCCAAACGTACCAACAAAGTATATGGCTGTGATCTACACAAGATGCTTAACAAAAGATGAGCACTGAGCTACGGCTAGTTCACATCATAACAGGTTCAAACAAGCATGGCAAAAGTGAACAAAATATCAGGCTGGTCATGGCAAAAACAGCATCAGGTAGCAATGTTCAGAGCAAGAAAACTACATGCTATAGGAACTAATAATAGCAAAACATGGCATGGAATGAATCTACTCAAAGCATAGAACAAAAGTCCCTTAATGACCATAAGCCAAAAAGGATCAGAAAATATAGTAACACCCATGTCAATATCGAAAGTTTCGTTAACAGATTCAGCAACATGGCATGCCAAAAACTGATAACAAGTAGGCAAGTTTACAAGCTCAATGCACTCACTACGGAGCCTTATATGATAAACTAAGGATACATACCTCAAGAAGACATGGCATAGAAGACATACATGGCAAGAACAATAACATAGCATATACGGATCAACCACAGCAACCTTGGCAAAATTGAATAACATGTAAACAATCTGCCAGGAAACATTTGATAGCAAAAGTAGAGCTCGATTGACTCAAGCTATGGCACTCCATAATTGCAAACAAGGGCATGGATGGATAGAGCAAGACACGTTTAACAAAACATCCTTACTGAAGTATCTCAAAATATGCATGGATCTCTTGGTAGCATCAAGTTAACATGGCATCAAAATATCAGCAAAACAGAGCTGAAATCAGCAACATCAGGACACCTACTTTGCATGCTTGTGCTAGTCACCACATAGATCACAAAAATACATGGCATACACCCCGGAAAGATGGCATGCCATATTACAAAACACATGTAGGACTCAAATTCATAGGGTGCACACATCAATCATAGCAAAAATAACAAAAGTGCAAGTTCTGTTAAGAAACAGAAACTAACATCACATAGCCCTCTTCCAACAGCATTTCGGGCATCCAGATGAGCTCAAATGAAAATGATGCAATGAGATGAAATGATCTACTCTTTGAGAAGAACATTTTTATATATTATACGCGCAAAATGGAGCTACAGATGCAAAGTTACGCTACGTAGAAAATGCCACGAAATATCATAGGATTAAAAACTTAGGAGAATTTAGAGGGGGGGAGAAGTCAGCGGAGCTAGGTCCCGATCCAGATCCGATCGGATCGAGGGGCGGGCGGGCGGCTCACGGAGAGGGAGAAGCAGGGCGAGGGCGCCGGAGAGGTAGGTGACGGCGAGCGGGTGGAAGGCCAGCGGCGGCGGGGGGTGGCGGGCGGCAGTGCATGCGGCGGGAGGGCACGGCGGCTGAAAGCAAGTGAGGCGCGGAGGGGCGGGGGCGGCGCATGGTGCGGGCGGCGGGCGGGTCGGAGGGCCCCAGACGGCCTCATGGGCCCTGGGTCGGCGGGCGATGTGGGGCGCGGAGCCCACGTGGCGCTGTGTGTGAGAGGTTGCGGGCGGGCGGACGTTGTCCGCCCGCTCGGACACGCCCGGCGGCGGCGGAGGGATTAAATCTAGGGTTTCGGGAGGATGATCCGGATTTGGAGGGGTTTGCTTAAATAGGCATAGAGGGAGCTAGGAGAGTCCAAATGAGGTGTAGTTTTCGCCCACACGATCGTGATCGAACGACGGAGAGCATGGAAGTGACTTAGATGGGTTATTGGACTATTTTGTAGGGGTGTTGGGCTGCAACTCAAAAGAGGCCTTTGCGAGTGTGCGGTTAACCGTTGGAGTACCAAACGAGCTCCAAATGACCCGAAACTTGACCGGTGGTCTACGGGTGGTATACCAAGGCCACTAGACAAACCTCGGTCCATTCCGAGAAGGTTTAGTACCCGCACACGGAAAACCGTAAAAGGGGCCGCCGGGGGAGATAGGAGTGCCGGATTGCAAAACGGACAATGGGAAAAATGCTCGGAATCATGAGACGAACACGTATGCAAATGCAATGCACATGATGACATGATATAAAATGCATGACATGGACAAAATGCAAAAAGAAGAAAAACCCAACCACGGAGGGAATATCATATCACAATGCCGAAAATGGCAAGAGTTGGAGTTACAAATACGGAAAGTTACTTCCGGGGTGTTACAGCGAGCCACTAAGCATTTTCAATATGGTCTTCTCGACCCCCAAAGAAATGAAAAGAAATAAAAACTATTTACACAGGAAAGCTCCCAACAAGCAAAAGAAGAACGGGAAATATTTTTGGGTTTTCTTTTTAATTATTACTACTACGGCAGGAAAAATAAACTACTACTAATTTTTTTAGTTTTTTTTTCTTAAGGTTTATTAAACACACAAGAAGAAAGCAGGAAAAAGAAAAATAAACTAGCATGGATACTACAGTGAAAGAGTATGAGCACCGACATCTAGCAATGAGCGTGTGTGAACATAAATGTAATGTCGGTGAGAAATACGTACTCCCCCAAGCTTAGGCTTTTGGCCTAAGTTGGTCTATTGCCAGGGATAGCCCGGCTGATACCCGTAGGTGTAGTGGGTGGGGTTAAATCTTGCGATGCGTGGCTACTACCGCCTCCTGAGCGGCAGCGTGGCGTCGAGCTGCCTCCGCTCTCCTCTCGTACTCATCTGCCTCCTCTCTGGTAATAATATATGTTCCTCTCGTCTAAATCAAAGAAGGAAGAAGCAGGAAGAGTAACACAGACATCATGTCGTTTGTTAAAGATTAGTCGATACTGGAAAGGTGGTCCAGTCCTCTCAGTGAACTGGTGGGAAAACATAGAATCAAGATCTAAATAAGAAGGAGGTAACTCCATATCACCCTCATGAATGTCCACATCAAGAAAATTAGCTAAGCGGGTTGCATAAATTCCTCCAAATAAATCTCTGTTATGTCTATTATGATGCAACCTACGAGCTACAATAGCTCCCATATGATAAGATTGGTCCCCTAACACAGCACTTCTGAGAATGCTGAGATCAGGGGCACACATGTGACATGCTTCATCCTTAGCATTTATGCATCTACCAATGAAGAGAGCAAAATAATGTATAGCAGGAAAGTGAATGCTCCCTATAGTGGCTTGCGCTATATCTCTAGATTCCCCCACGGTTATTCTAGCAAGAAAGTCTCTATATTCAGATTTAGGGGGATCCCTAATACTACCCCAAGATGGAAGTTTGCATGCAAGAGTGAAATCCTCTAAGTCCATGGTATAAGATTTGTCATAAAGGTCAAACATGACTGAAGGAGAATTACGCGAAGATGAAAACTCAAACCTCCCCACAAATGAACTTGTGAGGTCACGATACGTGGGCATTTATCAGCTTCATAGTCCTCAAGACCGGCATTACGCAAATATGTGTAGAATTCTTCTTTAATTCCCACCTGATTCATAAAATTTTCCGAAGGCCATTCACAGGGCCTAACAAGAGCGTCTCTTGGTGGTTCCTCGTCACCATCACACATTGCAAGCCTGGGACCTTGCTTCCTTGAAGAACCACCTTGGAACATCTTCCTAAGCATATTGTTTTCTCTGAAAATAATTCTGAAATTTTTAGTAACTTCAAACAAAAGTGAACCAACTTCAATAAAACTGATAGCAACTACTCATACAAGTGCCTAGAGCATATATCAAGCATTAGAACTACTTGGAACCATATGAATTTGACATGCAAGCTCAAGAACATGGTCACCTATACAGCACAAATTTGCAATGAATAAAGCACTAGAACAAAAACTAGTTGGACCAATGGAGGAGTCACATACCAAGGAACAATCTCCTCAAGCAGTTTTGCGAGAGGTGCTTTGAGCAAGGAGATCGAAAATCACGGCAACGGGGGCTGGAACTCGTGCTTGAGTTGGTTTTTCGTGTTTGTGTGAGGCAGAGGAAGAAGATGGGTGCAGGGATAAGTGGAGGAGGGCCACCGTGGGCCCACGAGACAGGGGGGTGCGCCCAGGGGGGTAGGGCGTGCCCTCCACCCTCGTGGCCAGGTGGCAGCTCCCCCCGTGGTAATTTTTTTACACTAAAAATCCTCAATTATTCCCGAAAAAATCATATTAAATTGGCATGGCATTCTGAGGACTTTTATTTTTGGGATATTTTTATATTGCACGGATAAGTCAGGAAACAACCAGAAAAATACTATTTTTACTTTATTTCTACTAAAGAACATAAAATATAAAGAGGGTACAGAAGGTTGTGCTTCTAGTTTCATCCATCTCATGCTCATAAAAAAGAATCCACTAACAAGGTTGATCAAGTCTTGTTAACAAACTCATTCCAATAATCATGGAACCGGAGAAGTTTCGAATAACACTATGTTACCTCAACGGGGATATGGACATCCCCAATAATAAGTATATCATATTTCTTCTTGACAGTAGGGAGAGGAAATTCAAAACCTCGAAATATAATCGATGGAATTTTTCCAATAGAGTTGATACTATGAACTTGAGGTTGTTTCCTCGGAAAGTGTACCGTATGCTCATTGCCATTAACATGAAAAGTGACATTGCCTTTGTTGCAATCAATAACAGCCCCTGCAGTATTAATGAAAGGTCTTCCAAGAATAATAGACATACTATCATCCTTGGGAATATCAAGAATAACAAAGTCCGTTAAAATAGTAATGTTTGCAACCACAACAGCACATCCTCACAAATACCGGCAGGTATAGCAGTTGATTTATCACCATTGCAAAGATATTTCAAGAGGTGTCAACTTATTCAAGTCAAGTCTACGATATAAAGAGAGAGGCATAACACTAACACCGGCTCCAAGATCACATAAAGCAGTTTTAACATAATTTCTTTTAATGGAGCATGGTATAGTAGGTACTCCTGGATCTCAAAGTTTCTTTGGTATTCCACCCTTAAAAGTGTAATTAGCAAGCATGGTGGAAATTTCAGCTTCAGGTATCTTTCTTTTATTTGTAACAATATCTTTCATATATTTAGCATAAGGATTCATTTTGAGCATATCAGTCAATCACATACGCAAAAAGATGGGTCTAATCATTTCATCAAAGCGCTCAAAATCCTCATCATCCTTTTTCTTGGATGGTTTGGGAGGAAAAGGCATGGGTTTCTGAACCCATGGTTCTCTTTCTTTACCATGTTTCCTAGCAACGAAGTCTCTTTTATCATAACGTTGATTCTTTGATTGTGGGTTATCAAGATCAACAGCAGGTTCAACTTCTACATCATTATCATTACTAGGTTGAGCATCATCATGAACATTATCATTAACATTTTCACTAGGTTCATGTTCATTACCAGACTTTGTTTCAGCATCAAACATAGAGATATCATTTGGATTATCAGGTGGTTCAGCAACAGGTTCACTAGAAGTTTGCACAGTCCTATCATTTTCCTTTTTCTTCCTTTTAGAAGAACTAGGTACATCAATATTATTTCTCTGAGAATCTTGCTCGATTCTCTTAGGGTGGCCTTTAGGATACAACGGTTCCTGAGTCATTCTACCAGTTCTAGTAGCCACTCTAACAGCATAATCATTTTTCTTACTATTCATTTCATCAAGAACTTCTTTCTGAGCCTTAAGTACTTGTTCTACTTGAGTGGTAACCATAGAACCATGTTTGCTAACAAGTCTAAGTTCACCTCTAATATCAGCCATATAATCACTCAAGCGTTTAATCATATCAGAATCATATTTCAACTGTCTACCAAAATAAGCATTAAAATTTTCTTGTTTGACAATAAAATTATCAAACTCATCGAAGCATTGCCTAGCAGACTTATAATGAGGAATATCACCTTCATCAAATCTATAGAGAGAATTTACCTTTACTACCTGTGTCGGGATATCGGGAGGTTCTTCAGTAAATAAGTAATTGAGATCATATACTTATTCAACAGGAGGTAAATTAAGACCATGTATTTCTTAAATAGGAGGTAAATTCTTAACATCTTCAGCTTTAATACCTTTTTCTTTCATAGATTTCTTTGCCTCTTGCATATCTTCGGGACTGAGAAATAGAACACCTCTCTTCTTCGGAGTTGGTTTAGGAATAGGCTCAGTAATTGGCTCAGAAGCTGGCTCAGGAGGTGCCCAATTATTCTCATTTATCAACATATTATTCAATAGAATTTTAGCTTTATCCGGTGTTTTTTCCCTGAAAAGAGAACCAACACAACTATCCAAGTAATCTCTCGAAGCATCGGTTAGTCCATTATAAAAGATATCAAGTATTTCAGGTTTCTTAAGAGGATGATCAGGCAAAGCATTAAGTAACTTGAGAAGCCTCCCCCAAGCTTGTGGGAGACTCTCTTCTTCAATTTGCACAAAATTATATATATCCCTCAAAACAGCTTGTTTCTTATGAGCAGGGAAATATTTAGCAGAGAAGTAATAAATCATATCCTGGGGACTTTGCACACAACCAGGATCAAGAGAATTAAACCATTTCTTAGCATCACCCTTTAATGGGAACGGAAATATTTTGAGTAAATAAAGGTAGCGCGATCTCTCATTATTAGTAAACAGGGCAGCTATATCATTTAACTTACGAAGATGTGCCACAACAGTTTCAGATTCATAGCCATAAAAAGGATCAGATTCAACGAAAGTAATTATATCTGGATCAACAGAAGAATCATAATAATCCTGATCGGGAACACAGATAGGTGAAGTAGCAAAAGCAGGGTCGGGTCTCATCCTATCTCTAAAAGATTCTTTACTCCATTTAACTAGCAACCTCTTAAGTTCAAGTCTATCCTGGAAAGCAAGAACGGCTGCAGTAGATTCAGCATTAAAAAGATAACCCTCAGGAATAGCAGGCATATTATCATCATTACTAACATCATCGTGTTCAGTTTCAATAATTTCTCTTTCTCTAGACCTAGAAATCTGTTAATCTAGAAATTCACCAAGGGGCACAGTAGTATCAAGCATAGAAGTAATTTCATCATAAGTATCATGCATAGCGTAGTGGCATCATCAATAACATGCGACATATCGAACGAATAGCGAAGCAGGTTTAGGTGTCGCTAGCTTACTCATAACGAAGGTGAATCAAGTGCGAGCTAGATGGCAGTTCCTTACCTCCCCTCGTAGTTGAGGGATAAATTGTTGTCTTAGCGTCTTTCAAGTTCTTCATAGTGTCCAACAGATATAAATCTAAAGTGACTCAAAGAATAGAGCTATGCTCCCCGGCAACGACGCCAAAAAAAGGTCTTGATAACCCACAAGTATAGGGGATCGCAACAGTTTTCGAGGGTAGAGTATTCAACCCAAATTTATTGACTCGACACAAGGGGAGCCAAAGAATATTCTCAAGTATTAGCAGCTAAGTTGTCAATTCAACCACACCTGGAAACTTAGTATCTGCAGCAAAGTGTTTAGTAGCAAAGTAATATGATAATGGTGGTAACGGTAACAAAAGTAAAGACAAACAAAAGTAATGTTTTGGTATTTTGTAGTGATTGTAACAATAGCAACGGAAAAGTAAATAAGCGTAAACCAGTATATGGAAAACTCAGAGGCACCGGATCGGTGATGGATAATTATGCGGATGTGGCTCGTCATGTAACAGATTACAACATAGGGTGACACAGAACTAGCTCCAGTTCATCAATGTAATGTAGGCATGTATTCAGTATATAGTCATACGTGCTTATGGAAAAGAACTTGCATGACATCTTTGTCCTACCCTCCCGTGGCAGCGGGTCCTATTGGAAACTAAGGGATATTAAGGCCTCCTTTTAATAGAGAACGGAACAAAGCATTAGCACATAGTGAATACATGAACTCCTCAAACTATGGTCATCACCGGAGTGGTCCCGATTATTGTCACTTGGGTTGCGGATCATAACACATAGTAGGTGACTATAGACTTGCAAGATAGGATCAAGAACACACATATATTCATGGAAACATAATAGGTTCAGATCTGAAATCATGGCACTCGGGCCCTAGTGACAAGCATTAAGCATAGCAAAGTCATAGCAACATCAATCTCAGAACATAATGGATACTAGGGATCAAACCCTAACAAAACTAACTCGATTACATGATAAATCTCATCCAACCCATCACCGTCCAGCAAGCCTACGATGCAATTACTCACGCACGGCGGTGAGCATCATGAAATTGGTGATGGAGGATGGTTAATGATGACGACGGCAACGAATCCCCCTCTCCGGAGCCCCGAACGGACTCCAGATCAGCCCTCCCGAGAGAGATTAGGGCTTGGCGGCGGCTCCGTATCGTAAAACGCGATGAAACTTTCTCTCTGATTTTTTCTCCCCGAAAGCCAATATATGGAGTTGGAGTTGGCGTCGGAGTGCCACCAGGGGGCCCACGAGGTAGGGCGGCGCGCCTGGGGGGGGGGCGCCCCCACCCTCGTGGATAGGGTGTGGGCCCCCTGGTCTTCATCTTTGGCAAGGATTTTTTATTATTTATTCTAAGATATTCCGTGGAGTTTCAGGTCATTCCGAGAACTTTTGTTTTCTGCACATAAAACAATACCATGGCAATTCTGCTGAAAACAACGTCAATCCAGGTTAGTTCCATTCAAATCATACAAGTTAGAGTCCAAAACAAGGGCAAAAGTGTTTGGAAAAGTAGATACGACGGAGACGTATCAGTGCTACCCGTCGAAGCAGATCTCTTGTTGGGTCCCGATAGCTCCTCAAAGATGGATTCAGAGACAGATGACCAGTCCTATTCCCCCACTGAGTGTATGCTCTAACTTGGCACAGTTATACTGCTCATATCATGCAGACGGTGTCTTGCATTGCATAGTTTAGACATCATATACACAATATTCAACACCATGTTCTTAGTTCAGACATCATATCGAATGCCCTCTGTTTAGCATATAAATCACATATGTGAATTAAATGATGCGATCCTGATTACTTAGATAACATGTAGGTGAATTATGTCATGTGATCTGTTTAGTTATTCATCATATCTTTGAATTATGTTATGCTATGCTATCCAGTTTAGATAGACATCATATATGTGAAATTATGTCATGCTATCCGCTTTAGTTAAACAATATACATGTCAACTATTTCATGCCCTCTTTTTCCAAACTATCTATTGCATTTGTCTCTCATACAATGTCCGTACATTCAACTATGTTTCTGTTTATCAGCCATTTGAACTGGGCGGGTGATGCGATATCAGCGGACTAAAACACGGTCTTCAAATAAAACAGTGCTACCTCTTGGTGGAGATAGCACCCGGTTGTACATGCACAAGAACCAGCCCTACCACACATAACCCAAACTCTCGCAGATTGTACCCCTCATGCGATGGACAGAGAACCAGCTTCACCCAATCTAACCCCAACCCCACCGATAGTAACCCAGTTCCTTTTGACACAGCACCATCTCCACCACAGAGCTCCCAAACAAGAGCAGTTAGTAAGGCAGCTCCGGTGCCCAAAGGGCCAAGTACTATCACGGCGAACCCCAACTCCACGGTTAGTACGCCTATTCCTGTGGAGGAAGCACAACCAACTAGTCGTAGTTTAGCATCTATCGCATTTGATGTTGTTAAATCATATGTGTATCTTCCCATCTTGGAAATATTATATCAAGATGAAGGAAAATGCCAATTGCAGGTGTTTGTCCAGGAGTTATGTGTAAGTAATGTTATTCATGGCAATTACTTTGCTTCGTCCCATACATCCTACCTCCATGATGGTTATAATACAGCAAATTTTCCCATTTTTCTCTATAGAGAAGGACCGATTTGGAAACTCAGGATAAGGTAACCTGTGCTAATACCTCTGCTATCTTCAAGAATGCTTGGTGGCAGTATCGGAATTACCTGAAGAAAACGTACTTCACCGGCAAAGAAACTCATCAAATTCCCTTACGTTCTCCTGAGACACATTTACTAGACGACGACTGGGAACGCCTTGTTCTGCACTAGTCCCGAACCAAGAATGTGGTAAGGTCTATGAGCTCATTTTCTATTTTTAAGTATTATATTCTTGCGTCTTGCTATACTCTGTTCATGTAGAACAAGTGCCTAAACCTGAAGAACAATTGTTCTAATTTAAGATTCCATTGCTATCATAGTTCAAAAAAGCGCTAGGCGTTAATTGTGCGTTTGCCACCGCCTTGCGCTTTATCGACCAAAGCGCATGCTTATGCGATTATGCACAAATTAAGCGTAGTTATGCATAATGCGTTTTATAACGCCTAGAGCCTAAGCGCGCTTAAGCGCCGCTTAGGCACGCCTTTTTAACTATGATTGCTTTGCTCTTGTATCACTGTATTTACTCATACAAACTTATTTTTAAATTGAAGGATCCAATCGAAACTCCAATGGCATAGCAGGTATGTTCACGCATGTTTCTTTAACATGTTTGCTCTTATCAATAGCTCTATTAATTTCAATTTCAATTGTATACAGTTGACTTTCATATCATGCACATTACTAGCATCACAACAGAGCCAATAGTGTTGTTGTACATGTAGACCCGTGGTACCCATCTGAAATCTTGTTGTGCCCTGTAGTTTCCCACGCTTTGTATTCTTTCACTGCTGCTTTGTCTTGAACTGATATGATTTGAACGGTATCTCTATTTTGATTTGGCAAGACAATGCAGTGACCATAGGACATAGATATATGTTTGTTTGATGCTTTTATTGTGTACTAGTACTTGGCAGTAGAAGACTTGGTAGTTTAATCCTGTCCACCTTACTAATGAACTGGTTCACCGAAATGAGTTTCATATACTAGTACATGCTAAACTTGTTATGTGTCTGCTTGTTTCTTCTTTTAGAATGCTGACATAATATTGGGGAAGAGTGCCTTATTAAGCAATGGTAAAGGAAGTAATGCAGATAAGGTTCAGGATAGTGACACATCCTTGTTGGTCTCCAAGAAAGCTGATAAAACAGCTAAGGAAGACTATCTTAAAGACAACGAGACAACCCCAAAGTCCTGTCTTGGTTTAGTGTTCGAGTTACTGGCCACTACCACTTGCACAAGTTATTCAAACTCACTATCTGAATAAGTTCGGTTTCTTGAGTCTCAACTACAAGCTAAAAGACATCGATCAGCTCTGCTGCGACAAGAAGCGGAAGGATGCGGAAGTCCTGGAGCATTCGGATGCATACTTTACGGTGCAATGACAAGCGTTGGAGGATTTTAGCGCCAAACAGACAAAGCTAATTAGCTTGCTAAGCTTATTACCGACATGGTGGATACCTGTGATAACGTTTCTTGAGCTCTTTCGAAGTTGTTTGATTATGGTCTTGTTTTGCTGCCACGTTTATTTGCTTTGGTGGCCAATTTTGATGGCCGATGTATGTAATATCTGCTTTGTTCCCTATATTTGCACTTTGGTGGCGAACTTTGATGCCCAAATGGATGTAATATGTGTAATAGCGGTAATAGGCTAGCATTAATTGCTTGCTTATTTATTTCCTTATTGTCTTGTTTAGTTGTTTGCTTGTAGTCACTATAGTTCTTTTTCTGTGTTTTTCTAGTGGCCACAATAGCCTATTTTTGGTAACTAGGCCAAAATAATCATGGCAACACACGGATTGTTGTAACCATGGGCCTCCCGCAGTCAGATGATCCATGGGCCTTGACGGCCGTCAGAGATCCATTGGCCTTCTATATGGGCCGTAGGATCCATCGGCCCTTCTATACGGGCCTTAGGGTCCATGGGCCTTCTATGGGCCATAGGGTCCATGGGCCTTCTACGGGCCGTACGATCCATGGGCCTTCTACGGGCCGTACTATCCATGGGCCTCATATGGGCCGTAGGATCCATGGGCCTTCTACGGGGCGTATCATCATTTCGCCAATCATGGGTCGTACTATTCGTGGACCATAACGGGCCGTTAATAGGAAGTATTTGATAACTCTATGAAAATAGCCCAACGGGTTTTTTTTGACATGAAAACGGCCCAACGTATTAACGGTCCGCAAACGGGCCGACTGTAATGACAGGCTGAATTAGGCCCACAAGCAGAAAATGACAGTAACGGGCCGTATGTAACCGAATGTTGCAAATGAGCCCAAGAATCAATGGGCCCTGAGAAGGCCGAAAGATAATTTGGGCTGGAAACGGCCCAATGGAATAACGGGCTGTTAATGGGTATAAAGTGATACACTGTTCATTATGGGCCAGTTTCACCACAGGCCATTAATGGGCCAAGAGTTACAAAGGTCCTCATATGGGCCGAAAGAAGTCATGGGCCGCACATGGGCCAGAAGTTAAAACGGGCTGGCCCAGATGACGCTACTGGGCCTAATTCGGATAGGACGTAACGGTCCCTGGGTTAGCGCGTTGTAAATGGGCTATATGCGAACAGGCCATTAACAGGCTTTCCGTGGGCCGGCCCGCCACCTTTTGACCAAGTCAAACGGGTCGGCCTTTTCACGGGAATGGGCCTCTGTTGGGCTGTGCCACATGTCGCCGTATCATAGACGCCTTCGATCCAATAAGCGGATGACATCTGTCCCAACGGTGAGCCGACACGTGTTTCCTCCAGCCAATGATGATTTTACACGTGGAAAATCCCCATTGGTCGGGGCTGTTAACGGGTTATCGGATCCAAAACCCGACCCGATAGCTTAACGGCGTTCCGTTACGATGGATGCCACGTGTCGGTCACCCTTGATGAAAGCAGTTCTGTGGCGCGCGATTTATCGTCATGGAAGTGGACACTTCCGTGATGATAATTTTGGTAATGTCATGGAACACTTCTACGACAGCACATGTATGACTATCTTGATTCTGTCATAAAATCGTCATGGATGTACATGCATGACAAAAAACGTGACCTATTGTGACAAACACGTATCATCACGAAAGTGTATTTTTTTTGTAGTGATTTGGTCACTTCGATTGTCGGAGAGGTATCTCTGGGCCCTCTCGGTAATGCACATCACTATAAGCCTTGCAAGCAATGCGAATAATGAGTTAGTTATGTGATGATGCATTAAAGAACAAGTAAAGAGACTTGCCGGTAATGAGATTGAACTAGGAAAGATGATACCGACGATCGAATCTCGGGCAAGTAACATACCGATGACAAAGGGAACAACGTATGTTGTTATGCGGTTAGACTGATAAAGATCTTCGTAGAATATTTAGGAACCAATATGAGCATCCAGGTTCCCCTATTGGTTATTGACCGGAAGTGAGTCTCGGTCATGTCTACATAGTTCTCGACCCGTAGGGTCAGCACGCTTAACGTTCGATGACGATCGATATTACGAGTTTATGTGTTTTGATGTACTGAAGGTAGTTTGGAGTCTCGGATGTGATCACAAACATGACGAGGAGTCTCGAAATGGTCGATACATAATGATTGATATATTGGAAGGCTATGTTTGGACACCGGAATGGTTTTGGATAAGTTCGGCCAATTACCGGAGTACCGGGGGGTTACCGGAACCCCCTGGAGTCAATGGGCCTTAATGGGCCATGGTGGGAGAGAGGAGGAGGTGGCCAAGTGGGGGGCGCACCCCCCCAAGCCCAATCCAAACTAGGGAGGGGGTCGGCCCCCCTTTCCTTCTCCCCTTCTCCCTCTTCCTTCTTCTCCTACTCCAACTAGGGAAGGGGGGGGGGGGAACCTACTCCTACTAGGAGTAGGAATCCCCCTTGGGGCGCGCCATAGAGAGGGCCGTCCCTCCTCTCCTCCACTCCTTTATATACGGGGGAGGGGGGCACCCCATGGACACACAAGTTGACAGTTGTCTTAGCCGTGTGCGGTGCCCCCCTCCACAGATTTCCACCTCGGTCATATCGTTGTAGTGCTTAGGTGAAGCCCTGCGTCGGTAACTTCATCTTCACCGTCATCACGCCGTCGTGCTGACGAAACTCTCCCTCAGCCTCAGCTGGATCAAGAGTATGAGGGACGTCACCGAGTTGAACGTGTGCAGATCGCGGAGGTGCCGTGCGTTCGGTACTTGATCAGTTGGATCGCGAAGACGTTCGACTACATCAACCGTGTTACTTAACGCTTCTGCTTTTGGTCTACGAGGGTACATGGACACACCCTCCCGCTCGTTGCTATGCATCACCTAGATGGATCTTGCGTGAGCGTAGGAATTTTTTTGAAATACTAGGTTCCCCAACAATGGCATCCGAGCCAGGTCTATGTGTAGATGTTATATGCATGAGTAGAACACAAAGAGTTGTGGGTGATAATAGTCATACTGCTTACTAGCATGTCATACTTTGACTCGGCGGTATTGTTGGATGAAGCGGCTCAGACCGACATTACGCGTATGCTTACGCGAGACTGGTTCTACCGACGTGCTTCACACACAGGTGGCTAGTGGGTGTCTGTTTCTCCAACTTTAGTTGAATTGAGTGTGACTACGCCCGGTCCTTGTTGAAGGTTAAAACAACAAACTTGACGAAAAATCGTTGTGGTTTTGATGCGTAGGCAAGAACGGTTCTTGCTAAGCCCGTAGCAGCCACGTAAAACTTGCAACAACAAAGTAGAGGACGTCTAACTTGTTTTCAAAGGGCATGTTGTGATGTGATATGATCAAGACATGATTATATAAATTGTTGTATGAGATGATCATGTTTTGTAACTGATTTACTTTATCACTAAGCGGCAGCGATAGTCGTAGAAGCAATAGTTGGCGAGACGAAAACAATGCTTCAATGGAGATCAAGGTGTCAAACCGGTGATGATGGTGATCATGACGGTGCTTTGGAGATGGAGATCAAAGGCACAAGATGATGATGGCCATATCATATCACTTATATTGATTGCATGTGATGTTTATCCTTTATGCATCTTATTTTGCTTAGTTCGGCGGTAGCATTATAAGATGATCTCTCACTAAATTTCAAGGTATAAGTGTTCTCCCTGAGTATGCACCGTTGCTACAGTTCGTCGTGCCGAGACACCACGTGATGATCGGGTGTGATAAGCTCTACGTTCACATACAACGGGTGCAAGCTAGTTTTGCACATGCAGAATACTCGGGTTAAACTTGACGAGCCTAACATATGCAGATATGGCCTTGGAACACTGAGACCGAAAGGTCGAGCGTGAATCATATAGTAGATATGATCAACATAGTGATGTTCACCATTGAAAACTACTCCATCTCACGTGATGATCAGACATGGTTTAGTTGATATGGATCACGTGATCACTTAGATGATTAGAGAGATGTCTATCTAAGTGGGAGCTCTTAAGTAATATGATTAACTGAACTTTAATTTATCATGAACTTAGTACCTGATAGTATTTTGCATGTCTATGTTGTTGTAGATAAATGGCCTGTGCTGTTGTTCCATTGAATTTTAATGCATTCCTAGAGAAAGCTAAGTTGAAAGATGATGGTAGCAATTACACGGACTGGGTCCGTAACTTGAGGATTATCCTCATTGCTGCACAGAAGAATTACGTCCAGGAAGCACCGCTAGGTGCCAAACCCGCTGCAGGAGCAACGCCAGATGTTATGAATGTCTGGCAGAGCAAAGCTGATGACTACTCAATAGTTCCGTGTGCCATGCTTTACGGCTTAGAACTGGGACTTCAACGACGTTTTGAACATGAGCATATGAGATGTTCCAGGAATTGAAGTTAATATTTCAAGCAAGTGCCCGGATTGAGAGATATGAAGTCTCCAGTAAGTTCTACGGCTGCAAAATGGAGGAGAATAGTTCTGTCAGTGAGCATATACTCAGAATGTCTGGGTACCACAATCACTTGACTCAGCTGGGAGTTAATCTTCCAGTTGATAGTGTCATTGACAGAGTTCTTCAATCACTGCCACCAAGCTATAAGAGCTTCATGATGAACTATAATATGCAAGGGATGGATAAGACGATTCCCGAGCTCTTCGCAATGCTAAAAGCTGCGGAGGTAGAAATCAAGAAGAAGCATCAAGTGTTGATGGTCAACAAGACCACCAGTTTCAAGAAAAAGGTTAAAGGGAAGAAGGGGAACTTCAAAAAGAACGGCAAGCAAGTTGCTGCTCAAGTGAAGAAGCCCAAGTCTGGACCTAAGCCTGAGACTGAGTGCTTCTACTGCAAAGGGAATGGTCACTGGAAGCGGAACTGCCCCAAGTATTTTGCGGAGAAGAAGGATGGCAAAGTGAAAGGTATATTTGATATACATGTTATTGATGTGTACCTTACTAATGCTCGCAGTAGCTCCTGGGTATTTGATGCTGGTTCCGTTGCTAATATTTGCAACTCGAAACATGGGCTACGGATTAAGCGAAGATTGGCTAAGGACGAGTGATGATGCGCGTCGGAAATGGTTCCAAAGTCGATGAGATCGCCGTCGGCACGCTGCCTCTACATCTACCTTGGGGATTAGTTTTAGACCTGAATAATTGTTATTTGGTGCCAGCGTTAAGCATGAACATTATATCTGGATCTTGTTTGATGCGAGACGGTTATTCATTTAAATTAGAGAATAATGGTTGTTCTGTTTGTATGAATAATATCTTTTATGGTCATGCACCCTTGATGAGTGGTCTATTTTTACTAAATCTTGATAGTAGTGATACACATGTTCATAGTATTGAAGCCAAAAGATATAAGTTTAATAATGATAGTGCAACTTATTTGTGGCACTGCCGTTTAGGTCATATTAGTGTAAAGCGCATGAAGAAACTCCATGTTGATGGGCTTTTGGAATCACTTGATTATGAATCACTTGATGCTTGCGAACCATGCCTCATGGGCAAGATGACTAAGACTCCGTTCTCCGGAACAATGGAGCGAGCAACAGACTTGTTGGAAATAATACATACTGATGTATGCGGTCCGATGAGTGTTGATGCTTGCAGCGGGTATCGTTATTTTCTGACCTTCACAGATGATTTGAGCAGATATGGGTATATCTACTTGATGAAACATAAGTCTGAAACATTTGAAAAGTTCAAAGAATTTCAGAGTGAAGTGAAAAATCATCGTAACAAGAAAATAAAGTTTCTACGATCTGATCGTGGAGGAGAATATTTGAGTTACGAGTTTGGTCTTCATTTGAAACAATGCGGAATTGTTTCGCAACTCACGCCACCCGGAACAACATAGCGTAATGGTGTGTCCGAACGTCGTAATCATACTTTATTAGATGTGGTGCGATCTATGGTGTCTCTTACTAATTTACCGCTATCATTTTGGGGTTATGCTTTAGAGACAGATGCATTCACGTTAAATAGGGCACCATCTAAATCCGTTGAGATGACACCATATGTTGGTTTGGCAAGAAACCCAAGTTGTCGTTTCTTAAAGTTTGGGGCTGCGATGCTTATGTGAAAAAGCTTCAACCTGATAAGCTCGAACCCAAATCGGAGAAATGTGTCTTCAGAGGATACCCAAAGGAGACTGTGGGGGTACACATTCTATCACAGATCCGAAGGCAAGATATTCGTTGCTAAGAATGGATCCTTTCTAGAGAAGGAGTTTCTCTCGAAAGAAGTGAGTGGGAGGAAAGTAGAACTTGATGAGGTAACTGTGACTCCCTTATTGGAAAGTAGTTCATCATAGAAATCAGTTCCGAGTGATTCCTACACCAGTAAGTGAGGAAGCTAATGATGATGATCATGAAACTTCTGATCAAGTTACTACCGAACCTCGTAGGTCAACGAGAGTAAGATCCGCACCAGAGTGGTACGGTAATCCTATTCTAGAGGTCATGTTACTTCACCATGACGAACCTACGAACTATGATGAAGAGATGATGAGCCCAGATTCCGCGAAATGGCCTGAGGCCATGAAATCTGAGATGGGATCCATGTATGAGAACAAAGTGTGGACTTTGGTTGACTTGCCCGATGATTGGCAAGCCATAGAGAATAAATGGATTTTCAAGAAGAAGACTGACGCTGATGGTAATAGTACTGTCTACAAAGCTTGACTTGTTGCAAAAGGTTTTCGACAAGTTAAAGGAGTTGACTACGATGAGACCTTCTCACCCGTAGCGATGCTTAAGTCCGTCCGAATCATGTTAGCAATTGCTGCATTTTATGATTATGAAATTTGGCAAATGGATGTCAAAACTGCATTCCTTAATGGATATCTTAAAGAAGAGTTGTATATGATGCAACCATAAGGTTTTGTCGATCCAAAAGGTGCTAACAAAGTGTGCAAGATCTAGCAATCCATTTATGGACTGGTGCAAGCCACTCGGAGTTGGAATATACGCTTTGATAGTGTGGACAAAGCATATGGTTTTATACAGACTTTTGGAGAAACCTGTATTTACAAGAAAGTGAGTGGGAGCTCTGTAGCATTTCTGATATTATATGTGGATGACATATTATTGATCGGAAATGATATTGAATTTCTGAATAGCATAAAAGGATACTTGGATAAGAATTTTTCAGTGAAAGACTTCGGTGAAGCTGCTTATACATTGGGCATCAAGATCTATAGAGATAGATCAAGATGCTTAATTGGACTTTCACAAAGCACATACCTTGATAAAGTTTTGAAGAAGTTCAAAATGGATCAAGCAAAGAAAGGGTTCTTTCCTGTGTTACAAGGTGTGAAGTTGAGTCAGACTCAATGCCCGCCACTTCAGAAGATAGAGAGAAAATGAAGGTCATTCCCTATGCTTCAGCCATAGGTTCTATCATGTATGCAATGCTGTGCACCAGACCTGATGTGTGCCTTGCTATTAGTTTAGCAGCGAGGTACCAAAGTAATCCAGGAGTGGATCACTGGACAGCGGTCAAGAACATCCTGAAATACCTGAAAAGGACTAAGGATATGTTTCTCGTTTATGCAGGTGACAAAGAGCTCGTCGTAAACGGTTACGTCGATGCAAGCTTTGACACTGATCTGGATGACTCTAAGTCACAAACCGGATACATATTTTTATTGAATGGTGGAGCTGTCAGTTGGTGCAGTTCCAAGCAGAGCGTCATGGCGGGATCTACGTGTGAAGCAGAGTACATAGCTACTTCGGAAGCAGCAAATGAAGGAGTCTGGATGAAGGAATTCATATACGATCTAGGTGTCATACCTAGTGCATCGGGTCCAATGAAAATCTTTTGTGACAATACTGGTGCAATTGCCTTGGCAAAGGAATCCAGATTTCACAAGAGAACCAAGCACATCAAGGGACGCTTCAATTCCATCCGCGACCAAGTCAGGGAGGGAGACATAGAGATTTGCAAGATACATACAGATCTGAATGTTACAGACCCGTTGACTAAGCCTCTCTCACGAGCAAAACATGATCAGCACCAAGACTCCATGGGTGTTAGATTCATTACAATGTAATCTAGATTATTGACTCTACTGCAAGTGGGAGACTGAAGGAAATATGCCCTAGAGGCAACAATAAAGTTTTTATTTATATTTCCTTATATCACGATTAATCGGAAACTTAGTACATGTGTGAATACATAGACAAACAGAGTGTCACTAGCATGCCTCTACTTGACTAGCTCGTTAATCATAGATGGTTAAGTTTCCTAGCCATGGACAAGAGTTGTCATTTGATGAACGGGGTCACATCATTAGAGAATGATGTGATTGACTTGACCCATCCATTAGCTTAGCACTATGATCATTTAGTTTATTTCTATTGCTTTCTTCATAACTTATACATGTTCCTATAACTATGAGATTATGCAACTCCCGAATACCGAAGGAACACTTAGTGTGCTATCAAACGTCACAACGTAACTGGGTGATTATAAATATGCTCTAAAGGTGTCTCCGATGTTGTTTGTTGAGTTGGCATAGATCGAGATTAGGATTTGTCACCCCGATTGTTGGTGAGGTATCTCTGGGCCCTCTCGGTAATGCACATCAATATAAGCCTTGCAAGCAATGTGACTAATGAATTAGTTACGGGATGATGTAATACACAACGAGTAAAGAGACTTGCCGGTAAAGAGATTGAACTAGGTATGATGATACCGTCGAATCTCGGGCAAGTAACATACCGATGACAAAGGGAACAACGCATGTTGTTATGCGGTTTGACCGATAAAGATCTTCATAGAATATGTAGGAACCAATATGAGCATCCAGGTTCCGCTATTGGTTATTGACTGGAAGTGAGTCTCGGTCATGTCTACATAGTTTTCGAACCCGTAGGGTCCGCACACTTAACGTTCGATAACGATCGGTATTATGAGTTTATGTGTTTTGATGTACCGAAGGTAGTTTAGAGTCCCGGATGTGATCACGGACATGACGAGGAGTATCAAAATGGTCGAGACATAAAGATTGATATATTGGAAAGCTATGTTTGGACACTAGAATGGTTTCAGATAAGTTCGGGCAATTACCGAAGTACCGAGGGGTTACCGGACCCCGAGGAGTCAATGGACCTTAACAGGACATGGCGGGAGAGAAGAGGAGGCGGCCATGTCGGGGGCGCCCCTCTCCCAGCCCAATCCGAATTGGGGAGGGGGCCAGCCCCCCTTTCCTTCTCTCCTTGTCCCTCTTCCTTCTTCTCCTACGCCAACTAGGGAAGGTAGGGAAACCTACTCCTACTACGAGTAGGAATCCCCCTTGGGGCGCGCCATAGAGAGGGTCGGCCCTCCCCTCCTCCACTCCTTTATATACGGGGGAGGGGGGCACCCCATAGACACACAAGTTGACAGTTGTCTTAGCCGTGTGCGGTGCCCCCCTCCACAGATTTCCACCTCAGTCATATCGTTGTAGTGCTTAGGCGAAGCCCTGCGTCGGTAACTTCATCATCACTGTCATCACGCCGTCGTGCAGACGAAACTCTCCCTCGGCCTCAGCTAGATCAAGAGTACGAGCGACGTCACCGAGCTGAACGTGTGCATATCATGGAGGTCCCGTGCATTCGGTACTTGACCAGTTGGATCGCGAAGAAGTTCGACTACATCAACCACGTTACTTAACGCTTCCGTTTTCGGTCTACGAGGGTACGTGGACACACTCTCCCGCTCGTTGCTATGCATCACCTAGATGGATCTTGCGCGTGCGTAGGATTTTTTTTGAAATACTACATTCCCCAACATTGATGTCAGTGTTTTTTTGTAGGGAGATGTGAATGTTGATTGTGTTAGGGCATCTCTAAGGCGGATCCGTAAACCTCCCGTAACCATCCGCACCGTGCTGTCAGGACCACGGAAGCCATCCAACACGGTTCTGTATCGGTCCGTGATAAACCACAAATATAGGGGATCAATTGTAGCCTCTTTTGATAAGTAAGTGTGTCGAACCCAACGAGGAGCTAAAGGTAGAACAAATATTCCCTCAAGTTCTATCGACCACTGATTCAACTCTACGAACGTTTGACGTTCGCTTTACCTAGAACAAGTATGAAACTAGAAGTACTTTGTAGGTGTGATAGGATAGGTTTGCAAGATAATAAAGAGCACGTAAATAAAATCTAGGGTCTGTTTAAATAAAGACACAACTAAGTTAGTTTTAGTAGAGAGTTTTTGTCAACAAGAAAGTTATTTGTCCCTGAGCAATCGATAACTAGACCGGTAATCACTATTGCAATTTTATATGAGGGAGAAGCATAAGCTAACATACTTTCTCTCCTTGGATCATATGCACTTATGATTGGAACTCTAGCAAGCATCCGCAACTACTAAAGATCATTAAGGAAAAACCCAACCATAGGATTAAAGTATCAAGTCCTCTTTATTCCCATACGCAAACAACCTACTTACTCGGGTTTGTGCTTCTGTCACTCACGCCACCCACCATAAGCAAATCATGAACATATTGCAAACCCTACAACGGGGATCCCTCACGCTTGCGCGACACGGAGAGCACCATAGGACAGCACCAATAATAAAACATGCAACTCAAACCACTCACATTCATCAATGAACCCATAGGACAAAACGGATCTACTCAAACATCATTGGATAGCCATACATCATTGGGAAATAACATATAGCGTTGAGCACCATGTTTAAGTAGAGATTACAACGGGTAAAAGAGGGGTTACACCACTGCATAGAGGGGGGAAGATTTGGTGATGACGGCGGTGAAGTTGTTGGTGTAGATCATTGTCGCGATGATGGCCCCGGCGGCATTCCGGCGCCACCGAGAGCCCCCCTTCTTCTTCTTCTTCTTCTTACTTGACCTTCCCCCTAGATGGGAGAAGGGTTTCCCCTCTGGTCCTTGGCTTCCATGGAGGCGGAGGGGCGGGAGCCCCTCCGAGATTGGATCTCTCTCTCTCTCTGTTTCCTTCTATTTCTGCACTCCCTGATTCTGCCCTTTCACCGTTTCTTAAATTCTCGGAGATCCGTAACTCCGATTGGGCTGAAATTTGGACACGATTTTTATCCGGATATTGGCTTTCTTGCAGCGAAAGAAGGGAACCAACCGCCTTACGGAGTGGCCACGAGGGCCCAGGGCGCGCCCCTCACCCTCGTGGGCCCCTCGGGCATCGTCTCACGTTGATTCCACTTCCCAAAATTCACATATATTCCAAAAACAATCTCCGTAAGTTTTTATCCCGTTTGGACTCCGTTGGTTATTGATTTTAAGCGAAACAAAAAACATGCAACAAACAGAACTGCATTGAGCCTTTGGATCAATATGTTAGTCCCAAAAATAGTATAAAAAGTTGCCAAAAGTATGTAAAAGTTGTAGAACATTGGTATGGAACAATCAAAAATTATAGATACGACGGAGACGTATCAATATCCCCAAGCTTAACTCCTGCTCGTCCTCGAATAGGTAAATGATAAAAAAGATAATTTTTGATGTGGAATGCTACCTAGCATAATCATGATCATGTAATCTAATCATGGCATGAATATTAAGACACGAGTGATTCAAAACAATATTCTATCATTTGACATTAAGACAATAATACTTCAAGCATACCAATAAAGCGATCATGTCTTTTCAAAATAACATGGCCAAAGAAAGTTATCCCTACAAAATCGTATAGTCTGGCTATGCTCCATCTTCACCACACAAAATATTTAAATCATGCACAACCCCGATGACAAGCCAAGCAATTGTTTCATACTTTTGATGTTCTCAAAGCTTTTCAACTTTCACGCAAAACATGAGCGTGAGCCATGGATATAGCACTATAGGTGGAATATAATAAGATGGTGGAGGTTGTGTGGTGAAGAACAAAAGGGAAAAAGTCTCACATCAACTAGGCAAATTAATGGGCTATGGAGATGCCCATCAATCGATATCGATGCAAGTGAGTAGGGATTGCCATGCAATGGATGCACTAGAGCTAGAAGTATATGAAAGCTCAAACTGAAAACTAAGTGGGTGTGCATCCAACTTGCTTGCTCATGAAGACCTCGGGCATTTGAGGAAGCCCATCATCAGAATATACAAGCCAAGTTCTATAATGAAAATTCCCACTAGTATATGAAAGTGATAACTCAAGAGACTCTCTATATGAAGAACATGGTGCTACTCTGAAGCACAAGTGTGGTAAAAGGATAGTAACATTGGCCCTTCTCTCTTTTTCTCTCATTTTCTTTTGTTTTTTTTGTGGGCTTCTTTGGCCTCTCTTTTTTGTAAAGTCCGAAGTCTCATCCCGACTTGTGGGGGAATCATAGTCTCCATCATCCTTTCCTCACTGGGGCAATGCTCTAATAATGATGATCGTCACACTTTTATTTACTTACAACTCAATATTACAACTCGATATCTAGAACAATATGACTCTATATGAATGCCTCTGGCAGTGTACGAGGATGTGCGATGATCTAGCATAGCAGAGATATCAAAAAATGGACAAGCCATGAAAATATCATGCTAGCTATCTTACGATCATGCAAAGCAATATGACAATGAATGCTCAAGTCATGTATATGAAGATGATGGAAGTTGCATGGCAATATATCTTGGAATGGTATAGAAATGCCATGATAGGTAGGTATGGTGGCTGTTTTGAGGAAGATATAAGTAGGCTTATGTGTGATAGAGCGTATCGTATCACGGGGTTTGGATGCACCGGCAAAGTTTGCACCAACTCTCGAGGTGAGAAAGGGCAATGCACGTGCATCAAGAGGCTAGCAATGATGGAAGGGTGAGAGTGCGTATAATCCATGGACTCAACATTAGTCATAAAGAACTCACATACTTATTGCAAAAGTCTATTAGCTATCGAAACAAAGTACTACGTGCATGCTCCTAGGGGGATAGATTGGTAGGAAAAGACCGTTGCTCGTCCCCGACCGCCACTCATAAGGAAAACAATCAAAAAATATCTCATGCTCCAACTTATTTACATAACGGTTCACCATACGTGCATGCTACATGAATCACAAACTTCAACACAAGTATTTCTCAAATTCACAACTACTCACTAGCATGACTCTAATATCACCATCTTTATATCGCAAAACTATTGCAAGGAATCAAACATATCATATTAAGTGATCTACAAGTTTTATGTAGGATTTTATGACTAACCATGTGAATGACCAATTCCTGTCAACTCTCTAAATAGATACTCCCTCTGTTCTAAAATAGATGACCCAACTTTGTATTAAAGTTAGTACAAAGTTGGGTCATCTATTTTGGAACGGAGGGAGTATAAGTGAAGCAAGAGAGTTTAATTCTTTCTATAGAAGATATGCCCATGCTCTAACAGATATAAGTGAAGCAAAAGAGCATTCCAAATTGCGGTTTTCTATGTGTAGGGAAACAGGAAATCCAAACTTCAAATGATATATGTGATGCACATGAAGCATTCTATAAAGCCATACTCAAAAGATATAAGGGAAGTGCAATGAGCATTCTATAAATCAACCATGGACTATCTCATACCAGCATGGTGCATAAATGAAAAAGGGAAAACTAAATGCAAAAGACGCTCCAAGATTTGCACATATCACATGAACGAAACGAAACCAAAAACATACCGATACTTGTTGAAGAAAGATGTGATGCCTTCCGGGGCATCCCCAAGCTTAGACACTTGAGTCTCCTTGAATATTCACTTGGGGTGCCTTGGGCATCCCCAAGTTTAAGCTCTTGCCTCTCCTCCTTCTCGTCATATCGAGACCTCCTCGATCTTTGATCACTTCATCCACACAAAACTCAACAGAAAGTTTGGTAAGATCCGTTAGTATAATAAAGCAAATCACTACTCTAAGTACTTGTCGGTGTACTAAGGTAGGGGTACCTTAGTACCCCGAACCTGTGCACGAAAGCAATCCTGGCCCCCGTGGCAAGCCTTGCGGGCGTCTATCAAGACCCTCCATGCCCTTCAGAAAACAAGACTCCGGCAAGAGGAGCTTGCCGGTGAGCCATTCAAGAACAAAGTAAACAAGACCCCGGCAAGAGGAGCTTGCCGGGAAGGCCACTCAGGGCGCGAAGGAAGCAAGGCCCCGGCAAGAGGAGCTTGCCGGGAAGGCTTGGTGGGCGCCGAGCCCCCAAGCGCGACAAGGTTCCTGCCGCGGCAAGGCGCTTGCCGGGGCGGGCAACCTCTCTTCACCTCCGCTCCAGCTCACCCGCCAACGTGTCACCACGGGGCTCTCTCAAGCACGCGTGTCGACGGGCTGTGCAGCCAGCGGGGAGCAGCGATAAGCGGCGCTGACAAGCTACCATCGTGGCAAACGGAGGCGCACTTGACGGTCCCTGTTATAATTGTTCGAGCGATCGAGACGGGCATTGATGACTCTTGTCCCTTGCCGTCGAGTTAGGTATAGATTACTGTACCCGCACAAAGCGGTGTACCAACCTATGTTTTACCATTATACCCTTGTCTACTTGCCACATGTGGTGACCCCTTGTGCCTATAAAAGGAGGCCCAAGGGCAACGAGAAAGGGTTCGCCCAACTCCGCTTAGTTCATCATATTCATACGAAACCACACTCGGGCTAGGTCTTGTAGCTCCCATTGCTCCCTAGCAAGAACACAAGATAATCCACAAAGCAGCAGTAGGAGTATTATCTCTCCGGAGAGCTCGAAGCTGGGTAAATCCGCTCGTGTGCATCGCCTCGATCCGCTCTTTGTGCAATCTCGCCCCCTCCGTACCACAAGGGACCCAGGTCCGTAGGTGCTTAATGGGACACGATCGTTCTCCCCGACATCTTTGGCGCCCGGTAGGGCGTCGAGGCTGTGTGAACCCGATCCGGCGGTCACACGAGCAACTTCATCTACATCTTCGTCAACATGGCACCGAAGAAGAAGTCTTCGGCAGCAGCAGAGCCGTCCGCGTCGAACCCACCACCACCGGAGCTGTCAGGCGGTGGGGGAAACGCTGGCGGAGGAACTGGCGTCGTCGAGAGAGCCCACAATGCCGCCAGATCCAAGGACAAGGCAGCACAGGCGTCGGCGTCCGAGTCCGCACCGCGTCCTTTGCAGGAGGCGCGGGACCGACAGCGTCATGATGCTCGCGGCACCATACGCTCGTTGGATCAAGGCCAAGCTGGAGGATCCCGAGACCCTCGGGACCCGATGCACCCCAAAGATCTTGGTACAAGTGGAGTATTTCGTTGGGCGGGATGCTGCTCCTCCTAACTTGGTTAGGAGTCCGAGCACATCCGTTCTTCGCTCCGACGCCGTTGCCGCCAACCACACCAGCGGAAGCCTTGGCTAGAGCTCAGTTACTTCTAGACTACCCTCCAACGGCCGACAAGGTCGACGAATGGAGGGCCACAATTCAGAGTCTCATCGGCCGCTTAACGGCGACGCCCATGGCAACCGAAAGTGCCTCGCAGCCGTGGCAAGGCGACAAGGCACGAGCTGATGGCGACGAGACTTACGGGGGAGCATCCACCGTGCACTCACCTTCCCGAAGGCCAAGATCACCGACTCACCGGATCCACCTCGACAGCGACTCCACAGCGTCGTCGGATCCGCGAGCTCGTCGCGATCAGCGCCAAGTTCTTCGAGAATGGCAAGAAGAAGACGCTCGAACCCGTATCGAGCGCCGAAGAGAAGCGCGCCGTCAATCTGACCAACGCGCCGGACCCACTGTCGATATGCATGCGCCAGGGGAACCAGGCGACTTGCCGTACGCGGTAGGTTGCCCTGCATTCACTCGTGAGCTGCAGCAAGTCCGGTGGCCCGACAAGAAAAACTTCAAACCAGATGTGCCGGAGAAATATGATGGCAGGACACACCCATCGGAGTTCCTCAGCATCTACACCATCGTGGTGCAGGCTGCGGGGGGACAAGACGACAAGATCCTCGCCAACTACTTTCCCCTGGTGCTCAAGCCCAACGTCAGATCTTGGCTCATGCACTTGCCGGACAGCTCTATTTCTTCTTGGGCAGATTTGTGCCACCAGTTTGTTGGCGCCTTCACAGTGGCCACAAGCCTCATGGCCAGGAGAGTGATCTCCACCTGCTTGCCCGAAGGAAGGGAGTCCCCGCAAGTTCATCCAGAGATTGATCGAGTGCACTACAACATCCCCGACGTCCACCCCGCCGCGGTGATCGGTGCATTCCATCGAATGTACGAAACCGCAGGATGAGGGAGGAGATGGCAATGTGCAAAGTGAAAGACGTCGTGAGCTCACGCCTGGCCGACAAGTGTGCACGTCTGAAGAAGGAAGAAGACTCGAGGAGAGAATGTGGGAGCAGAGTCTGATAGTGAGGAGACCGCCCCGGCAAGGAAGAGCCGGCGGCGGAACAACAGAAGGAAGAAAATCCAAGAAGTACTAGTTGTCGAGCAGTCCGGCAAGGATGGTGCCGCCAACAAAGCCAAGGCCGGTGGCTCCGGCAAGGAGGTTGCCGTTGACGCCGACCGCCAAGCTGTGGCGGCCGCCGACAAGCCTGACAGCTCCAACAAGCAATACTGTAAGATCCACCGCACCAAGGGCCACGATCTCCAAAGCTGCAAGAAAGTCGAGCAGCTTGTTGAGCTACAGAGAGCTGAATACGAGCGGCAAGACAAGGAGAAGGCCTAGGAAGGTGCAGGTGCAGCAAGTAAGAAGAGACCCGGTCGGGGAGGACGCCGCGGCAAGACCAAGCAGCGGCAAGGAGACAGACCTCCCCGCGGTCGCGACAAGGAAGAAGATCGAAGAAGAAGACCACCAAGTCCGGCAAGAGCTCTGCTGCCCACTCCGGCAAGCGCACCTCCACGGAGTGCTGCGCTACCGTCGAGGACGCACCATCGAGCTCCACCGGCAAGTGCAAGAAGACGATGGCGAGGCTCTACCAAGACCAAAAAGGTGCCCGCCAAGGACAGCGCTGGTGGTACCTTCACCATCGATGCCACGCTTGATCCTAAATAGAAGGCGAGCTCATTGCTTTCTGCGGGCGAATGTCGATGTGTTTGCATGGCAATCATCCGACATCCCCGTGTTCCTGTGAAAGTAATTGAGCATCACCTAGCTGTCTGTCCTCACGCGCCCGTCAAGCAAAAGTTAGGAAACAGCGGTGGAGTGCCAAGAGTTCATAGCGAAGAAATCAAGAAGTTAGAAGCAGCGGGGCTTGTCGAGGAGTCCTCCATCCCACGTGGTTGGCCAATCCGTGGTTGTATCGCAAGGCTAATGGGAAATGGAGGCTTTGTATTGACTTCACCGATGTTAATAAAGCTTGTCCCAAAGACCCATTTCCCTTGCCGCAGACGACCAGATTGTTGACTCCACGGCTGGATGTGATCTGCCGCGTTTCTTGATGCATATTCAGGATATCATCAGATCTTCATGGCGAAGAGGATGAAGAAAACCGCATTCATTACACCATGTGGCACGCATCGCTTCATACGGATGCCTTTCGGTTTGAAGAATGCTGGTTCAACCTTTGCAAGGGTAGTCCATGATGCCTTTGAACCACAGATACGTAAATGTAGAAGCCTACATGGATGACATAGTGGTCAAGAGCAGGACAGAGCGACTCGGTTCAAGATTTGATGAAACATTTGCAAATCTGCGCAAGATCAACCTCAAGCTCAACCCCGAGAAGTGCGTGTTTGGAGTCCCTTCCGCAAGCTTCGGGTTTTTGTGTCTCAGCGGGAATTGAAGCCAATCCCGACAAGATCAAGGCCATTGAGCAGATCGAAGCACCAAAGCGCGTCAAGGATGTCGGAAGGCTTGCGGTTGCGTGGCCGCTCAAAGAGGTTCATCTCTAAGTCTGCTGAAGCGCCTCGCCGCGTTTTCAAGATCTTGAAAAAGGCAGGTCCAATGAAATGGACTCGGCGGAGGCTGCGCTGCAGACTTGAAGAGATACCGTCCTCCGCTCCAATACTTGTCGCACCTAAGCCATTAAGAGAAGTTGCTGCTGTATATAGCAGCGACCAATCAAGTGGTTAGTGTTGCGTTAGTAGCGGAGAGGAGGCGGATGATGAGCCGGCAACCGAAGCAGTTGCATCCAGCGGACGAGCGAGGGGCTTCATCGTCAAGCTCGTCCCGACAAGAACAGATCAGCGCAGGGTTGCGACAAGATACGTAAAAGATGGTGCAGCGCCGGTCTACTTTGTCGGTTCCTTCTGCAGGGGCTAGGTCAAGGTACTACGGTGTGCGAAGTTGCTTTTCGGCCTCCTCATGGCCTCGAAAGCTGCGCCATTACTTCCAAGCACACGAGATAACAGTTGTCACTCGCTTTCGCTGAAGAGGATATTGCGTAATCCGAAGCAACAGCAGGATTGTCGAGTGGGCACTTTGGAACTGTCAAGCTTTGGTCTCAAGTTTGAAAGCACTTTAACTATCCAGAGCGAGCATTGGCAGAATTCATAGCAGAGTGGACGCCCACGAAGGCGAAGAAATTCGAGACGAGCATCCCGTCAAGGAGGCAAATAAAGAGTGGCTGATGTACTTTGACGGTGCCTTCTCGCTGCAAAGCGCGGTGCGGCGCGCGTCGCTTATCGCACCCACCGGAGAGCACCTCAAGTACATAATCCAGATGCACTTTCCCAAGGAACAAGCAACAAATAATACTGCTGAGTATGAAGGCTTGCTTGCCGGTCGTGGATTGCGTGGACCTTGGGATCAAGAAGCTCATTGTCAGGGGAGACTCGCAACTTGTCGTCCGCCAAGTAAATAAAGATTATCAGAGTCCGTTGATGGAAGCCTACGTCGATGAAGTGAGGAAGCTGGAAGAGCGCTTTGAAGGCCTGCAAATGGAACACGTTCCAAGAGCACAGAATGATATAGCTGATGGCCTCTCCAAATGTGCCGCACTTAAGTTACCTGTGGAACCAGGGATTTTTGTGCTCAAGCTAACTCAGCCAACCGTAACACCATCAATAGGACAGAGCAAGAAGAGAAAATTGGTTTCCGGCGACTACGTTCCGGCAGAGCTCTCTGAAGCCGCCGCCAAGAAGGTCCCTAAAACCAACGCAAGTATCACTGAGGGGCAGTATGCTCCGACAAACCATGCAGTTTGTATCGCTGAAGCAAACGCCCCGACAAGTTTTGCTCCGCAAGCTTGCCGGGATCATCAAGCTCCGCAGACCCACGTGTTCTTGCCGCAGGTTGATGTTCCCGCAAATGATGGATGAGCCTTTAGTTCTTGTTGTCGAGCCACGAGGCTCCAACATGGGCACGCAAATCGTCCGCTTCCTTGCATGTGAGAACTTCCCAAGAGCAAGAAGAAGCGGAAAAGTAGCCCGGCAATCAAGTATGTACCAGTTTGTTGACAACATTACGATAGAAGAAGGCTCAACGGTGTGAAATTGAAGTGTATTTGCGGGAAGATGGATGAAGCTGTTGGCAGAGATACATGGAGACATATGTGGTCACCACATTGGCGCAAGAGCACTTGCGGGCAAAGCTTTCCGCAAGGTTTCTTACGCCGAAGCCCTCCAGATGCAATCGCACAAGTAACCAAGTGTGAAGCGTGCAAGGCCCATTCCAAACAGATATACCAACCAGCTCAAGCTCTCCAGACGATCCCTTTATCCCGGCCCTTTTCGGTCTGGGGCTCGACATCTCGCCCCTTCCCCGAAGCTGTCGGGGCTTTGAATACTTGTACGCGCAATCGACAAGTTCACAAAGTGGCCGGAAGTGGAACCAGTGAGGAAGGTGACAGACAATCGACCGTCAAGTTCTTCAGTCAATTGTTTGCCGCTTTGGGATTCCTAACCGGATCATCACCGATAACGGCACACAGTTCACGAGCCGCACCTTCATGCAAGACGCCCAAGATCTTGGCGCCAAGATCTGCTTTGCTTCATTGCTCATCCGAGAAGCAACGGTCAAGCGAGAGAGCAAACGCTGAAGTGCTGCGAGGACTCAAGACCAGAACTTTCGACAAAGCTGCGCAAAGCGCGGAAGGAACTGGATCGACGAGCTGCCGGTGGTTCTTTGGTTGATCAGACGACGCCAAATCGAGCCACGGCCGACACCTTTTGCTCTAGTCTACGGAGCAGAGGCAGTTCTCCCCACGTAAATCGTGGTACGGGTCACCTCGAGTGCTCGCTATGATGAGCTTGAGCAAGAGCAGCTGCGACAAGATGACGCTGCTCCTCGAGGAAGATCGTCTTCGAGCTGCTGTACGAGCTGCTCGTTACCAGCAAGCTTTGCGCCGCTACCATAGCCGCAGTTAATGCCGAAGCTTCGAGGAAGGCGACCTTGTTCTTCGCGCTCAATCCGCCAAGAATTCCAACAAGTTGACTTGAAGTGGGAAGGCCCTTATCGGGTAAAACGAAGTCACTAGGCCCGCGCTGTCCGCTTTGAGACCGAAGATGGCCTTCCGTGAGCAATTCCTGGAATATAGAGCATCTTCGCAAGTTTTACCCATGGTAGCGGTTGCGGAACCGTGCTCAAGCAACCACCCTTTTGTACAAGTCTTGCCGCTGTTGCATGTAATCCTTTGTACAAAGCGGGCGCAGACCCGTGCACCAAGAAAGTCTATGTGTTGCGCACATTTTGTCAATACATGCTTTCATAATCATATATGCATGTGTTTACTAACATCTTGTACAGCACCCGCACCAGTAAGCTTATAATGAGCCACTAGGCTCCATAACTTTATTTTCTTCTTTCTTCTCAAACAAGAAGAAGGTTCATCCACCCACAAGTTAACCAGGGGGGAAGGAGAAGATATGGTGTGGGCCGCCAAGCGTCGCCGAGGAACTGTCGCCTTTGCGGAAAATGGACAATGAAAAGCTAAGTTGCTAAGTTTAAACGACCAGTTTTAAATTTTTAAGTTATCTTCCTCGAACGATAGTACTTTGTATGGAAAACCTGTGCGCGGAGGAACCAAATCGTGACTGGTCGCGCCCTTACTTTGTTTTGAGTCCGCTCAACAACTTAAGTGAGCTGCGGCTAGTCCGCGACAAGGTTGCTTGTCGGTAGCGGCCCCGCCAGCAGGCTGCTGAAGTTCCGCACTCGGCGCTCGCGGCAAGGGTGCCTGCACCGGCAAGTTTCCCTGAAAAGCGTAGGGCAGCAACATACAAGGGAAGAAATCGAGTAAAGGAAGTAACATAGCAAATATTGCCCAGAACAAAGTTATATTACAAAAAAAAACTTATTGTGGCACTAGCTAAATTGTTCTCAGAACTGAAATAACAGCGAAGAGGAGAAGAAAGGTGCGCCGGCATCCAAGCCCCGGCAAGCCAGAGTTGCCGGAGGCTGCGGCAAGCCAGAGTTGCCGGGGGCTGCGGTATCAGATAAGCCTTTCGTCCCTTCTCAAACATCCTTTTTTTTCATTAAAAACATTCTTCTCGGATACAGTCCGTGGAGAATGAAAAACATGAAAGAGAGGATTACAATTTTTTAAATGCGGATAAGGCCCGAAGGCTTACAAATTAAAAAGATAAGATGCCCGTAATCCTTTTCCTGTCCCTCTCTTCAGGAGGTAGGTCAAGGAGGCGGGAAGGGCAAAAGGAGCGCCTACGCGAGCTACAGGTGCCAGAAGGCACCAAGGGAACATCCCGGGGGCTCTCCGAGGGCTTAACGGGGACGGCGGCGCCGGAAGCGGGGCTCGAAGACGGGGCGGCAGGACGTCAGCACGCTGTCGAGGGCACTACGCCCTCGTACTCCGACTTGACGGCCTTGTCGCCATCCCTCTTCCCCTTCCGCAGCCTCCCTACGCCAGTCACCCAAGGAGACGACCCCGGGGAGTTCAAGGAGCCGGCGACGCGGATGATGGGGTCGCCGGTGACGCACGAAGCGGCGCCCGACAACTAATCGGGCCCGCTACCCTCGTCGTCGCTGTCGCTGCCCTCCTCGTCACTCTCGCCGGGGAATCTTCGCTGTCGGAGGAGCTATCCACGCAGCACTTCGCCCGAGTGCCGAGATCCTCAAGACCTTGACGGAGAGGAGATCACCCTCCATTAACAAAATGGAGGGTAAACCCCGCCTCAAGCTGTGGATGCAGTGAACGTCTTCCACCCACGATCAAGATACATCACATAAGGGGCTGGGAATACAACACGGACTCGCATGCCGCTGATTCCACAGCCCCTCATGTGCAGTCTCGATGTCTCGGCGGATCCGACTCCATCGCTTCATGAACGGAGCTGGAAGCCGGAGGCGACGGCGAGGCGCCCGGCGCAGCCTGACGAAGAACTCGCAAGGGTCGTCCCTCGTATGGACCGCCGCAGGGAGGGGAACCGCCGGCAGAGGCGGAGATGGCGCTGCCCGCCCGCCTCTTCCCGAGCGCCTCGACCTCGTCGCGACTCGCCCCTCCCTCTTCCTCTTGTGGCTGGTCCGCCACCCGGGCGTGGGGTTGGGAGGCGCTGTCTGTGGCGACACCGCCGCCACCGATGAAGAACCAAGGTTCCCTTTCTCCATGACGAATGAGGGAAAGGAGAGCAGAAGCTGAGGAAAGGAGGAGATGGGAGAGTGCGGCCTGCGCCCCTTCCGCTTTTTAAGGAAGCAAGGTGGGGGCTCGGCCGCCCGCCAGCCAATAATCAGGCGGGGAATCAGGGCCGACCTGCTGCCTCTGCCGCAACGCCCAGTTTCCCATTTCCACCGTCCGCGACCCCGAGAGCATGGGAGCCACGTGGCGGGGATGCGAACCGAGGCGACAGGTGAGGCGACTCGACGCCACCTACCTCCCCCACGACGCCGAATTGACGCTGCGTGCTGCTACTGGGGAGCGCGCGGATACGGAGTGGATTTGGTTTGGACCCAGGCCGCGCGTGCACGTGCCCTGTTTTGGGCCTGGCCCAACAGCACTCGGCAACGTGTATGGCCCAGACCCGGGGGCTCCTGTCGGTGTACTAAGGTAGGGGTACCTTAGTACCCCGAACCTGTGCACGGGCAGTCGCAGCGTCCCCGTGGCAAGCCTTGTCGGGCGTCTATCAAGACCCTCCGCGGCCCTTCAGAAAACAAGACTTCGGCAAGAGGAGCTTGCCGGTGAGCCATTCAAGAACAAAGTAAACAAGACCCCGGCAAGAGGAGCTTGCCGGGAAGGCCACTCAGGGCGCGAAGGAAGCAAGGCCCCGGCAAGAGGAGCTTGCCGGGAAGGCTTGGTGGGCGCCGAGCCCCCAAGCGCGACAAGGTTCCTGCCGCGGCAAGGCGCTTGCCGGGGCGGGCAACCTCTCTTCACCTCCGCTCCAGCTCACCCGCCAACGTGTCACCACGGGGCTCTCTCAAGCACGCGTGTCGACGGGCTGTGCAGCCAGCGGGAGCAGTGATAAGCGGCGCCGACAAGCTACCATCGTGGCAAACGGAGGCGCACTTGACGGTCCTGTTATAATCGTTCGAGCGATCGAGACGGGCATTGATGACTCTTGTCCCTTGCCGTCGAGTTAGGTATAGATTACTGTACACCTGTATAAAGCGTGTACCAACCTATGTTTTTACCATTATACCCTTGTCTACTTGCCACATGTGGTGACCCCTTGTGCCTATAAAAGGAGGCCCAAAGGCAACGAGAAAGGGTTCGCCCAGCTCCGCTTAGTTCATCATATTCATACGAAACCACACTCAGGCTAGGTCTTGTAGCTCCCATTGCTCCCTAGCAAGAACACAAGATAATCCACAAAGCAGCAGTAGGAGTATTATCTCTCCGGAGAGCTCCGAAGCTGGGTAAATCCGCTCGTGTGCATCGCCTCGATCCGCTCTTTGTGCAATCTCCGCCCCCCTCCGAACCACAAGGGACCCAGGTCCCGTAGGTGCTCGTGGGACACGATCAGTTCTCCCCCGACAGTACTGTTGCAAACCAATTCATATTTTGTTTTTGCATTATAGCTACAGTAATATAACTTTTCCATGGCTTAATCCACATATAGAAATCGATAGTTTCATCAAAACAAGCAAGCAATACATCAAAAACAGAATCTGTCCTAAACAGGACAGTCTGTAGTAATCTGAACATTAACCATACTTCTGGTACTCCAAAAATTCTGAAAATTTTAGGAAACATAAAAAATTTGTATAGAAAGACAATGCAAAAAATTTTCAGAACCGTTTGATGTTCCAGCAAAAAATGTAAAATCGCGCACTACAGCCAAAGTTTCTGTTTTGCACCGCACAAACCAACAAGCAATGTAAACATCCTAAAGGAAAATCTTGGCACATTATTTTTATAAAACAATGGAATTGTACAAGGGGATAATTATTTTTGTTGAAAAGTTTCTGTAATAAAGATTCACAAAGTTTTCGTGAGCATGAACAAAGTTCAAGGAGCTCCCTCACTTCAACAATGCTTGTCTCTCTCACTTTCACTTTCCTTTTTGAAAAGTTTTTGTTGACACGCGAACACGTCACGTGTACCCTCGACGCCGAGGGTGATGCACCGCAGCTCACGTCGAAGGAGACCCGACCGACAGCGCGATACGCAAGACAGTCGATGGGCGCTTTTGCAGTCGATTCGCTCGCCCCTAGAGCCTCGGGATTCGCAGCTCTCAAACACGAAGAACATCGAAGAACGAGAGAGAAAAATGATGGAGAGATGAAACATAGACAGGAAAAAGTAGTATATTGATTTGTTCGATTGTGTGTTGTTCAATCGGCCATCACCCCCAATATATATAAGAGGCGGCTGTACTTCTCGTACAAGTAAAGGTTTCATCTAGGCTTTCCTTACAAGAAATTACATCAATTTACGCCCTAGAGTCCTAGTTCTATTCTAACTCGGATTCAGTGTGAATCTGGCCCAACTTCTGTCTTCCTCCTTTGCGCGGGCCGCTGAACTTGCATATGATCTCCGAGCAAGACGGCCCAAATATCAAACTTGTGCGCCTCGATGATACGAACAACTCTCATGTTGATTACTTCTTCAAATAAGGCCACCTTGAATACTTCTCGAGGTCATCTTTACCTTCCAGTCGGACTCGATCCTGCAGTAGACTGGATTATCCGAGTCTCGTAGTGAATTTGTAGGCCATATACTATCTCTGATGATGATGACTCCAAAACCAAAGTTTACCGTCTTGATTATACGCATAAATTCTGTATTGAACACTTCTTCATCCGAGGTCATCTTGATAAACTTTCGGGCACATGTTCAGTTTCACCGGATTCGAGCTGATCCACTCGGATATTAGAGACTTTCACTCGGACCGTCCGACTGGACTTTCTCACTCGGAAAACAATCTTTCACTCGGATGACTATATTTTCACTCGGAAAGCAATATCTTACTCGATCAGCAAGTTTTCGTTCCGATGGTAATCTTTTCACTCGGAACATTTAATAATAAGTTCATCCGGTCAGCAAACTTCCACTCGACCGGTAATTTTCACTCGACTTGTAAATTTTCACTCGAATGATAAGCTTTTTCACTCGATCGGTGAGTTTTTACTCGAAAGTTAAGCTTTCACTCGACCGGTAAGTTTTCACTCGGACAACAAGCTTTTCACTCGACCGAAAACATAGTTAGATCTTGATTTGTCTCCTCTGGTCCCATACGACCTCAGATTGAGACAAATTATATATGAAAATCGATCGGCTCGACGAGACAAAACGTTTCTGTGTTGAAGGTTTTTCGATTCAAGGCCGTCTTGAGGGCCGAATTGCTTATGCACTGCATCAGACACTCATCAACATATGTCTGGTGTCAAGCGTAATATTTTGGTCTCTGGCCTATCCAAACTGTATTAACTGTAACTTTTGCATATGAACTCAGATTAAGATGATTTATATATAAAAATCAATTGCCTCGACGAGACGAAGACAATTCCTTTAGAGTGCTCCTCCATCCGAGGTCGTCTTGAAGGCATGATCAACCAAAAACCACTCGGAATATTGAATTCTACCACTCGGAATATAATTTCGGCCCCTAAGATGGAGTCGGACGATGATAACCTAAACATCAAAGTTGTTCCACTCGGTGATGTGAAACTTTTCATGCTGAAAACCTTTTCACTCGAAGCCATCTCATTTTCTTTTTATGTCGTGCCAAAATCTGATGTCAACACATGCCCCCTGCTTTTTTAAGCAAAGCTTATGCGTCAAAAAATAATATGCACGGTGTTTGTTCTAAGGACGATGTCAACACTCCATCAGCCATTTATTTTCTTAGGGCGATAATAATGTATCGGCCATGTTTGTTCTAAGGGCGATAATCGTATATCGTCCATTGCCTACCTAGGCTTCTTGCCACACACTCGGGTGGTATTTCTTTAAGTATTTGCCATTGAGAGCTCTAGGTAACACCGTTCCTTCTACGGATTCCACCAAATATGAGTTTCCAGGAACTATTCTTGCAATCCTAAAAGGACCTTCCCAACTTGGAGACCACTTCCCGAATCTTCTATCCCTTGAACCAATCGGTAGAATCACTTTCTAGACGAGATCGCCAACTTGAAAATTCTTCAATTTGACTTTCTTATTGTAAGCTCTTGCCACTCTCAACTTGTCTCTCTCTATGGCCTTTAAAGTAGCCAAATGTTTATCGGCAACCTCATCAATATTGTCCATCATTAAGTTGTAAAAATCTACTGCCGATAAATTATTTTGTTTGGCTATTCTCAAAGCATTCAAATTTACCTCCACTGGTAAAACAACCTCTTGACCATATACTAGCTCATATGGAGTCACCTTCGTAGCACCATGCCTTGAGATTCTATGAGCCCACAAAGCTTCAGACAACAACTCATGCCATCTTCTCGGATTATTCTCAATCTTCTTCTTGATGAGTTTGATTAAAATTTTATTGCTAGACTCAACTTGTCCATTAGCTTGGGCATAATATGGAGAGGAATTGAGCAACTTTATGTTATAAGATTCGGCAAACTCTCTGACTTGGTGTGACATGAAAGATGAACCTTGATCTGTAGTTAATGTTTGAGGAATACCGAATCTATGAATAATGTGCTCGGTTATGAATTGAATTACCTCTGTATGTGTCATGTTCTTGAGAGGTACTGCCTCAGACCATTTAGTGAAATAATCAGTTGCCACCAATACGAACCGATACCCCTTTGAGGAAGATGGATAAATTTGCCCAATAAAGTCTAAACCCCATCCTCTGAAAGGCCACGGCTTGATAATAGGATGTAACATAGCAGCAGGAGCCAATTGAATATCACCAAACTTTTGACAAGATTCACACCCTTTATAATATCTGAAGCAATCATTAATCATAGTCGGCCAATAAAACCCAGCACGTCGTAATAACCATTTCATCTTGGGAGCCGACTGGTGAGTGCCACAAATACCTTCATGTACTTCTCCCATAGCAACTCTTGCCTGGCCCTTATCCAAACACTTTAAAAGAACATCATTGACTGTTCAGCGATAAAGACCATCATCTTTCATTGTATACTTGAAAGCCATACGCCGAACAGCCCTGTCCACCCTTTCACTCGGATTGCACAAGTAATCAACAATGGGCTTTCTCCAGTCGAAATTATCACCTGCACTAGATTTCTTGTTAATGGCCGAATCAGTGGGTTCAGGTTCGACCTCTCTCATATTGGCAAGACAAGACATCGGTCTTTGAGAGATAGGAAACATGCCATGATCAACATGATATCCAGATGCTTGTTGTGCCAACTCATTTGCTTTCCAATTGTCATGTCTAGATATATGTGCAATGCTAAAGCAATCCAAAGTAGAAATTATATCTAGACATTTATCAAGATAAACATTAAGTGATTCGTCCAAACACTGAAAGACTCTGGATATTTGTTGCACCACTAGTAACGAATCACCGTAAGCCTCAATATGTGTAACACCTATAGCAAGTAACATCTCTAGGCCGAATAACAATGCTTCATATTCGGCTTGATTGTCTGTGCAAAAATATTCTAAGCGGCATGAGGCTTCAAAAACAGCACCATGAGGAGATATATAAACAATACCAACACCTTGGCTATTGCTACAAACTGAACCATCAAAGTATAATCTCCATGGTACTAATGAAACAAGGTTAATATCAACATCATTCTTGTCATTAATCCGATGTTCAACAATGAAATTAGCAACAATTTGGCCTTTCATGGATTTTAGAGATTCATAAGCCAAATCATATTCAATCAAAGCATAAGCCCACTTGCCAATTCTACCACTAAGAATTGGCCTATGCAACATGTATTTAATGACATCGGTTTGACAAGCTACTACACAAGCACTCGGAACTAAATAATGTCTCAATTTTGTGCAAGCATAATATAAGCATAGACATAGTTTCTCAATAAATGTATACCGTGTCTCGGCGTCCAATAAGTGTCTGCTCAAATATGTAATAGCATGCTCTTTTCCCTCGGTTTCTTGAGTCAAAACAGCACCAATAACTCCTTCCTCCGCTGCAATGTAAAGCCTGAAGGGCTCTCTATGCTTGGGTGCTTTCATCACCGGAGGAGTGCACAAATAACTCTTGATCATATCAAAGGCTTCTTGTTGTTCTGCCCCCCAAGTGAAATCAACATCATTCTTTAACCGAAGGATAGGAGTAAATGCATCAACTTTCCCTGACAGATTAGCTATGAACCTTCTAAAATAATTGACCTTGCCAAGGAACTTTTGCATATCTCTCTTGCATGTTGGAGCCTCCACTTTCTGTATGGCCTCTATCTTTTTGGGATCAATTTCGATGCCATCTTCATGAATAATGAAACCCAAAAATTTGCCAGCTAACACGCCGAATGCACACTTCAAAGGATTCATCTTCAGTCCATACTTCTTCATCCTTTCAAAAGCTAAACGCAAATTGGCCAAGTGAAATTCAAAAGCATCCGATTTGACAACAATATCATCAATATAAACTTCAAGTATGATACCGAGTAAATCATGAAAAATCAAATTCATAGCCCTTTGATATGTGTCTCCAGCATTTTTTAATCCAAATGGCATCATTGTCCACTCGAATAAACCAAGGAAACCAGGACATCGAAAAGTTGTTTTGTACATGTCCTCTTCGGCCATAAAAATTTGATTGTATCCGGCATTACCATCTAGAAAGCTAATAACCTTATGTCCAGAAGCATCATTAATAAGCATATCGGCTATTGGCATGGGATACTCATCTTTGGGTGTAGCCCTATTCAAATCTCTGAAGTCAATGAACACCCTCAACTTGCCGGATCCCTTCTTCTCCACTGGGACAATGTTAGAAATCCACTCGGCATACCTGCAAGGTCGAATGAAATTAGCTTCAAGCGATCGACCGATCTTTTCCTTGATCCGGTCATATGTTTTCGGATTAAACTTTACGCCGATTGTTTATAAGGTCTAAAACCAGCCTTTATAGGCAACCGATGCTCTACTAGCTCTCGGCTCAACCCTGGCATCTCATGATATTCCCATGCAAAGCAACAAACATATTCTTTCAATAGCTCGATTAATTTAGCCTTACAATCGGCTTTCAAATTTTTGTTTATAAATGTCGGTCGAGTGACTGAACCATCTCCAATATCTATCTCTTCTAATGGATCAGCTGATGTAAAACCTTTTCCAAGTTTATCCATGTCATCCAACTCCTTTATAGATTCATACATATCATCCTCACTGGACCGATATTTTACAAGACGTTTTTGTAACCACTCGGAATTAGGATCCATTTAAACATATCATACCTTGGAGCCGATTGCATTCAGTCGGCTTTAAAGACACATGCACAAAACCATTCTTGGTCGCGCTGAGAAAATCAAACTCTGACAAATCACGTCCCGTCAAGCAAGTAGCATTGGGATGTTGCCAATCCACCGATGCATCGGCCAAAGCAACACAGGCCGAATTATCTGCATGAATGACTTCCACTTCATCATCAACCCATTGGATCAGAAACTGGTGCATAGTGGATGGCACGACTGGTTTGCATGAACCCAATCATGGCCTAGTATGACGTTGTAGTTACCTTGCACCTCAGCGACAAAGAATGCAAGAGCCAAAGTTTTGCTTCCATTGTAAGCTCCACATACATCACACCTTTGGCTTCAGTTTTCTCTTTGCCTTCAAATCCGTTGAGCACCATATTCGTCTTCATCGGTTCTTCATCGGGCAAACCCAATTTTTGAAGACCGAATAGGGCATAAGATTTACCACAGCACCACCATCAACAAATATTCGATCGAGTGGCGATCCATTGATATGACCTCACGAGATACAACGGTTTCAAATGTGTTCTTGGTTCTTTTGGCTTCTCGAATATTGCGTTTTAGGGCCAAAATCCAGCTGAGCCACTTCCCCTTCCTCATCTACAGCACGAAACTCAGCAGGTAAGTAATATACCATATTGATATCCATACCTTCATGAACCGGTGTAGACTCATAGTCCAACATATGAACCTCTTCTTCAAGTGGATCAACCGATTCTGAAATCTGGCCGATTGAAGGAGAAGTAAGAAGTGTCGCAGACGATGTAATAGCTATCGCATCGTCTTCCTTGGGTGGTGTAGGCACTTCTGTGATAGACGTAGAAGCTGATGTATCTTGTATTTGTTTAGGCCTCCACACTTGTTTTGCTGGAACCATGGGTCGAGTGTCATTGAACAACTTATCCCTTTGCTTCTCGGCCTCCTGCTCTGCTATCTCTTGACTCCTTAACCTCTGTAGTTTCCTCTTCTGTGTCTTTGTTAGCCCTGGAGGACACCACTTTGGCTGAGTGTACTTAGCATCTCTCACCTTTACTTGGCTGGTGCTTGCTTCACGGTCATTAGCCGAGTGTTTTGGCGCGATAATAAGTATCGGCTCAGTCGAGCGGTTATGCACAGTCGACTGCTGTATGGGGAATGTTTCGGCGCCCAAGACAAGTGAGTCGGCATCCATTTTCCCCTTGCCTTTTCCCGACTCAACTACTGCAACACTTGGTGATTTAACACGCCATTCTTTTCGACTTTCCAGATGCATGAAATTTCCACTCGGGCGCACCTTTTCACTTGGATGGAATCCACTCGGATTGATGTCACTCGGATGGTATCCACTCGGATGGAACTCACTCGGATGGAATCCACTTGGCCACATTTTTTCACTTGGATGGCTTCCACCTGGGTGCATTATTACACTAGGATAATTTCCACTCGGTCGCATATTTTGACCAGCCGACTGATAGTAACCGATGTTCAGTCCGCCATTATATGAGTAATCAAGTCGATCCCACACAGATTGCCTCTGCTCTTCTGAAAATTGCGCCTTTGGTTCACTTGGTTTTGTATACCGACTGAACATATCAGCTGATGGTGACCTTGGTCGTTTCAGATGAGTCAGTCGATTAAAACTAGAACCGCCCGACTGGTTAGCATACTCGGACAACAACATATCAAAAGTTGGCTTGATCCGCTTGTGCTGCACTTTAGCTTCATTCCTTTTCCACTTGCCAACTTCTGGACTCTTGGGCTTGACAAATCTCACACGAGCATTTTCTTGTACTTGCGGTTGCCCCCCGAGTGTAGGATTCTTGATGGTAATTTTGATCACTTCCTTGCCATCGTGTTGCTTACCAAGCACAACCTGTCTCCCCAAGACCTTGTTGTCCTCCTTGTCTTTCCTGGGCTCCCCAACAATGACATTAGCTTTATTAGCAGATTCGGCTACCTCTGGCCGAATGAGTAGCTTCTTCCCTTCCAAATCCATGGTATTCATTGGAAAAGGTTGTTTATCAACTTGCATCTCAAAAAAATTCAATCGTCCGTCATTAATGGCCGATTGTATCTGTCGTCGAAAAACGTTGCAATCGTTAGTAGCATGAGAAAAAGAATTATGATACTTGAAATAAGCACGCCGTTTTAGCTCTTCAAACGGTGGTAAAGTATGAGATATTCTAATAATTTTAGCCTGCAGCAAAGCATCAAATATTTTATCACACTTAGCAATGTTAAAAGTAAACTTCATCTCTTCATCACGATTCTTATAAATCGGTTTCAGATCATTGCAAGTAAAGGGTTTGGCCTTAGATGGCCAAACAAATTCAGTAGCAAAAACATCACCCTCATTGTCCGAGTGATCACTATCATATTCTACCATATTCATCTTTGGATGATCGGCTTTGTATCTGTGCACTTCTTTGAGATCTTTGCTTCGGCTATCCTGAGCCAAAGCCCTTTGTAAGACTTCATTAATATTTAAGAACTCATAGCCTTCTAGCTTTTCTCTAATGGGAGTTCTCAAACCACTCAGCACTAGGTCTGCCAAGTCTCTCTCGGTTATCACCAAACTAAAACATCGGTTTTTCGTTTCTCTAAATCTCTTGACGTAATCGGAGACCGATTCATCATGCTTCTTTTTAACCGGTGTTAGATGTGACAACTTGAGTTCATTGTCGCCGTTGTAAAAGTGATCATGAAATTTCTGCTCTAGCTGCGACCAAACTCGAATGGAACCATGTGGTAAAGAAGAAGACCATGAAAATGCGGTACTAGTTAATGATAAAGGAAATAAATGCACTTTCAACTCATTTAGTGAGCCTGCTTCACCTAATTGTGCCAAGTATTGACTAACATGCTCCCATGTGGTTTTTGTGCCCTCTCCATTGAACTTAACAAAATCTGGAATTTTATATCCGGAGGGCTTTGGATGGCATCAAAGTACAAAGTGCGGCTTTTGGTAAATCCGATTCCGAGGTAACTCAACCCCAAAATTCTCTCGAAGCATCTTAGCCATCTCCTCTCTAAGATTAGCTAGACCATCATCCATAGTGGACGATGAAACTTGTGGCAGTGGCATAGGAGGAGTAGGACTACTAGTTGTAGGTAGGAACTATGGCATGTATGCCGACCCATAATTTGCTAGTGGTCGAGTGGTTGTAGCTGTAGGTAAGGTTGGGTTCGGCGTTGCCACCGAACCTGGCATGCTCATAATAGGATTAATGGGTGCAGCCACAATCTGATTTGTTTGGTTAGTGTCGTGGTTTTGTCACGGCAGATGTCCTCGTGAAAGGACTTAGTCGTGGAGCCATCGCTACGGGTTAACTTGAAGGGGTTAAAGCGGACGCAAAGACACAAGAGTTTATACTAGTTCGGCCCCTTCGATGAAGCTAAAAGCCTACGTCTAATTGTGATGGGATTGATGTGGTTTCGATGACTAGGGAGCAAACAAGCTTCGCCTAGGCCTCGAGTTGTTGTTGTCTCCCCTTGAACCGCCCCGGGTCGTCCCCTTATATACACGGGTGACGCCCGTCGGTTCACAGAGTCCCAATCTCCGGTTCATACTCGTATCCGGATTGGTTTCTCTCTATTCCTAACTTACAATACAAGTTTACATACCAGGCCGGTTTACGGCTACAGGTTCTAAACCGACTATAGGCCTTGGGCTCTTACCTTCATGCTTGGGCTTTTACACCATTGAACTACTGATGAAGTTAACCCGGCCCAGATAGCCGGTTTAAACCTAGTAGTAATATCCCCAACATTAGGCCCCAGATTGATTTGAACAGGTTCATGTCAATCCTTGATAAAAAAAACCTTCATCTTCAACATCTTCTTGTAGTTGTTGAACCGCCGTGATGTCACCTTCTCTGGTTGCTGTAAACCGGCATGACGTCCCTATAAAGATAGCATTCATGATACCTTCTTTGTTTAACAGATCCGCAATAACCGAGGCGACACCTCTGCTTCCCAGATTTGTGGTTCCTTGATTCACGCGCCTGACACAGGTCTCTTGCCTTATAAATAGGACCGAAGGGTCATTCCTTTTCTCCCCTCCGTCCCTTTCTCTTCGTCTTCCTCGCCGCTAGCCTCGAGCTCCGCCGCCGTCGTCGACCCTGCACCGCCTTGGGCGCTGCATCAACCTGAACGCACTGTAAAAACGCAGTGATCTTCCGCATCTCCTCAACTCGTAGGTCCTCGTTTCCCTCGACCTAGATTCGTTTTAGGGTTTCTTGTTCTTGCAGTTCTCCATTAACTGCTCATGCTCATACCGCACTCTGGATAGATCTGTGACACCTTGCCCTGATTAGTAGTAGTTTTAGCATCCGCTTTGTAGTTTCGTGCTTACGTCCATAGATCTCGCATATTATTTCCTGCTCATTGCATCAATCTGCTCGCTTTATTCTTTTTGGATATTTTTCTTCTTTTCTGATCTGGCTTCAGATCCTTCGTTGTAGAGAAATCTTGTGAAACCTGTTTCTGCACACTTAGCCGTTCGCAACCTCAATCGCTTTCAATATTTAGATCAGGCGGTTTAACTTATCATAGAAAGAATTAATAAACCGGTATACACCATTAGTCCCCTTGTTGAACCGCCAGAACTCCTTAACCAGACACTATCGCTTCATGGAACTCCGGTTTAGATGTAGTTGTCTCCGATTTAGCATTGTACATCGGTTCTTTCTTTGTCCCAACACATTTCTTGAACCGGATTCATATTTTTTGTAGATTTTATCATGGCCAAACAAGTATATGAGTGCAACTGGGCTCCTTCCCGAGTCACCGAAACTCAATTAAACAATCTGGTCCTGACTGGTGCTTAAAGCAGTAAAGATACTATCCATTGGAGGGTTCCTGGCAAAGAATGTCCTCCCACACCTCAAGAAGGAGAGGTTGTAGTTTTCGCAGATCACTTAGCCCGGGGTTTTAACCCGCCCGGTTCAAAATTTTACCGGGATGTCTTAGCCAGTTTTCAACTCCGTCCGCAAGATACTGGCCCCAACTCTGTTACCAATATATGTCACTTCCAAGTGCTCTGTGAGGCATACTTTCAAGAAGAACCCACAGTTGAGCTGTTTAGAGGCTGCTTCCATCTAAACCGCCGCATGAATTCACGATGGGTCCAACACAGAATTGGGTGGTGTGGCGATTCAAAAAGGAAGGAGGTCACTTATCCTCATGCCAAACTGCACAGCCACCCCAAGGAATGGAATCAATCATGGTTCTATTAGAGACACCTCTCCGCCAATGAAAATCCTTTGCACGGCTTTCGTCCGGAGCGACTCAGTAATACACATCCCTTTCCGCAAAGATTAACCGCCAAGGAGAGAAGTAAATACGCTCCTCAACTCTCCATGCTCAGAGCCTTCATGGCCAATGGTTTAACATGAATTGATCTCGCACGCTGTTGATATCATGGAGCATACTGCCCCTCTCCCAGTGCTCCGGTTTAATGTGTGAGTACACTGGTAGCGTCAACGACCCCCTCCGACATGTTAATATCCAGCTTACCAATGATGAGGTCACCGAGGCTGTGAAGAAAATGTTGAACGAACCGGAACACCTCTGTGCCCGAACCGGTCTGCTCCCCTTCGTGCTACCAAAAACCACCATCCGTAAGACTCGATCGTATTTTTACTGAATATATTACTGCCATTTCCGGTATCTTTTTTAACATCAACTGCTGCTTAATCAGGGTGATGATCCATTCTGGAGCAAGAAACTTCCACAAGAGAAACCAGAGAAGCCAGACAAACCGGAAAGACCAATCCGGCAAAAGACCAAAGTTTTCAAGAGGTCTGCTCATAAGAGGAAAACCACTGCATCTTCTAATCCGGTTGTGGATGACGATGTGGGTAATCCGGACCTTGAGGTAGAACTTGATTCACTTGGCTTACTTTTCATACGCCTAATTAATGATGATATTTCTCAGGATGATGCTGAAGCCAGTAATGCTGATGTTGTAGAGGTAACTATTCTCTCCTCTGACTCAAATCCTTTGCCTTCACTGAAAATCCGTCGGGCAAACCGGAAAATTAAATTTTCTCATCCCCTTGCTTGCTTGGATCCCAAATTTCTTATGAAGACTCAACAACATGGAGTTCGCCGCACAACCCGGCACAGCGGCCAGGTAGTTACCTCCGCTGGTTTACCGAACAGTCCGGTTCGGAAACGTCGTTCAGAGGTCTCTAATTTTCTTGTCAGTGCTTGTCCTAAAGCGGGCTGTTTTCGTCAACCTCTTAATCCATCTGACTCCGATTATCAGGTCACTTCCCATTCCTCATCTGGCGAGCCATCAGCTACTCAGCTGCCACCGCTTAAAATGGTGCTTGGGTAAGTTATACATATCATATTGTTTCTATTGCATCACTGCGTAGTATATGCTGTATTTGACTGTTATTATGCCTTTTCAGGGCCAAGCCTAGGCCGAGCAAAAAGGTTCGCCTGGATAAAGCGGCCCACGAAGAAACTACCCCTGAACCTGACAGCGCCCCAAATCTTGAAGCGGCTATTTGTGAAGATATGCCCAATGATCCGCCACTGCAAGATGACAATTTTGTTGCTGAAGAAAATCCTGTTGACACCTCCCGTCCTGCTGACCAGCCCAGAAGCCCAACCCGGATTGAAAAATCCACCAGTCCAATCCGGCCTGCTGACAAACCGGCTGTCCCTGGTCAAACCGGTGATACCAAGGACGATGGCGTAGGATTACTGGCTTTGGCCACAGCGAACCGGGTAATCCGGTCGCCTTATCCAAACATTCTGCCAAAGAAGAATTTGCCACTATGAGCAAGGGCAAGTGGAATGTTGATCTGGCAACTTACGCTTCTCTGAACCCCCAAGATCTTCATTCTGGCTACTTGAACCGGCTGTATACCAGCCGTGATTATGAAGCTGACCTGGTGAAAATGATGAAAGAAGAATTTGAGGTAACCTCCATGTTCTTTTTCCTGCTTGGATATTCCAATTTTTGTTAACTCTCCTAGCCCCCAAGGGCCTGTTTGTAATCTTCTTTCAAACTGGGACTTGATATAAAACTCAATGCTTCAGAATTCACTGATGTAGCCCCCAAGGGCCGGTTCAACTTAGTATAGTTAAACCGGGACTTTAATTTATATCGCAGCATCAGAACATGCTCGAGCAAATAGCCATTAGCCCCCAAGTGCCAAGTTGAATACCTGTATTGAGCTTGGGACTTTGTGATTTTATTGACAGATGAAGATCAAATATGCATTAGCCCCCAAGTGCCAAGTGCATAACTTGTTATGTGGTTTGTACTTCAAATCTTGTACCGTTTGTTAAATTAGATGACTGTCTGTATGTAGGCTGAGTTGAGGACTAAAGAAAGCCAACTCACCGATCTTCAAGAAAACTTGAAATCCCAACAAGCTGAAACCTCAAAGGCAAAAGAAGAATTGACCAGCGCTTTAGGCGTCATGGAACAGCTTAAGGAGGGCTTCAAAAGGAGGCGGCGGATTGGGCCCCGAGAAGGCCGCTTTAACCAAAAGGTGGAAAATCTGAAGCTGCCCTTAAACCGGTGGTAGATGAGTGACCAACGTGAAGCGGCAAGTGCATGCCATGACTACCGCCATCTTTGGTAAGCTTCCTTTGGTTTCTATGATAACTTGGCCTTCTTATGATAAGTCCGGTTTGTGATCTTTCTTGTAATGCTGCAGCACACGCATTGGTCACTTGGGGTCGATGTTGGATGAAATTGAAAGCTGCCTACACTTTAATCGAACATTTGTACCTTTGAGCGCAGCGGATCATCTCCATCGCATCACATAACAATCCGCACCCTCTTTAATTCAAGATACTCTTAGGAGGTTGTCAATGCTTCCCTTGGGTTGAAGAGCTGAAGAAATCTGCTGGTCGAACCGGTGCCATTAATGCCTTAATCCGCAAAAACATGGGTGCGATTCGATCCTGTTGAGGCAGCTCAGGGCTATCGATCTGAAGGAAGACGGTTCGAGTTCAACGAAGATGACACGAGAGCGATAAACCGGTGGTGCGCCCTCCGGCTTGCCAATTGGCCGAAGAGGCAGACTTGTTGCATTATCAAGCTCAATATAACGATCAGAACAGACGAGTAGCTGCATCTATTCCCGAAGCGGAGAATCTGATCCCTCCGATCCGTAAGCATACTTATGCTCCTGATATTGAACCATCTTCCCGATCCATGAGGAGGCTGTCTTTCAAGCTTTAATGGGAATCGATCGACCATCGTTGACTTCGGCCGCTTGGTAGGGATGAAGAAGTGAAGCGGCGCAGGACGACCCACAACCGTCAGATCGGGGCGGCGAGCAAGCATGAACCGGAAGCCGGTTTAAATAGCTGCTTTATTATATTCCGCCAAGAAAACAATGATCTTATTTGGGCACCATGTTGCCTTGTAATAGGATAGCCAACACTTTTGCTTTTAATATGCCTTCGTGCATAGGTGCTGATACTTTCGATTGAATGATCGAAACCTTCAATCTATATTGCCTGCAGTCACAAAATCTTAAACTGCCACGGCGGTTTGTGCCGCCAGCCGGCTTGTGACGTTCATATATATATATATGCAATGAAATATTGAGGTATATGATCAAAATTTGTGATATAAAATACCTGCCATCACTGGGCATGAAGTTGGCTTAGCCAATCTTGAAGCGGAGGTTGTAGAAACCATTACCGTCAAAGGAGAAAACAGCCCATGTGTTTATAATGCCGGTTTACCATGTAAACCGTGCCGGGTCATGACAAGCCCCCTGTTACTCCATAATGGGATGTTAACAGAAAAAGTCAAACCGGAAAAATTATCTCCGGATTAAAAATGGACCGAATTCCGTCAATTGACTGTTTGAACCGGTTTAAAAATGTTATCGGTTTAAAAAACGCAACAAGAATCAAATAACAGTTATGAAAAAAATATGGAAGCAAAGGCAATAATAAAACCGTTTGCAAAAAGAGGCTTTACTGAGCAGATCAGATGGTGTTACCATGGTCGGACACGACCAAGCTCCCAATAAGGTGTAGCTATGGTTCAGGTCAGCCAGGTCCCCAACTGAAACCGTGGCATTATGCCGATCAAGTGGCGTGGCAATGGTTCGGGTTCGACCAAGCCCCCAAGTGACTCTATGGCCTTAGGCCGATCAAGAGGCGTGACTGGTTCAGACTTGACCATGTTCCCAAGTGATCTGGTGGCTTTCGCCTATCAAAAGGTGTTGCATTGGTTCGAACACGACCAAGCCCCCAAGCGATATCATAAAGCTTTTGAAAAGCAAACTCAAGGGGTAAACCGGAGGCCGCTTTAAGATAGAACAACTCCATGTAACCACGCATGATGTAACAGAACAGATACCCCATCAGAACAGCCCCCAATCCAGCCATCTTGTAACTGATATAGAGATTCAGTTTCTCCGGTTGACGACTCATCGCTAGAGTAGACGACGGTCTCGCCACCAGATTCTGATCCGTCCTCATAACTTCCTCCGTGGATGAATTCCACAAAGGCACGCTTCACGGCCGGTTTGACCTGGGCAGATCTCGCGCACTGAGATGTCTCGACGAGGTCGGTGCAGGTGTCCAACTCAGGGCCCGGTTCACCGATCTTGCCAATGGCGTGTATGCCACCAAAGGGACCGGTACCCGTACTCAATCGAGCCGGCCTCGGGCCCCAGCCTGCATCGTCGATGTAGAGCTTGCCACGACGACTCTTGGTCATCCGCCCACAAAGATAGCCTTCGAGTCCTTCGAGCTTGCCCTCCAAGATCATCAAACCATCGTGCGATAGCCCCACGGTGGGCGCCAACTGTCGTGGTTTTGTCACGGTAGATGTCCTCGTGAAAGGACTTAGTCGTGGAGCCATCGCTATGGGTTAACTTGAAGGGGTTAAAGCGGACGCAAAGACACAAGAGTTTATACTAGTTCGGCCCCTTCGATGAAGGTAAAAGCCTACGTCTAGTTGTGATGGGATTGATGTGGTTTCGATGACTAGGGAGCAAACAAGCTTCGCCTAGGCCTCGAGTTGTTGTTGTCTCCCCTTGAACCGCTCCGGGTCGTCCCCTTATATACACGGGTGACGCCCGTCGGTTCACAGAGTCCCAATCTCCAGTTCATACTCGTATCCAGATTGGTCTCTCTCTCTATTCCTAACTTACAATACAAGTTTACATACCAGGCCGGTTTACGGCTACATGTTCTAAACCGACTACAGGCCTTGGGCCCTTACCTTCATGCTTGGGCTTTTACACCGTTGAACTACTGATGAAGTTAACCCGGCCCAGATAGGCCGGTTTACGCCCAGTAGTAATATCCCCAACAGGTAGGATAATAAGCCATCGGCACGGGAGGCGCCGATGCAATAGGTAAAGCCAGATTAGGGTTTTGCACGCTAGCAGCTACACCATCATTACCACTAGTCGATTGAGATTTATTCTTCTGAGCATTAGTATTTTCTATGAAAGTTTGATAGACTAGATTGTTACCATCAGCAATACGACTTCCAATCTCAGCCCACTGCTCAGGAGAAAAGGTAGTACTCACAGAAGGTTTAACCTGCTCGGCTTGAAGAGGAGGGAACTTGATTTCTTCAATCGGAGTGATGTTGCCTTGGCGATCCTTCTTCAACTTTGCAAGGAACTCCTGCAAATCCTTCTCTTCGCGCGCCTTCTTGTACTCCTCATAGACTTGGCGATGATCGGCCGATATCTCATCAAGACTGGGCTTAATGATGTTATCGGCGTCTACCTCGATGGCTTGGGAAGATCGGACATGGTGGATGATGATGATTGATCTTCGTTCCCCAAACAGAGTCGCCAAAAGTGTGTTGACACACGAACACGCCACGTGTACCCTCGGCGCCAAGGGTGATGCACGCAGCTCACGTCGAAGGAGACCCGACCGACAGTAGCGATATGCAAGGCGGTCGACGGGCGCTTTGCAGACCGAAAACCCCACACCCGGGAGGGACCCGTCGTGAGCGGTGGCTATGGGCTGCCCTAGGTCGGATTCGCCCCTAGAGCCTCGGGATTCGCAGCTCTCAAATACGAAGAACAGCGAAGAACGAGAGAGAAAAACGATGGAGAGATGAAACGTAGACAGGAAAAAGTAGTATATTGATTTGTTCGATTTTGTGTTGTTCAATCGGCCATCGCCCCCAATATATATAAGAGGTGGCTGGACTTCATGTACAAGTAAAGGATTCATCTAGGCTTTCCTTACAAGAAATTACATCAATTTACGCCCTAGAGTCCTAGTTCTATTCTAACTCGGATTCAGTCTGAATCTGGCTCAACTTATGTCTTCCTCCTTTGCGCGGGCCGCTGAACTTGCATATGATCTCCGATAAAGACGGCCCAAATATCAAACTTGTGCGCCTCGATAATACGAACAACTCTCATGTTGATTACTTTTTCAAATAAGGCCACCTTGAATACTTCTCGAGGTCATCTTTACCTTCTAGTCGGACTCGATCCTGCAGTAGACTGAATTATCCGAGTCTCGTAGTGAATTTGTAGGCCATATACTATCTTTGATGATGATGACCCCAAAACCAAAGTTTACCGTCTTGATTATACGCATAAATTCTGTACTGAACACTTCTTCATCCGAGGTCATCTTGATAAACTTTCGGGCACATGTTCAGTTTCACTCGGGTTCGAGCTGATCCATTCAGATATTAGAGACTTTCACTCGGACCGTCCGACTGGAATTTCTCACTCGGAAAACAATCTTTCACTCGGATGACTATATTTTCACTCGGAAAGCAATATCTTACTCGATCGGCAAGTTTTCGTTCCGATGGTAATCTTTTCACTCGGAACATTTAATAATAAGTTCATCCGGTCAGCAAACTTTCACTCTACCGGTAATTTTCACCCGACCAGTAAATTTTCACTCGAATGATAAGCTTTTTCACTCGATCGATGAGTTTTTACTCGAAAGTTAAGCTTTCACTCGACCGGTAAGTTTTCACTCGGACATCAAGCTTTTCACTCGACCGAAAACATAGCCAGATCTTGATTTGTCTCCTCTGGTCCCATAGGACCTCGGATTGAGACAAATTATATATGAAAATTGATCGGCTCGACGAGACGAAACTTTTGAGTGTTGAAGGGTTTTCGATTCAAGGCCGTCTTGAGGGCCGAATTGCTTATGCACTGCATCAGACACTCATCAACATATGTCTGGTGTCAAGGGTAATATTTTGGTCTCTGGCCTATCCAAACCGTATTAACTGTAACTTTTGCATATGAACTCAGATTAAGATGATTTATATATGAAAATCAATTGCCTCGACGAGACGAAGACAATTCCTTTAGAGTGCTCCTCCATCCGAGGTCGTCCTGAAGGCATGATCGACCAAAAACCACTCGGAATATTGAATTCTGCCACTCGAAATATAATTTCGGCCCCTAAGATGGAGTCGGACGATGATAACCTAAACATCAAAGTTGTTCCACTCGGTGATGTGAAACTTTTCATGCTGAAAACTCTTTCACTCGAAGCCATCTCATTTCCTTTTTATGCCGTGCCAAAATCTGGTGTCAACAGTTTTGGGTTACCCTCTTTATTTTTTGTTTTTAAACTCCATAAAAGCACTCAACAGAAATAAATGACTCTCTAAAACTTTTGGGTTGTCTCCCTGGCAGCGCTTTCTTTAAATCCAATAAGCTAGGCATAAGGTGCTCAAGTAATGAATCCACCCGGATCCCAAGGTATATCAAAGCCAATTTGAATTAGCAATGATTTGGCATTTAGTAGTGAGCACAAAGCAACATACATCAAGCAATGACGAAGTCTAATTCTCTTCCTATGCATCAGCATGTCATACAAGAACAATTCATGCACATCAAGTAAAGGCCAATGCATAGAATAAGAAGTTTCTTGCAATTTTATCGTGTTGGAAACATAGAGAGGCGGAGATGTAGTTCCTCTCTCATAATAATTGCAAGTAGGAGCAGCAAGCACATGCATATTATATTCATCAAAATTATCATGTGCAACGGTAAAAGGCCACCCATCAATATAATCTTTAATAAGTGCAAACTTCTCCGCTATAGTGTAGTTTGGAGAATTCAAAAAGATAATAGGACTATCATGTGTGGGTGCAATAGCAACAACTTCATGTTTAACATAAGGAACAATAGCAAGTTCATCTCCATAAGCATAATTCACATTAGCATCTTGGCCACAAGAATAGCAAGCATCAAGTTCATCAAAAAGGCATATTTCAAACGAATCAACGGGATCCTAGCAATTATCATGGCATTCATCCTTTAAGAACAAAGGGACATTAAATAGTGTATGAGTTGGAGAGTTACTCTCATTAGAAGGTGGGCACGGGTAGCTAATCCGATCTTCCTCCTTTTGTTCTTCGCTCTCCTCATCATCTTCTTCATCCAATGAGCTCACCAGTTTCATCAATTTCTTCTTCCATATAGTCCTGCAAAATATTAGTCTCTTCTCGGATAGCGGAGACTTTCTCAATAAATTCATCAATATCATAATTGTACTTATAATTCTCATAGCAATATTTAAGGATAGCTAAATTTTTAGGTCTATAAACTGAATCATCAAAATCTTCAAACTCTTTAAACAAAGATTCAATTTCACATGCACCATTAAAAGCAACAAATTCTTCTATTAGTTCCACATCATAGTAATCATATATACCATTAGCATAAGAAGCTAAGGTTTCATTATCATTAAATTTGCGTGAAAACGGAAGGTGTGGAGCCTTCATCCTAGAGCAACAAGTATTTTCATATCTCAAGCATAGTTGCCGAGCATACAATGCAACATATAAATATGATCCCATAATAGTTTCCCTTTTTGAGTCAAGCGATAATCCCTAAAGTATTCACGTTGATCCAACGTGTCTCCCATTATATAATTGAATGGGGTTTTCTCAGGATTATTAAAGTAGTGCATAATATCTTTCACATAATGAGCATCGAGGGTTTTAGGAGGTTCCCCATCTCCATGAGTAGCAAGTAAACCTATTTTTTTTTGGTATTTCGTGTTCCATATCCATAAGTAAAGATAGAGAACAACTTAGAACAGCAAAAACAATCCACTTAGTGATAAAGCAAACAAGCACACACGGAATATTCACCCCACGCTATTGCTCCCCGGCAACGGCGCCAGAAAAAGGTCTTGATAATCCACAAGTATAGGGGATCAATTGTAGCCTCTTTCGATAAGTAAGAGTGTCAAACCCAACAAGGAGCTAAAGGTAGAACAAATATTTCCTCAAGTTCTATCGACCACCGATACAACTCTACGCATGCTTGACGTTCGCTTTACCTAGAACAAGTATGAAACTAGAAGTACTTTGTAGGTGTGATAGGATAGGTTTGCAAGATAATAAAGAGCATGTAAATAAAATCTAGGGGCTTTTTACATAAAGACACAACTAAGTTAGTTTTAGTAGAGAGTTTTTGTCAACAGGAAAGTTGTTTATCCCTAGGTAATCGATAACTAGACCAGTAATCACAATTGCAATTTTATATGAGGGAGAGGCATAAGCTAACATACTTTATCTCCTTGGATCATATGCACTTATGATTGGAACTCTAGCAAGCATCCGCAACTACTAAAGATCATTAAGGTAAAACCCAACCATAGCATTAAAGTATCAAGTCCTCTTTATTCCCATACGCAAACAACCTACTTACTCGGGTCTGTGCTTCTGTCACTCACGACACCCACCATAAGCAAATCATGAACATATTGCAAACCCTACAGCGGGGATCCCTCATGCTTGCGCGACACGGAGAGCACCATAGGACATCACCAATAATAAAACATGCAAGTCAAAGCAATCACGATCATCAATGAACCCATAGGACAAAACGGATCTACTCGAACATCATAGGATGGCCATACATCATTGGGAAATAATATATAGCGTTGAGCACCATGTTTAAGTAGAGATTACAGCAGGTAAAAGAGGGGTTACACCGCTGCATAGAGGGGGGAAGAGTTGGTGATGACGGCAGTGAAGTTGTTGGTGTAGATCGTTGTCGCGATGATGGCCCCGGCGGCGTTCCGGCGCCACTGGGAGAGAGGGAAGAGAGCCCCCCCTTCTTCTTCTTCTTCTTCCTTGACCTTCCCCCTAGATGGGAGAAGGGTTTCCCCTATGGTCCTTGGCTTCCATGGTGGCGGAGGGGCGGGAGCCCCTCCAAGATTTGATCTTTCTCTCTGTTTCCTTCTATTTCTGCGCTCCTTGATTCTGCCCTTTCACCATTTCTTAAATTCCCGGAGATCCATAACTCCGCTTGGGCTGAAATTTGGACACGATTTTTATCCGGATATTGGATTTCTTGCGGCAAAAGAAGGGAACCAACCGCCTTACGGAGTGTCCACGAGGGCCCAGGGCGCGCCCCTCACCCTCGTGGGCCCCTCGGGCATCGTATCGCCTTGATTCCACTTCCCAAAATTCACATATATTCCAAAAACAATCTCCGTAAGTTTTTATCCCGTTTGGACTCCGTTTGATAGGGATTTTCTGCGAAACAAAAAACATGCAACAAACAGGAACTGGCACTGGGCAATGGATCAATATGTTAGTCCCAAAAATAGTATAAATTTTTTCCCAAAGTATGTAAAAGTTGTTTAATATTGGCATGGAACAATAAAAAATTATAGATACGACGGAGACGTGTAAGTGCATCTAGTGCCACCCCTAGTTGGTTTTGGAGTATTGACGACAAACCTGGTTGAAGGACTAATGTGTTTGTGAGAATTGGAGGATAACACAGGAAGTAGTCCCTCATTGATTCAGTTTACCTACCAGAGATGACCCCTAAAAATGTATGAAGACATTGAAGACAAAGGTGGTATGTGAAGATATTCACATTGAAGACTATGACATGAGAAGATATCGCGTGAAGACTATGGAGCATGATGACTTAGTTTGTTTCGTTGTTTCCTTTTCTTCCTTGTTGAGTCATAGGAACCACCGTACTGCTAAGTGGGGTCCCAGTGAACAAATTCAGAGGTCAAGTGATGCTCAACCAAATCCTATGTCTTGAGCAAAGACAATGAGAGCAAATCTTATCAAGAGTTGGATGAGTCGACTTTACTTGTAGCCCAAGTCAAGCTGCGCGTGTGTTTGAAATCGATCGTTGGAACACGTGTCGGTTCCTTAGTGACCGAGGTCATTTCGGACAAATCAGGTCGGGTTGCCTAGTGGCTATAAATAGCCCACCCCCTACACCATAAATTGGTGGATGCTCAGAGTTAGTGCACGGCTTTTGTCGTTTGAGAGCAACCCACCTCCGAAGCTTTTGAGAGAGAGAAATCCTTGCGAGGACAAAGCCCAAACACCCAGAGCCAAAGAGTGTTAGGCATCACTGAAGTCTTTCTATCCGCGTGACCTGAAGACTTGTTACACTTGAGGACTGTGAATACTCCAGCCGGTTAGGCGTCGCGTTCTGAGCATCCAAGAGTCATTGTGGATCGCCGGTGAACGAAGTCTGTGAAGGTTTGGAAGTCTACCTTGAAGACTTACTAGAGTGATTGGGCGAGGACCGGGTGTCCTTAGCTCAAGGAGAATAAGGTGAAGACACGGTCTTCTGAGTTAAATCTCAGCCTCCCTAACCAGACGTACAGTTGTCACAGCAACTGGAACTGGTCCAACAAATCCTTGTCCTCACCAAGCGACTGGTTCTATCTTCTCCCTCTCTTTATTTACTGTTTTTCTTCGTGAAGTCATTGCACTGTGTTACTGTTTGACTTCTTTGTGTGACTTCTATTGTTGTTTGGCTTCATACTATCTTCCATCTGATCACTACTACCTAGCTGCTATTAGTCTCCGTGCTTTCACTTCATTGAGTACTTGACTATGGCTTGCATAGTGTAGTCTACCTTCCGCTGCATGTTAATAGGTTCATTTCTATCGTTTGTCTTCGAAACTCCCATGTTTTGAAGACTTTCATAAAAATCGCCTATTCACCCCCCCCTCTAGTCGATAACTAGCACTTTCAAGACGTATCAGTCCGCCGGGCAGATCGGATGCGATTTCTCCCGCAAACCGGAGACAAACATGGGGGAGGTTTGCGGGAGTCCGGACCGATACCACGCCCGCTTCTGACCGTCATGGCCCACCAAAAACCCTCCTCCCTCACCCGCTCGCGTTCTCTCCCGGCGCCAGCTGCCTGCATTCATGCTGCTGTAGAGTGCGCCACTCAACATTGAAGACGACTCAGGGCGGACGCGGCCTCTCACTGCGTCCGCCAATGAAGCGGCGCGCCGCCCGAGAGTGCCGCCCGCGACGCGTCTCAGGTGTCCGTTGACGGTGACATGTGATACGTCTCCAATGTATCTATAATTTTAGATTGTTCCATGCTATTATACTATCTGTTTGGATGTTTAATGGGCTTTATTGTACACTTTTGTATTATTTTTGGGACTAACCTACTAATCGAAGGCCCTGTGCAAATTGCTGTTTTTTTGCCTATTTCAGTGTTTCGCGGAAAAGGAATATCAAACGGAGTCCAAATGGAATGAAACCTTCGGGAGCGTTATTTTTGGAACAAACGTGATCCAGGGGACTTGGAGTGGACGTAAAGAAAAAGCGAGGAGGCCACGAGGCAGGGAGGCATGCCTACCCCCCTGGGCGCGCCCCCACCCTCGTGGGACCCTCACAGCTCCACCAACCTACTTCTTCCTCACATATATATCCATATACAACGAAAACATCTAGGAGCACCACGAAACCCTATTTACACCGCTGCAACCTTCTGTACCCATGAGATCCCAACTTGGGGCCTTTTTCAAGCGCTCACGGAGGGGGAATCGATCACGGAGGGCTTCTACATCAACACCATAGCCTCTCCGATGATGTGTGAGTAGTTTACCAAAGACCTTCGGGTCCATAGTTATTAGCTAGATGGCTTCTTCTCTCTCTTTGGATCTCAATACAAAGTTCTCCTCGATCTTCTTGGAGATCTATTCGATGTAACTCTTTTTGCGGTGTGTTTGCCGAGATCCGATGAATTGGAGGATAACACAGGTATTAGTCCCTCATTGATTCAGTTTACCTACCGGAGATGACCCCTAAAAATGTATGAAGACATTGAAGACAAAGGTGGTATGTGAAAATATTCACATTGAAGACTATGACATGAGAATATATCGCGTGAAGACTATGGAGCGCGATTACTTAGTTTGTTTCGTTGTTTCCTTTTCTTCCTTGTTGAGTCATAGGAACCACCGTACTATTAAGTGGGGTCCCAGTGAACAAAGTCAGACTGACTGAAGTGATGCTCAACCAAATCCTATGTCTTCGAGCGAAGACAATGAGAGCAAATGTTATCCGGAGCTGGATGAGTCAGCTTTACTTGTAGCCCAAGTCAAGCTGCCGCGTGTGTTTGAAATATGACTGTTGGAACATGTGTCAGTTCCTTAGTGACCCAGGGTCATTTCGGACAAATCAGGTCCGGTTGCCTAGTGGCTATAAATAGCCCACCCCCTACACCATAAATTGGTGGCTGCTCAGAGTTAGTTCATGACTTTTGTCGTTTGAGAGCAACCCACCTCCGAAGCTTTTGAGAGAGAGAAATCCTTGCGAGGACAAAGCCCAAACACCCAGAGCCAAAGAGTGTTAGGCATCTTGGAGTCTTTTCATCGCATGACACGAAGACTTGTTACACTTGAGGACTGTGAATCCTCCAGCCGGTTAGGCGTCGCGTTCTGAGAATCCAAGAGTCATTGTGGATCACCGGTGAACGAAGTCTATGAAGGTTTGGAAGTCTACCTTGAAGACTTACCAGAGTGATTGGGTGAGGGCTGGGTATCCTTAGATCAAGGCGAATAAGGTGAAGACATGGTCTTCTAAGTTAAATCTCAGCCTCCCTAACAAGACGTACACTTGTCACAGCAATTGAAACTAGTCCAACAAATCCTTGTCCTCACCAAGCGACTGGTTCTATCTTCTCCCTCTCTTTATTTACTGTTTGTCATAGTGAAGTCATTGCCTGCCTGTGTTACCTGTTTGATTTCACTATGTGACTTCTATTGTTGTTTGGCTTCATACTATCTTCCATCCTGATCATTACTACCTAGCTGCTATTAGTCTTCGTGCTTTCATGTAACATCCCAAATTTTCAATTTGGAATGTTATACTAATAAATCATCATTGCATATCATATTTAATGCATTCTGCTTCGGTGCTAGAAAATTCTACGCAACTCAAGGACCCACGTAGAGAGTTGGGGAATTCGATATTTTCAAAATTGAGTTTTCTCAAATTTTGGAAGTAGGATCATTTGATTTTATTTATTTTATCTTCAATTATATCAATTATATAAATATGAGAGAGGGAATAAAATGACTTTCCCAAAATAAAGAAATATTGAGGATTTAATTAAAAAATCAAATAAGATTTTATTTTGGATTTTCTCGCTATTTTGTTTGAATTTAGGAAAAATGCGTGTTTTCTAAAAATTGCATTTAGGCCCAAATAAATGTTCATCTAAACCGGCTTGATTTTAGAAGCCGGGGAAAATTTATTTCAGGATTTTTGGAGTCCGTTTGGTATTTCTTTCATTTGTTTTTCTGTGCGATAATTATTTAAAAAAAACTGGAACCGACTACGGGCGTAATCGCCGAGACTCACTTTGGCAGGTCTTTATATAGCGCGCCGGACCCCTTGCCCAAACCGTCGCCCAGCCCAACCGCCGCCGCCGCCAAAACCCTAACCCTAAGCGCGCCCGCCGCCAACAGCGCGCCTTGCCCGCCGTCGCCGGACCCGCCGCCGACCACCGCCGCCCCGCCGGAGCCGCCGCCACCGTCGACCCGCACCACAAGGTTGACCTCGCCGCCGCCGTTTTTTTAGAAAAACCGTTCGGTTTTTCGGTCGTTTTTCTTTTTAGATTCCGATTTTTTTTCGTTAGATCGGTTTTCTTCCGGTTCGGATTAATTAGTGAACGTTCACTCGTTCGTTCGTTTTTAATGAACGCGTTCATCGTTTAGATCCAGATAACGAACGTTCGTTCTTTAACCTGTTCGTCATTTTTTTTTCTCGGATTTATTCCGTGATTTTCTGATCGCGATTTCTAATCCGATTTTTGTTTTAGTATAACTTTTCGCTCGTTTATCGGAATCAGGCGATTCAAGCGCCTAGAGTTTCATCTCGAAACCCTCTTTCCGAATAATCTACTCAAAGCAGTTTTTGCTTCTGTAAAATTTGACTTAGGTCCAGATTAGTAAACGAAGCTTGTTTCTTTCGCCGTTTGAGTTTTGTTTCTCCATTCGATTTGATTCTTTTTGCAAACCGGAGTTCTTAGGTTGAACTTTCTGGTTAGACCTCTTATTTGAGTTTTACCCGTGCATTAGATGAGTACTTATTGTATGCTTGTTTGTTTGTTTGCTTGCGATAGAGTACCCGGACTGCGTCGCTTGCTACTTCGAATCCCTAGGTTACGCGGATCATCAGCAAGGCAAGTAACACTCTGATCATACCTCTTTACTACCCAGTTTTTATGCATTAGATCAATCCTCAAACATTGCATGATTAGGATCTAATTAAATTGTGGGTTTTGGATGTAGATTGAGGTAGTACCTATTACATTTTATTATCAAACCCTTGGGAGTTACTTCTCGTTTGCTTATTTCGCCATGCTATGCAAGTAGGCGTGGATTGGGTGAGTGATTTTCCATGACAGATGTGAGATTGTTAATTAATGGTTTATTTAAGGTGGCAACATTAATACACATCTGGTGGATTGAGGTACTGGTTATTCGAGATTTGCTGTTTCTTTTGGACCGCCACCCGGGCTCAAAGGGATCATAAGATTATTCATGCTAGAAACTTCCGTGTGCAGCCACATGCTATTATGGGCTCTAGCATAGTTGATTAAGTCTTGTGAACTCTTACGGTGGTAGACTAGCAGATGTAGGGGCGATAGGTGTACCGGTCTACCCATCGTAAGGTGCTAGCGCTTACGAAAGACTATGTCTCGGTCATTCGTTTCTCAAACACCATGTAGTGCGAGAAAACCAGCGGAGGAGATCGAGTCATGTGGGGAAAAGTCTTAACCTCTGCAGAGTGTATAAACTAATCATGATTAGTCGTGTCCCCGGTTATGGACATCTTGAGTATCTAGTACTTGGATTTTCGTGTGAATCTCATCATGTTACTTTGATTAATATTTTTGGGTTTGTTTAATGATGATGCCTAATTGGGATTGAGGATGCTGTCAACCATTCTCAATATTTAACAACCACCATGATATTTAAATAATGTATTCCTTTGTAGTAGGGAAAAATTGGCTTTACGCAAAAACTGTAACCATAGAGCTATCCACCAAGCCATATATGCATGTAGTATAGTTTTACTCTTTCATTTTTCTCTATGTGTTACTTTGCCAGCATATTCCATGTGCTGACCCGTTTCGGGTTGCAACATTCATGTTGCGACTTTTTTTCGAACGACAGTAAGATGCTTTAGGATCGTGGTTCTATACTCGATGATGCCGTTGGAGTTGATGGACTCACTTATCTTCCAAGCCTTCATTTGTTATCGTTATTAGATGGCCTTAAGCCATATCTATTGTAATAAGTTTCTCTTTGGAGACATTCGATGTAATAAGTGTGTGATTACTATTCTGTTATAAATCCTTCAAAATGTATGCGTGTCAAGCATTCTTGATCCGAGGATGACAACGATGCACGAGAGATCGGACTGTTTGAGGTGCAGTGGCTACAAGATGGTATCGAGCACACGTTGATCAGAGGACATGACCAATAAGCAAAGACCATAGATCACTACTATCTCTTCTCATTCTAACTCCTCATCTTTTCTATTCTTCTAGGATGGCGGATGCAAGGAACAAGTTCATGCAACCGGATGAAGATACACCCTTTGGACGACACCGAAGGAAGTAACCAAGTACTTGAAGATCGAGTACCAAGCTTCACGGAACCTACAACGCCACCTTACGAAGAGGAGCGCTGGATGATTCAAGTTCAAGTTCCGGGAAGGGCGTTCATGCGATCCTTGAGCCTATAGAGTTTTCCTTTGATGCACCAACCTGGAGTTTAGGGACGAGCATGGCAGCTCACATCACCATGGGACGCATTGGAGAAGTTTATCACCAGGAGCTTAAGGATACTACCTACCAGATTTGTGGGCGCCGAGATGAGCAATGGGAGATGGTCAACACCAGGAAAGACAGATCAGTTGCAACTTTCATCCCGGAGTTAAACCAGCACATTCGACGCTAAGAGAATCAGATGAGTGCAGGCATGATGGATCTGAAGGAAGCCATGACCAAGATCACGGAACTGGAGGAAGAACTCAAGTCTACACGCGATGGATATGAGGAGGAAATATCAACTCTAGTCGAGAAGAATGGTGATCTGAAGAAGAAGCTAAGAGTGTTCATGGGATTTCCAGCAACTGGAGAAGACGAAGATCGCACTTGTCCCGAGAATTACATCATCATCGATGATACCGACTCGGACCCGGATGATAGTGATGATGACTACGTTGATGAAGCTGGAGCGGATATCATGGAGTCTTCATCGGAGCAGTTTTTCTAGTAGACCACCATAAAGTAGTAGAATTTCCCTCCATGTATCTATTATAGTCTGAGCACTTTGTAACGATAGATAGACCATTGTATGCCCTTGCTTGTTTGAATGAAGTGTTTTGATTGCAATTTGCCTCATGTGCATATGGGCAGTGTTTTCCCTCTAGACCTCATTCTATTCTGTATTCTCGTCTTTTCTAAACCCTCAGATGCCTCCGAGACGTGACAACGGATTCACTTTCCCACCGGAGCTCACCCAGTTGATCCAGCAGCAGAATGCATTGATGCAGATACTAGTCCAGAATCAGAATCAGGGGAACAACAACAACAACAATCCACCACCACCACCACCTGTTGATCACTTAACCCGTTTTCTTAGACTGAATCTACCGGTGTTCTCCAATAGCACCGAGCCGATCGTTGCAGATGATTGGCTTCGCAAGACAGCCAGGGAGTTGATCACTGTAGGATGCACAGATGCGGAGAAGGTGCGATTTGCCGCACATCAGCTTGAGGGACCCGCAGCATCATGGTGGGAGAATTTTATAGCCACTTATCCAGCGGAACAACATCACATGGGATCGGTTTATTGAGCTTTTCGTCTTGCCCATGTTTCAAAGCAGGAGCTATGGCCATGAAGAAGCGTGAGTTTCGCAACTTGCGCCAGGAGGAAGATCTGTTGGCGGTATGTGGATGATTTGATAAGCTAGCACGTTATGCCCCGGATAGCGTCGCTACGGATGCAGACTAAGCAAGAGAAGTTTACGGAAGGGCTGAATGTTGAACTGAGCATGCAGTTGATGGTAGCAAGTTTCAACAACTACCAGGAGTTGGTAGATCGTGCTCTCATGATTGAAGGGAAGCAGCAGCAGATTGAAAACCGCAAGAGGAAGTATGGACAAGGGAAGTACAATTCTGGAGCTCAGCAGAAGCCCTGTTTTACTCCGAAGTCAGGAGGACAGTTTCAGCATACCCATGGAGGACGTAGCTCGCACAATCACAATGCTCCCAAGAATGGTACCGGGAATGGAGGAAGTAGTAGCCAGAACCGTACCAACCCCTCAACACCAACCAAGAAAGATCAGAGTCAAGTCACTTGTTTTAAGTGCCAGAAGACCGGACATTACGCAAATGAATGTCCTGAAGGCCATCCTGGAAATGGCAATGGAAACTCCGGGAAGAAGCCGAACCCTTTCAACAGAGGACAAGTGAACCACGTTAGCATGGAGGAGGTTGAAGCTCAGCCAGATGCAGTAATAGGTAAGTTTTTGGTTAAGTCATTTACTGCACTCGTTCTTTTTTAATACTGGTGCATCGCATTCATACATATCAAGGGGATTTGTGGATAAGTATAGACTGCCCACTAGGGTTTTAAAAACACCCATGCTAGTAACCTCACCGGGAGCGAGTATATGGCGATCGAGGATGTTTTCAAGTTCCGTTGGGTATAGGCAAGCATGTTTTCCCTCGGATTTAATCATTTTGGAATCCCAAGGTTTGGATGTGATTCTGGGTATGGATTGGCTATCAATGTATGGAGGAAACATTGATTGCGCCAGTAAGTCGATTCTGCTTACTACCCCAGAAGGGAAAAGGATAAGGTACGTATCAAGGCATGAGCCGAGAAGGATGCACGTAAATTCCTTATCAGGAGTTGTGCAGGAGGAAGTACTAGTAGTGAAGGATTTTCCTGATTTATTTCCAGAGGAGTTTCCTGGCATGCCAGCAGACAGAGACATTGAGTTTTTGATCGAGATTTTGCCAGGCACAGGGCCAATATCCAAGAGACCATACAGGATGCCCGCAAAAGATTTGGAGGAGATTAAAAGTCAGATTAAGGAGTTACTGGATAAAATTCGCCCAAGTTCTTCACCTTGGGGTTCACCAGTACTTCTAGTGGAGAAGAAGGATGGATCGTTAAGGATGGTTGTTGATTATCGAGGATTAAATGCGGTAACCATCAAGAATAAGTACCCACTGCCAATGATCAATGATCTGTTTGACCGACTACAAGGAGCAAAGGTGTTTTCCAAGATCGATTTGCGATCAGGATACCATCAGTTGAAGATTCGAGAATAGGATATACCCAAGACAGCTTTTACCACTAGGTATGGGCTGTACGAGTATACCGTGATGTCATTCGGTTTGACTAACGCACCTGCATATTTCATGAACATGATGGACAAAGTATTTATGGAGTTTCTGGATAAGTTCGTCGTGGTGTTCATTGATGACATCTTGGTCTACTCGAAGAACGAAGAGGAGCATAAGGAGCACTTGCGTTTGGTATTGGAGAAGCTCAGAGAACACCAGTTATATGCCAGGTTTAGCAAATGTGAGTTCTGGTTAAAGGAAGTTGGATTCCTCGGACATGTTATATCTGGAGAGGGTATAGCAGTAGACCCCACCAAGTTTGTCACTGTGACTAATTGGGAAGCACCAACGATGGTTGGGGAGATCAGAAATTTTCTTGGACTGGCAGGATACTACCGGAGATTCATTGAGAATTTTTCAAGGATTGCAAAGCCCATGACGGAGTTGTTGAAGAAGGATACCAAGTTCAATTGGACTGAGGAATGTGAGTTCAGTTTCGAGGAATTGAAGAAGCGTCTAGTTACCTCACGGTGTTGATTACGCGGATCGGACTAAGGATTATGAGGTGTATTGCGATGCTTCACGTCGAGGACTTGGAGCAGTACTTATGCAGGAAAGAAGAGTTGTTTCGTATGCGTCACGACAACTTAAACCTCATGAGTTGAATTATGCCACACATGATTTGGAGTTAGCAGCCGTAGTGCATGCATTGAAGACATGGAGACATTTTCTTATCGGAAATCATTGTGAGGTGTATACGGATCACAAGAGTTTGAAGTACATCTTCACGCAAAAAGAGTTAAACCTCAGGCAAAGGAGATGGTTGGAACTCATCAAGGATTATGATATGAGATTGCAGTATCACCCCGGAAAGGCTAACATAGTAGCCGACGCGTTGAGCCGTAAGAGCCATGTTAATACACTCATGACCGAAGGACTGCCAAAGGAGTTAGCCGAGGACTTTTGCGAGCTATGTTTGGACATAGTTCCGAGAGGCTATGTAGCAACATTGGAAATTCAGTCGACTTTGATGGATAAGATCAGAGAAGCTCAAAAGACCGATAAGGAGATTGCAGAGATAAAGGAGAGGTTGAACAAGGGAAAAGCCAAGGGATTTCGTGAGGATGAGCACGATACCCTCTGGTTTGAGGACCGCGTTTATGTACCCAATGACCCTGAGATCAGGAAGTTGATTTTGCAAGAGGCCCATGATTTGCCATATTCAATTCACCCAGGGAATACCAAGATGTACTTGGATTTGAAGGAGATTTTCTGGTGGACCGGAATGAAGAAGGACATTGCCGAGTATGTAGCAGTTTGTGATGTATGTCAGAGGGTAAGGGCACATCATCAGAAGCCAGCAGGATTGTTGCAACCATTGCCGATACCCGAATGGAAGTGGGATAAGCTAGGCATGGATTTTATTATGGGATTGCCCAAGACTCGTTCGAGCTATGACTCGATTTGGGTGGTAGTCGATCGTTTGTGAAGGTAGCTCATTTCATCCCGGTGAAGACTACTTACACCAAATGCCAAATTGGCCAAGATTTACATGACCAGGATCGTATGTCCGCATGGACTTCCAAGGAGCATTGTATCGATAGAGGAACCCAATTCACCTCAAAGTTCGGAATCGGTTACACGAAACCTTGGGTACCGGGCTAGAGTTGATGCCGCTTTTCATCCATGAGCGGATGGACGGACCGAAAGAGTCAATCAGATTTTAGAAGACATGCTGAGAGCTTGTGCGCTAAATTATCGATCTAGTTGGGATGACAATTTGCCGCATGCCGAGTTCTCTTACAACAACAGTTATCAATCCAGTTTGAAGATGGCCCCTTTTGAAGCCTTATACGGAAGGAGGTGCAGAACCCCGTTGTCTTGGGACGAAGTTGGAGACCGTCAGTTGTTTGGACCAGATTTGATTAAGGAGTCTGAACGGAAAGTGAAGTTGATTCGCGATAGGCTCAAGGTAGCCCAGTCCAGGCAGAAAAGCTATGCTGATGCAAAATGCAAGGAAACAGTTTATGAAGTTGGGGATAGAGTTTACCTTCGGGTATCACCACTTCGAGGAGTTAAGCGTTTTGGTGTTAAAGGAAAGTTAGCACCGCGTTTTGTGGGACCATACAAAGTTTTGGAACGTATGGGAGAGGTTGCCTACAAGTTGGAATTACCTGAGGGATTGTCAGGAGTTCACGACGTGTTCCACGTCTCCCAGTTGAAGAGGTGCCACGCAGAGATGGCTGATATACCGCTAAGAGATACCGTGCCACTAGAGGCTATTCAGTTGGACAGTGATTTAACCTATGAGGAGAAACCAGTCAAGATTATTGAGTATGCCAGCCGAGTCACCCGCAGCAAACTTATCAAGTTTTGCAAAGTTCAGTGGAGCCACCACACCAAGGATGAAGCCACCTGGGAGCGAGAGGAAGACTTGCTGAAAGACCACCCTCACTTATTCTCTAGCCAACCCGAATCTCGAGGGCGAGATTCATCTTAAGGGGGGTAGGTTTGTAACATCCCAAATTTTCAATTTGGAATGTTATACTAATAGATCATCATTGCATATCATATTTAATGCATTTTGCTTCGGTCCTAGAAAATTCTACGCAACTCAAGGACCCACGGAGAGAGTTGGGGATTTCGATATTTTCAAAATTGAGTTTTCTCAAATTTTGGAAGTAGGATCATTTGATTTTATTTATTTTATCTTCAGTTATTTCAATTATATAAATATGAGAGAGGGAATAAAATGACTTTTCCCAAAATAAAGAAATATTGAGGATTTAATAAAAAATCAAATAAGATTTTATTTTGGATTTTCTGGCTATTTTATTTGAATTTAGGAAAAATGCGTGTTTTCCAAAAATTGCATTTAGGCCCAAATAAATGTTCATCTAAACCGGCTTGATTTTAGAAGCCAGGGAAAATTTATTTCGGGATTTTTGGAGTCCGTTTGGTATTTCTTTCGTTTGTTTTTCTGCGCGATAATTATTAAAAAAACTGGAACCGACTACGGGCCGTAACCGGCCAGGACTCCGCCTGGCCGGGTCTTTATATAGCGCGCCCCGGACCCCGCCCCAGCCCAACCGCCGCCGCCAGCCCAACCCGCCGCCACCGCCCGAAACCCTAACCCTAGCGCCGCCCGCCAACCAGCGACGCCGCCGCTCGCCGCCGCCGCGCTTCTTCGCTGCGCCACCGCCACCGCCGGACCCGCTGCCGTCACCGCCGACCACCGCCGCCCCGCCGGAGCCGCCGCCACCACCGACCCGCACCCCGAGGTTGACCTCGCCGCCGCCGTTTTTTTTAGAAAAACCTTTCGGTTTTTCCGTCGGTTTTTTTTAGATTCCGATTTTTTTTCGTTAGATCGGTTTTTTTCCGGTTTGGATTAATTAGCGAACGTTCACTCGTTCGTTCGTTTTTAACGAACGCGTTCATCGTTTAGATCCAGATAACGAACGTTCGTTCGTTAACCTGTTCGTCGTTTTTCTTTTTCTCGGATTTATTCCGCGATTTTCTGATAGCGATTTCTGTTCCGATTTTTGTTTTAGTATAACTTTTCGCTCGTTTATCGGAATCAGGCGATTCAAGCGCATAGAGTTTCATCTTGAAACCCTCTTTCCGAATAATTTACTCAAACCAGTTTTTGCTTCTGTAAAATTTGACTTAGGTCCAGATTAGTAAACGAAGCTTGTTTCTTTCGCCGTTTGAGTTTTGTTTCTTTGTTCGATTTGATACTTTTTGCAAACCGGAGTTCTTAAGTTGAACTTTCTGGTTAGACCTCTTATTTGAGTTTTACCTGTGCATTAGATGAGTACTTATTGTTTGCTTGTTTGTTTGTTTGCTTGCGATAGAGTACCCGGACTGCGCCGCTTGCTACTTCGAATCCCTAGGTTACGCGGATCATCAGCAAGGCAAGTAACACTTTGATCATACCTCTTTACTACCCAGTTTTTATGCATTAGATCAATCCTCAACATTGCATTGCATGATTAGGATCTAATTAAATTGTGGGTTTTGGGAAGTAGATTGAGGTAGTACCTATTACCTGTTTTATTATCAAACCCTTGGGAGTTACTTCTAAGTTTGCTTATTTTGCCATGCTATGCAAGTAGACGTGGATTGGGTGAGTGATTTTCCATGGCAGATGTGAGATTGTTAATTAATGGTTTATTTGAGGTGGCAACATTAATACACATCTGGGTGGATTGAGGTACCTGGTTATTCCAGGATTTGCATGTTTCTTTTTGGACCGCCACCCAGGCTCAAAGGGATCATAAGATTATTCATGCTAGAAACTTCCGTGTGCAGCACATGCTATTATGGGCTCTAGCATAGTTGATTAAGTCGTGCGAACTCTTACAGTGGTAGACTAGCAGATGTAGGGGAAAGTAGGTGTACCGGTCTACCCATCGTAAGGTGCTAGCGCTTCTGAAAGACTATGTCTCGGTCATTCGTTTCTCAAACACCATGTAGTGCGAGAAAACCAACGGAGGAGATCGAGTCATGTGGGGAAAAGTGCGCAACCTCTGCAGAGTGTATAAACTAATCATGATTAGCTGTGTCCCCGGTTATGGACATCTTGAGTATATAGTACTTGGATTTTCGTGTGAATCTCATCATGTTACTTTAATTAATATTGTTGGGTTTGTTTAATGATGATGCCTAATTGGGATTGAGGATGCTGTCAACCATTCTCAATGTTTAACAACCATCATGATAGTTAAATAATTTATTCCTTTGTAGTAGGGAAAAATTGGCTTTACGCAAAAACTGTAACCATAGAGCTATCCACCAAGCCATATATGCATGTAGTATAGTTTTACTCTTTCATTTTTCTCTATGTGTTACTTTGCCAGCATATTCCATGTGCTGACCCGTTTTCGGGCTGCAACGTTCATGTTGCAGACTTTTCAGACAACGAGTAAGATGCTTTAGGATCGTGGTTCTATACTCAGTGAAGCCGTTGGAGTTGATGGACTCACTTATCTTCCAAGCCTTCCGCTGTTATCGTTATTAGATGGCCTTAAGCCATATCTATTGTAATAAGTTTCTCTTTGGAGACATTCGATGTAATAAGTGTGTGATTGCTATTCTGTTATAAATCCTTCAAATCATCGTGCGTGTCACATTCTTCGATCCGAGGATGACAACGATGCACGAGATCGGACTGTTTGAGGTCTGGTCGCTACATTTCACTTCATTGAATACTTGACTATGGCTTGCATAGTGTAGTCTACCTTCCGCTGCATGTTAATAGGTTCATTTATATCGTTTGTCTTCGAAACTCCCATGTTTTGAAGACTTCCATAAAAATCGCCTATTCACCCCCCTCTAGTCGATAACTAGCACTTTCAATTGGTATCAGAGCAAGGTACTCCCTTGTTCTGTGTGATTCGGTTTAACCACCTGGAGTTTTAGCTATGTCGACTGCAGGGATAATCAAAGTCTCCGCTACATGCCCCATCTTCGATGGAACTAAATATCCCTACAGGAAGAATAAGATGCGCATGCATCTTGAAGCCATTGATGTCGACCTCTGGTATGTCGTCAAGAATGGTGCTCCCAAGACTGGTGAAGGTGTCACCCCTGCTGATGTCAAGAAGTTCATTCAACTGGATTCTACTGCCAAGAACATCATTTGTGGTCATCTGACTAAAGGACAGTATGGCCATGTGAGTGCTCTGGAAACGTCGAAGCTAGTCTGGGACTGGCTCTCCAACGTCAACGAAGGCGTCTCAACCCAGAGAGATCAAAGGATCAGTGTTCTTCGCAACCTCTTCAACCGCTTCAAGAGAAACGGCAATGAGAATGTCCAGCTCATGTTTGATCGCCTCACTGACATCACAAATGAGCTTCGTGCTCTCGGCACCACTGAGATCACCAAGCATGAAATCGTCAAGATACTCCTGAGATCACTTGACAGCTCGTTCAACACCGTTGCCCTGATGATACAAGAACGCCCTGACTTCAAGACACTCGATCCGTCTGACATACTTGAGAGGCTCAACCCACATGAGTTCCAGCTATCGAGAAATATATATATATATATATATATATATATATATATATATATATATATATATGGTCCCAACTATGGCGAACTTCGCTTTGAAGGCAAAGTTGTTTCCTCATCGAAGAAGAATCATTGCGATTACGGTGATCCACGAAGACATTGGAAAGGAGCTTTCTATGCTTGTGAAGAAGTTCCAGAAGTTCACTAAGAAGACGGGCTTCAGAAAGTCTTCACGATCCAGATCAAGAAATGATGAAGCTTCCACTCATGATTACAAGAAGAGAACATGTCACAAGTGCAAGAAACCTAGTCACTACATCTTTGAGTGTCCACAGTGGGACAATGAGAACAACAACAAGAAGAAGAGCAAGGAATATGATTCTGATGACAAGAAGAAGAAGAAATCCTCAAAGTCTTCTTCCAAGTTTTCGTCCAAGTCTTCATCACATAAGAAGAGCTCATCTGGCAAGGCTCGTGCTTTTGTTGGCAAGGAGATGGAATCAGAGGAGGAGTCTGCTCCTGAGGAGGCGGAGGTGGAGTCTGAGGAGGAGTCCGACCGGCCTTGCAAGTCCGGCTCTAGCTACGACCTCGTTGCCAAGTCCATCTTCAACATCGAAGACAATGGCCCCGCCACCAACGCCGATGCTAATGACAAGGACGACTCTGCTCCCACCCATTGCTTCATGGCACGTGATGCCAAGGTAAAATCACGCGATGCTTACTTTCAAACATCAAGTGAAGATGACTCGATTGTGAAACCAAACCCAGCTACTGAAACACTTGCTAAAATTGCAAGCTGAACAATGTAAAGCTATGGAATATACTCAAAACTGCTAGACAAAAGCGATGACCTGTTGGACGCGGAAATGACCCGATCTCAGTCCTTAATTGAAGACATAAAAAATCTTCATGTTAAGTACCAGGCACTTGAAAGTCGTCATGAAACGCTCTCAACCACTCATGAAAAGCTTTCCTATGATTATCATCAAAGGAAGCAAGAGCTTGAGAAATTGAGAGCGGCTCATGAAGATCTTCAAAAAGAGAATGAGTTACTTCGTGCTCAACAGATCAGTCCCGCTCAGGAAGGTTTGAACCACCATGTCTAAAATGCCTTGAGCATGATAACGCTACTTCTGTTGCTGAATGTTCTACTGCTGCTACTGTTGCAATATCTTCAACTATTGATGTGGTAACCAACCCCTCTGCTGAGGATACCACTACTATTGCTGATGAAAATGCTAGGTTGAAGACATTGCTTGAAACAGGGATGTAAAAAAGTCTCAAAGGGCATCAGACACTATGTGATGTCCTCAAAAGCGATTCGAACGAAACCCTAGGAAAGAGGGTGTTGGGTTCGAGAGGAAAATGAATGTTGATGGTTCCTCTTTGGAAGCTTTGGCGCAATACCCAAAACCACATGGGTTGCTACAAAGGGACCTTCAGTGGATCCATCCACTTTATCTTGCTTCACTTGTGCTAACCCAGTTATCATTGATGAATCCTTTGATGCAAACTATAAACTATTTAAGAATCAGGATGGAGAAGTGTTCGCCAGGTATATTGGTACTAACTGCAGGAATGGGCCACCTATGAAGAAGATCCGGGTTCCCAAAAGTTGTCTTGAAAATCTTCCTGTGAATGTCATCATGACACCGCCTGGGAAGAAGACAAATCCCAGACCAAAAGCTTCATATGGTCCAAAGGCTTCATACAGATACAGGACTCAACTAAGTCACCCTAACGCCAATGTTTTGTAGGGAATCGTACTCAAACTTATGAATATGAGCGTGTGTCTTCAAACCGCTATGTTCTTAAAACTAAGAACTTTTCTGCTTATTCATATGAGTATTATTCTCCTCCTGCAAGGCTATTTGCTAGGGCTCCAAAGCCAAAGTTCTCAGATGCTGCACTTAGACTCAATTATTCTAAGCCACCCCTGAAGATGTGGGTGGTTAAGAAGAATTAGCTTTCTTTTGCAGGGAAAGGTCTCCAGCCGGAAATCAAAGGCATCTGATGCTAATGCTGGGGACCTAAAACGTCTTGTAGGGCGCAAGATAAAATGCCCAAATGGTCTTACTATGTATTTTGTTCCTGAATCGCTTGCCAATCATCCTATCAGTCCTAACCTTGATCTGAGCTTTGATAATCCTCTTGTGCGTAAAATGTTTATGCTTCACAATACTCTTGGTGAAGCCTATCCCCTAAGCTGCTTGTAGGGTATGACACCTCATGCTTCAGAATGGATTATGGACAGCGGATGCACTAACCATATGACTGGTGATCGAAGTCTTCTCATGGACTCAACTCTACGTCCATGTGACAAAAGTCACATCACATTTGCTGACACTGGTAAAATCAAGGTATTGGGTCTAGGTAGAGTTGCAATCTCAAAGGATCAGCACATGGATAAAGTGATGCTTGTTGAATCCCTTGGTTTCAACTTAATGTCTGTCTTAATGCTTTGCGATTTGAACATGATTGTTATATTTGGAAAATAGCGTTGCCTTGTACTAATGGAATCTGACAAGTCTCTAGTCTTTGAAGGGTATCAGAAAGATGATTTGTACATGGTAGATTTCTCAGCAGGACCACAGCTTGACGTATGTCTTCTAGCAAAAGCTTCAGAGTCGTGGCTCTGGAATTGGAGGCTAGGACATGCTGGCATGAGCAACTTGCATACGCTTGCAAAGAAGAAACACGTCATAGGCATCGAGGGCGTCAAGTTCAAGAAGGATCACTTATGCGGTGCCTGCGAAGCTGGAAAGATGACAAGGGCCAAGCATCCCTCGAAGACAACCATGACGACATCTCAACCCTTCGAGCTGCTACACATGGACTTATTTGGCCCTACTCACTACTCTACTCTCACTACTACTGCTTGTCTCTATGGCTTCGTCATTGTCGATGATTATTCAAGATATATGTGGGTGCATATAATTCTTTACAAGATTAAAGAGCAGGATGTCTTCAAACACTTCGCCAACCGTGCCATGAACAACTATGGCGTCAAGATCAAGCATATCAGAAGTGACAATGGCACAGAGTTCAAGAACACCGGCCTCGACCTTTACTTGGATACATTGGGGATCACTCATGTGTTCTCAGCTTCGTACACACCTCAGCAAAATGGCATCGTGGAGCGTAAGAACAGAACACTCATTGAGATGGCTCGGACTATGCTCGATGAATACAAAACTCCAAGAAAGTTCTGGCATGAAGCTATTGATATTGCATGCCATGTCATCAACCGTGTTTATCTTCACAAGCTTCTGAAGAAGACATCCTATGAGCTCCTAACTGGTAAAAAGCCAAATGTAAGTTACTTTAGAGTATTTGGTGCTAGGTGCTGGATCAAGGATCCACATCACACTTCAAAATTTGCACCGAAAGCACATGAAGGTTTTATGCTTGGTTACGGAAAGGATTCACACTCCTACAGAGTCTTCAACCTATTTCACTATAAAGTGGTTGAAACTGTAGATGTGCGGTTCAATGAGACTAACGGCTCGCAAAGAGAGCACCTGCCAAATGTGCTAGATGAAGCTCCACCTAGTGAATCCATCAAGCTAATGGGAACTGGAGAAATCTACCATCTGAAGCACAACCTGAAGAGGAACTTATCATCTCTGCACCTAATCAACCTGAAGACAATGCTCAGCCTGAAGACAATCCTCCTAACGATGACAATGATCAGCAAGAGCAAAATCTTCGTCCATTTCATCCTCGTGTTGCAAATGAAGTACAGATTGAGAAGATAATTGATAGCATCAATGCACCTGGTCCACTCACTCGTTCAAGAGCAACACAGCTAGCAAATTTCTATGGGCACTTTGCATTTGTCTCAATATCTCGAACCCAAGAAAGTTCTTTGAAGCCTTCATGGAACTGAATGGATTCAAGCTATGCAAGAAGAGCTTCAACAGTTCAAGCTGAACAATGTCTGGGAACTTGTCAAGCATCCTGACCCTCGCAAGCACAACATAATAGGCACCAAATGGTTATATCGCAACAAGCAAGATGAGCATGGTCAAGTCATCAGAAACAAGGCACGTCTTGTTGCTCAAGGATACACTCAAGTTGAAGGGATTGACTTCGATGAAACATTTGCTCCTGTTGCTAGGCTTGAAGCTATTCGCATACTACTAGCTTACGCAAATCATCACAACATCCTTCTGTATCAAATGGATGTGAAAAGTGCCTTTCTCAATGGCAATATTGAAGAAGAAGTGTATGTTTCACAACCTCCTGGCTTTGAAGATCCAAAACATCCTGACATGGTATACAAGCTTAACAAGGCACTATATGGCCTCAAACAAGCCCCTCACGCTTGGTATGACACTCTCAAAGACTTCCTGAAGAGCAAAGGCTTCAAACCAGGTTCCCTGGATCCCACACTCTTCACGAAAACATATGATGGTGAACTATTTGTGTGCCAAATATATGTGGATGACATTATCTTCGGCTGCACCAACCAGAAATACAGTGATGAGTTTGGTCACATGATGCAAGAGCAATATCAGATGTCCATGATGGGTGAGCTGAAGTTCTTCCTTGGTCTTAAAATTAAATCGACAAAGCAATGGAATCTTCATATCTCAAGAGAAATATCTCAAAGATTGCCTGAAGAAGTTTGGAATGCAAGACTGCAAAGGTTACACGATGCCAATGCCAACCAAGAGTCATCTGGGTCCTGACGCCAATGGTAAAGAGTTCGATCAAAAGGTATACCACTCCATGATTGGTTCTTTACTTTATTTATGTGCATCTAGGCCAGATATCATGCTTAGTGTTTGCATGTGTGCTCGATTCCAAGCGGCACCAAAGGAATCGCATCACTTAGCTTTGAAGCGAATTCTTCGATATTTGGCTTACACCCCAACATTAGGATTATGGTATCCAAAGGGCTCAGAGTTTGATCTAGTTGGATTCTCGGATGCTGATTATCTTTGGTGACAAGGTGGATCGCAAGTCTACATCAGCCACATGTCACTTTCGGGACGATCACTTGTCTGTTGGTCTTCAAAGAAGCGTAGCGTGTATCTCTCTCCACCGCTGAATCTTAATACATTGTTCTTTGGATCTTCTGTCGCTCGCTTCTATGGATGAAGCAAACACTCAAAGACTATGGCATCCCTCTGAAGCAAGTACTACTCTACTGCGACAATGAAAGCGCCATCAAGATTGCCAACAACCTAGTTCAGCTCTCGAAGACAAAGCACATTGAAATTCGTCATCACTTTCTCAGAGATCATGTTATGAAGGAAGATATTGATATCAGTCAACACTGAAGAGCAATTGGCAGATATCTTCACAAAGCCCTTGGATGAGAAAAGGTTTTGCAAGTTGCGGTGTGAGCTAAATATCTTGGAATCCTCGAATGTCCTGTGATCATGCACACATCCTAACACTTATGCATGTTGATGACATAGATGTGCAACACACGAAGTAATGTATATCTTCAATCAATGAAGACTTACACTCTGAGTGTGAATACATTAATGCGGAATTTGACTTCGGAGCGCCACGATAATTGTGCGCCGTGTCTGGGTCTAATACTTCCTATACGGTGGGTAACGCCACCACCAAACTTTTGCTTGGAATGTGTTTCTCTTGGCGTTACATCTGCTAAGTCTTCGCATTTAATTTATCTTCAAACATTGATTTGTCTTCATGTTTATCTTCACAATGTTGATTTGGTCTTATTCTGATATATACATATATTAGTGTTTTGTCCTCTACAACATTCACTTATAGCTATGTCTTCTCGTTTGAATCTTTTAAACTAAGTGAATGTGCTCGGACCCTACCCTCTCTATGCTTCTACCTCAAACTCTCTCTATCCAAATCATATGCATTATGTTGAAACTGTCGAATGTCTCCTCTGCGTCCTTGTCAGCAGAAGATACAGAGACAAACGTTAAATCTGTTTTAAATGCTCAATCCTTCTTGCCTAAAACCCAGAGAAGCCGGAACGACCACCCGACAGTCCAGGCGAGCGTGGGAACATGGAACAACTTCCAATGTGTTGCATGTTCGCCACGTGTCCCTCGGATGTGAACCGCCAGGGGAACTTGCGTAATTGCACTGTGTCGTCCCTCTCCCTATAAATGCACATCCCATCACGGTCAAAATCTTTCTTCCACCTCTCCACCTCGACAAACCCTAGCGCCACCGATAGCTCTAGACGACGTCGGCGACGAAGCGCTTAGCTGTCGCGACCTCACCGACGCCGTCCTCACGCCGACCGCGGACATCGTCTTCTCCGCCGCCGCCGTAGGTGTCCTCCATCGCCAAGTTAGCGCACGGAAGATCGAACTGCTCGGCCTCCTCTTCTGCTCCGTCTAGCAGTTCATCGTGTGGTAAATTAAAACTCTCTTTTTACTATCTTTTTGATCCGATAGATTCATCCTTACTACCAAAAGTGGTTTCTGCCTCCACAAATTTGGATCTATCCTGTTCTGCATCTCATATTATGCCTAGTATATTCACTTATGCTTCACACATAGTTAGATTCCTCACTTGTACCTATTCTTGGATTTGTACAAATCTGGAACCAACTCTCAACATATAAGTGTCTGTCTTCGCGCTATGAGGTCAATGTCTTCTAAACTGATGTATCTTCAAAATCTTCTAAGGATGCATATGACCTCTTCCCCTTCCCTCGCATCTCTAATGTTGTCACAGGTACATGTTCGTGGGAGAATCCCTTGGTTCTCATAGTCTGCATTCATTTGCAGAATTCTTAAAACATCATATCAACTCTCCCGAAGCCAGTTCCTGTCTGACCAGCAGACGGAAGCCTTTGACAGTTTTGAAGCCATTCAGTCTGAACTTCATGGCAACAGATAAGTCACCAAGGAAGGGAGGTAGACAGCACCGTGGGGGGACATCAAGAGATTTGCCACCTGACCTCTATGAGTTGTACAAGACAGATCCAGAAGAGGATTACAATCAGCGAAAAACACGAATCCAATGGATTCGAAGATATTGGGCCGAACAATGGTTCAAGTACAGGTTCGTGACCCAGGAATATGCTGAAAAGAATGCCATCAAGCGACCTTGGGGAGACATCTTGTACAAAAATCTTCCACCCAGGTCCAGAACTGAAGCTATTGCTCAGGGTTTCTACCCTTGCATGGTCCATGGACCACAGCCTGCTGATGCTGACCCATCCTCTCTGCTATGGTGTCGTGAAGACAATCTGTTCAAGCGCAACTTCTAGTTTGCCAAGGACTCGGCCAAAGAGAACAAGAAGTCATGGGGATTAGACTTCAACCCCGGTCCCTCTGCTCCTCGTGCCGATGGCACACGCGATGCTGAACCCAATATTGTTGGGCCCTTCTACAACCTTGAAGGTCTCATAACTCACATTATGGATCAAGGGCTGTCGTGGATCACTCTGCCGATGACGTTGATTCTGACGAAGCGCCTGCAACACCGAAGCCTAAGAAGCTGAAGAAACCCAAGGCCTCGAAGCCCTCAGCTGCACCAAGAGCTTCGCAAGCGAAGGCTCTGGCCACTACTCCTCCTGCACCTAGGGCACACTCTGAAGATCTCTCACGCATCTCCAAGTCTAAGAAGAAGAAGAAGCCCGTATAGACTACGGGTCAAGCACTGACCCCTGCTGCCGTTCTGAGGAATGAGAACGACGCCATTGATCTGTCTAGTGACGACGATCTTGGCGATGATGCTCTTGAGCTGCTAATAAAGAGCAAGCAAGAGGCGGAAATCTTCAATGATCTTCCCCTCTTCGATGTGGACATTCTAAAAAAATTCATTGACGAGTGGTTTGATAGCCCAAACCTCAGTTTTGATGATCTCCAACTCCCCATTGGCCTGAGCGTCTCCTTCCATGGAGCCATTGCTCCTGAGCTGGCTCTAGCTCAGAAAATTGTTGAACTGAAGCACAAGATTGACTATGAAAAGGCTCAGTTCAAGAAGCATATGGCCAAGCTTAGTGTGACTGATGTTCAGAATTTCAAGCAAATGATGCATGAGCTCAAGGAGGCATTTCACAAGAAGCGTGATGAAGCTAAAGGTTCTCGAGAGCGCATGAAACTCCTGGCTGCCAAATGTGTTCAAGCCTATAATGAAGCAAAGAAGGGCAAGGCACTTGGGCGTCCTGGCATTGACCCCAAGATGGCTGCCAAGAAGAAGCCTGCTGTGGACCAAGCTGAAGCATCCAGGCGGGAAGAACCTCGCATTGTCTTCCCCGCTACTATGACAAGCGTGAAGCCTAAGGTCCCCACAGTGGCTTCGGAGCTCAAGAAAACCAGGACAGCTGAAGCTGAAGCCCGAAAGCGCAAGTCCAAGAAGTCCACTGATGAAGCTCCACCAACTAAGAAAAGAAAAACCAAGAAGAAGGATCGGGCTGCTCCCACAGAGCCCCTTGTCGTCGAGCCAATTTCTGTTGCTCGTCCTGCATCTGCGCATCAAGAGCGTCGTCTGATAGTTCATGAGCCTGCTTCCACAGAGGCTCCTGGTACTGAAGAGATTCCAGCTGTTGACCCCACCGCAGCTGAAGACATTGGTCACCATGACAATGTAGAATATGATGAAGTCCTTCCTCAGATCGAGCACAATGTGGTATCATCGCCTGTTCTCACGAACAGCAAACTCATCAGCATTGGTCGTCCCTTGACGCCAATTGCTCACGATGATTCATGGGCTGATCACCCTCAAGACTCCCCCCATGAAGAAGAAACCCCAACTACTCCCCCAACTCAAGTCACCACTCCGGTACTTGAAGATGAAGACTTTGTGGCCCAGACAACTCCATCTACACAAGCGTCGCCAGCGTTTCGCAGGCTTCGCAAAGGACCAAGGCCACAAGTCACACTTTCGAGTGTTCCAGAAGGAGAAGAGCACCATTCCGTATCACGCCAAGTATTTCCTGAAGCCTCTCCATCTATGAACGTCTCCGAGTCTGAAGCCAAAGCAGCTGAAGACATTCCGGCTGCATCAGCCGATGAACAAGAAGAGCCAAGAGATGAAGAAGAACGTGTTGCTACACCCCCGACAAACCCTGAAGTTGTTCTCGAGGAGAACGTGTCCGACCCTCCAGCTACTCAAGTGGAGGATGATAACATTGAGGCGACCAGCAACACCAATACTGAAGCCAATGACATTGTCATGGCTGGAGCTATTGTAGCGCCTGAAGTTAATGTGGTGCCAGAAGTAATTGCACCTGAAGCCAATGCTGCACCTGATGCAAATCTGCAGCCTGAAGTCAATACCACTGCCACTACCACTTCTCCTGTACCGCCTCCAAGGCCACACACCATCGAGCAAGCATATGATCATGGTCAGCAGGTTACTGCCAGATGGCCCATTCTGGTACCTCCACCTGCTGCTGGTCCTCAATTTGACTATCATGTCGAGCACAGGCCTCCGGTCCAGCAGCCTAAGCCAAGATTGCCAAGGTTTCTAGGTACTGCAACTTCACCAGGGTCCTTCAATGCAAATGGCTTCATTGCGCACAACACTTTCTTTGATAGTGCCAAGAACCCCTACTCCAAGCCAAGAATTTCGTCTGATCGGTTCTGGAGCTATCAGCAGCGCAATTACTATTCCTGTGTTCTCTATGATCAAGGGCGCATTTTTCCACATATGCGTCTAGACAGTGAAGCCATTGCTGGATTGTCGTGCTTAGAAGAAGCCCCTGACTGCTTCCGTGATGCTGGTCTTCTAAACTTTGTGACTGATAAAGAGCATTGGAATGAAGAGCTTCTGCTACAATTCTATGCAACCCTCCACATTCGCGGCTACAATAGGGATCCGAAGACATGGATCCTTGAGTGGATGACAGGCAGCATACACCATGAAGCTAAAGCTCTTGACATTATTGAGCTCACTGGTCTGCCCACTCCAGGTGAATTATATGAACCTGGTTGTCAGCTTCACCGCAATGCATCGGAGAGCATCTTTCAGAAGCCAAAGCCCAACATGAGCCAAATGCTCAGCATGATGAAGCCTCTGCCATGTGACGCTGAATACCTAAGAGAATTCTTTGTTGAAGACCTAGAGTATCTGCCTCACACTATTTATAATATCATCAGGAAAACTCTATGGCCTGTCAAAACATTCTTCTGTAGAGAAGCTTGAAGGAGCAATGAAGACATTGGTCATTTATATCTTCAATGGCATGAGCTTCAATGCTCAAGACTTCTTTATCAGGCAATTGGCTGCATCAGGCTTTGACCTCTTTGGCCTGAAATTCTATGCTCCATGGGTTATGCGACTCATCAAACTTCATTCAACTGTCGATTATCAGCCTTCTGCTCGCAACCATCTGATCTTGTTGCCAGAGGTTGATATGTCAGTTGAAGCCATATACCCAGAGCCTACCAAGGAGCATGTTTGTCTTCACAATGCTGATCACCAAAGCTTCACACAGCCCATTGAAGGAGTTCAGGCTGTCACTCGTGTTTATCCTTTAGCTGGCAATACTCGCTTCCCTCGCCGTGCCCATACTGAAGCCATTGAAAGAACTATTGCTCAACGGCCTCGGAAGCGATCTCGTGTTCTCAATGACCGAGAGCTTCTCGTCGCCCTGCATCAGAAACAGGATAAGCATCACTACTGGCTGAAGCGTCAGATGCAAAGCCTCTTGGTGGATGTCAATCATATTCGCAATCTTGCCACCAAGAATGCCTTTGTCACTCATGAAACCTGTCGGATGTCTTGGAAGAGCTTGACATTGCTCAGTGCTGAAGCTGATCTTCAAGACGATGGCTTCACCAAAAGATTTAAGTTTGATTCAAATCCTCCAAGGAATGTTGTCTTGCGTCGGACTCAAGTGAATGCTCTCTTGAAGACTCCGACTATTCCTCCTCAGCTGCAACGGTGAATACAAGAGTCATTGATGACCAAGATGATGCTACTTCACCACCTCAAACGTCAGCGTGTATCGACACTGCACCAAGTTCTTCTGCACCACCAAACCTCAACAACGACCCTGTTGCTTCACCTACTCCTCATGGGAACGAGTAGAGACTCTATGTCTTCAAACCTTTTTGGTCCTTACTAACAAAAGGGGGAGAAGCATATGAGTTAATTGTCTTCAAGCGGGTCTATATGGGTGGTTGCTTTATATATTCTGCCAAGTGTTTACAACTCTCGCTTTTGATACATTTGGTTCTTTGAGTTGTAACACTTAAACTTGATGGTCGTCTGCTACTTGTTTGCTATTCTGTGATGCGATGATAAATTCCGCTTGTGCGATGATAAATCCCGCACAAAGTCATATTGCAGACGTCCATTTTTCATTATGCATCACATTATCTTCGTTATATCAAATCATGCATGATGAATTGTCTTCATAAGTTGAAGAGGATCTCCACAAGTACAACCTTCCATGTGCATTTGCATTCCAAAAGCAAATTACTTATATGCACATCTTCAGGGGGAGCCTTTTGCTACGTATGAAGACAATACCTTAATCCTTTACAATTTCACATACTTTATCCCCGTTGAAAACTTCAACCAGTTTGTCATGAATCACCAAAAAGGAGGAGATTGTAAGTGCATCTAGTGCCACCCCTAGTTGGTTTTGGAGTATTGACGACAAACCTGGTTGAGGGACTAATGTGTTTGTGAGAATTGGAGGATAACACAGGAAGTAGTCCCTCATTGATTCGGTTTACCTACTGGAGATGACCCCTAAAAATGTATGAAGACATTGAAGACAAAGGTGGTATGTGAAGATATTCACATTGAAGACTATGACATGAGAACATATCGTGTGAAAACTATGGAGCGCGATGACTTAGTTTGTTTCGTTGTTTCCTTTTCTTCCTTGTTGAGTCATAGGAACCACCGTACTGTTCAGTGGGGTCCCAGTGAACAAAGTCAGAGTGACTGAAGTGATGCTCAACCAATCCTATGTCTTCGAGCAAAGACAATGAGAGCAAATCTTATCAAGAGCGGGATGAGTTAGCTTTACTTGTAGCCCAAGTCAAGCTGTCGCGTGTGTTTGAAATCTGATCGTTGGAACACGTGTCAGTTCCTTAGTGACCCAGGGTCATTTCAGACAAATCAGGTCGGGTTGCCTAGTGGCTATAAATAGCCCACCCCCTACACCATAAATTGGTGGCTGCTCAGAGTTAGTGCACGGCTTTTGTCGTTTGAGAGCAACCCACCTCCGAAGCTTTTGAGAGATAGAAATCCTTGCGAGGACAAAGCCCAAACACCCGAGCCAAAGAGTGTTAGGCATCATGAAGTCTTTACGTCGCGTGACACAAGACTTGTTACACTTGAGGACTGTGAATCCTCCAGCCGGTTAGGCGTCGCGTTCTGAGCATCCAAGAGTCATTGTGGATCGCCGGTGAACGAAGTCTGTGAAGGTTTGGAAGTCTACCTTGAAGACTTACTAGAGTGATTGGGCGAGGACCGGGTGTCCTTAGCTCAAGGAGAATAAGGTGAAGACACGGTCTTCTGAGTTAAATCTCAGCCTCCCTAACCATACGTATAGTTGTCACAGCAACTGGAACTGGTCCAACAAATCCTTGTCCTCACCAAGCGACTGGTTCTATCTTCTCCCTCTCTCTATTTACTGTTTTTCTTCGTGAAGTCATTGCCTGCCTGTGTTACCTGTTTGACTTCACTGTGTGACTTCTATTGTTGTTTGGCTTCATACTATCTTCCATCCTGATCATTACTACCTAGCTGCTATTAGTCTCCGTGCTTTCACTTCCTTGAATACTTGACTATGGCTTGCATAGTGTTGTCTACCTTCCGCTGCATGTTAATAGGTTCATTTCTATCGTTTGTCTTCAAAACTCCCATGTTTTGAAGACTTTCATAAAATCGCCTATTCACCCCCCCTCTAGTCGGTAACTAGCACTTTCAAGGCGATCGTCCGCCGAGCAGTTGGACGCGATTTCTCCATAAACCCGAGACAAACATGGGGAGGTTTATGGAGTCCGACCGATACCACGCCCGCTTCGACCGCCATGGCCCACCAAAACCTTCCTCCCTCACCCGCTCGCGTTCTGCGCCGGCCTTGACTGCCCGCATTCATGCTTTCTTTGAGAGTCGCCACTCAACATTGAAGACGACTCAGGCGGGACGCGCCTCTCATCTGCGTCCGCCAATGAAGCGGCGCCCCGCCCGAGAGTGCCGCCCGCGACGCGTCTCAGGTGTCCGTTGACGATGACATGTGATACGTCTCCAACGTATCTATAATTTTTTATTGTTCCATGCTATTATACTATCTGTTTTGGATGTTTAATGGGCTTTATTGTACACTTTTGTATTATTTTTGGGACTAACCTACTAACCGAAGGCCTAGTGCAAATTGTTGTTTTTTTGCCGATTTCAGTGTTTCGCGGAAAAGGAATATCAAACGGAGTCCAAACGGAATAAAACCTTCGGGAGCGTTATTTTTGGAACAAACGTGATCCAGGGGACTTGGAGTGGACGTAAAGAAAAAGCGAGGAGGCCACGAGGCAGGGAGGCACGCCTGCCCCCCTGGGCGCGCCCCCCACCCTCGTGGGACCCTCGCAGCTCCACCGACCTACTTCTTCCTCACATATATATCCATATACAACGAAAACATATAGGATCACCATGAAACCCTATTTCCACCGCCGCAACCTTCTGTACCCATGAGATCCCAACTTGGGGCCTTTTCTGGCGCTCCGCTGGAGGGGGAATCGATCACGGAGGGCTTCTACATCAACACCATAGCCTCTCCGATGATGTGTGAGTAGTTTACCACAGACCTTCGGGTCCATAGTTATTAGCTAGATGGCTTCTTCTCTCTCTTTGGATCTCAATACAAAGTTCTCCTCGATCTTCTTGGAGATCTATTCGATGTAACACTTTTTGCGGTGTGTTTGCCGATATCCGATGAATTGGAGGATAACACAGGTATTAGTCCCTCATTGATTCGGTTTACCTACCGGAGATGACCCCTAAAAATGTATGAAGACATTGAAGACAAAGGTGGTATGTGGAGATATTCACATTGAAGACTATGACATGAGAATATATCGCGTGAAGACTATGGAGCGCGATTACTTAGTTTGTTTCGTTGTTTCCTTTTCTTCCTTGTTGAGTCATAGGAACCACCGTACTGTTAAGTGGGGCCCCAGTGAACAAAGTCAGAGTGACTGAAGTGATGCTCAACCAAATCCTATGTCTTCGAGCGAAGACAATGAGAGCAAATGTTATCCAGAGCTGGATGAGTCAGCTTTACTTGTAGCCCAAGTCAAGCTGCCGCGTGTGTTTGAAATATGAATGTTGGAACACGTGTCAGTTCCTTAGTGACCCAGGGTCATTTCGGACAAATCAGGTCGGGTTGCCTAGTGGCTATAAATAGCCCACCCCCTACACCATAAATTGGTGGCTGCTCAGAGTTAGTGCATGACTTTTGTCGTTTGAGAGCAACCCACCTCCGAAGCTTTTGAGAGAGAGAAATCCTTGCGAGGACAAAGCCCAAACACCCAGAGCCAAAGAGTGTTAGGCATCATCGAGTCTTTCGTCGCGTGACACGAAGACTTGTTACACTTGAGGACTGTGAATCCTCCAGCCGGTTAGGCGTCGCGTTCTGAGCATCCAAGAGTCATTGTGGATCACCGGTGAACGAAGTCTGTGAAGGTTTGGAAGTCTACCTTGAAGACTTACCAGAGTGATTGGGTGAGGGCTGGCTATCCTTAGCTCAAGGGGAATAAGGTGAAGACACGGTCTTCTGAGTTAAATCTCAGCCTCCCTAACCAGACGTACAGTTGTCACAGCAATCGGAACCGGTCCAACAAATCCTTGTCCTCACCAAGCGACTGGTTCTATCTTCTCCCTCTCTTTATTTACTGTTTGTCATAGTGAAGTCATTGCACACTGTGTTACCTGTTTGATTTCACTATGTGACTTCTATTGTTGTTTGGCTTCATACTATCTTCCATCCTGATCATTACTACCTAGCTGCTATTAGTCTTCGTGCTTTCATGTAACATCCCAAATTTTCAATTTGGAATGTTATACTCATAGATCATCATTTCATATCATATTTAATGCATTTTTCTTCGATCCTAGAAAATTCTACGCAACTCAAGGACCCAGGAGAGAGTTGGGGATTTTGATATTTTCAAAATTGAGTTTACTCAAATTTTGGAAGTAGGATCATTTGATTTTATTTATTTTATCTTCAATTATTTCAATTATATAAATATGAGAGAGGGAATAAAATGAATTTCCCAAAATAAAGAAATATTGAGGATTTAATAAAAAATCAAATAAGATTTTATTTTGGATTTTCTGGCTATTTTATTTGAATTTGGGAAAAATGTGTGTTTTCCAAAAATTGCATTTAGGCCCAAATAAATGTTTATCTAAACCGGCTTGATTTTAGAAGCCGGGGAAAATTTATTTCGGGATTTTTGGAGTCCGGTTGGTATTTCTTTCGTTTGTTTTTCTATGCGATAATTATTTAAAAAATCAGAATCGACTACGGGCAGAATCGCCAGACTCCGCTGGCAGGTCTTTATATAGCGCGCCCCGGACCCCGCCCCAGCCCAAACCGCCGCCCTAGCCCAACCACCGCCGCCAGCCCAACCCGTCGCCGCTGCCCGAAACCCAAACCCTAGCGCCGCCGCCACCAACCAGCGTCGCCGCCGCCGCCGCTGCTGCTGCCGTCGCCGCCGCCGGACCCGCCGCCGTCGCCGCCGACCACCGCCGCCCTGCCGGAGCCGCCGCCACCGCCGACCCGCACTCCGAGGTTGACCTCGCCGCCGCCGTTTTTTAGAAAAACCGTTCGGTTTTTCGTCGGTTTTTTTTAGATTCCAATTTTTTTCGTTAGATCGGTTTTCTTCCGGTTTGGATTAATTAGCGAACGTTCACTCGTTCGTTCGTTTTTAACGAACGCGTTCATCGTTTAGATCCAGATAACGAACGTTCGTTCGTTAACCTGTTCATCGTTTTTCTTTTTCTTGGATTTATTCCGCGATTTTTTGATCGTGATTTCTGATCCGATTTTTGTTTTAGTATAACTTTTCGCTCGTTTATCGGAATCAGGCGATTCAAGCGCCTAGAGTTTCGTCTTGAAACCCTCTTTCCGAATAATCTACTCAAACCAGCTTTTGCTTCTGTAGAATTTCACTTAGGTCCATATTATTAAACGAAGCTTGTTTCTTTCGCCGTTTGAGTTTTGTTTCTTTGTTCGATTTGATTCTTTTTGCAAAGCGGAGTTCTTAAGTCGAACTTTCTAGTTAGACCTCTTATTTGAGTTTTACCCGTGCATTATGAGTATTTATTGTATGCTTGTTTGTTTGTTTGCTTGCGATAGAGTACCCGGACTGCGCCGCTTGCTACTTCGAATCCCTAGGTTACGCGGATCATCAGCAAGGCAAGTAACACTTTGATCATACCTCTTTACTACCCAGTTTTTATGCATTAGATCAATCCTCAAACATTGCATTGCATGATTAGGATATAATTAAATTGTGGGTTTTGGGAAGTAGATTGAGGTAGTACCTATTACCTGTTTTATTATCAAACCCTTGGGAGTTACTTCTACGTTTGCTTATTTTGCCATGCTATGCAAGTAGACGTGGATTGGGTGAGTGATTTTCCATGACAGATGTGAGATTGTTAATTAATGGTTTATTTAAGGTGGCAACATTAATACACATCTGGGTGGATTGAGGTACTGGTTATTCCAGATTTGCCTGTTTCTTTTTGGACCGCCACCCAGGCTCAAAGGGATCATAAGATTATTCATGCTAGAAACTTCCGTGTGCAGCACATGCTATTATGGGCTCTAGCATAGTTGATTAAGTCGTGCGAACTCTTACAGTGGTAGACTAGCAGATGTAGGGGAAAGTAGGTGTACCGGTCTACCCATCGTAAGGTGCTAGCGCTTCTGAAAGATTATGTCTCGGTCATTCGTTTCTCAAACACCATGTAGTGCGAGAAAACCAACGGAGGAGATCGAGTCATGTGGGGAAAAGTGCGCAACCTCTGCAGAGTGTATAAACTAATCATGATTAGCCGTGTCCCTGGTTATGGACTTATTGAGTATCTAGTACTTGGATTTTCGTGTGAATCTCGTCATGTTACTTTAATTAATATTGTTGGGTTTGTTTAATGATGATGCCTAATTGGGATTGAGGATGTTGTCAACCATTCTCAATGTTTAACAACCACCATGATAGTTAAATAATTTATTCCTTTGTAGTAGGGAAAAATTGGCTTTACGCAAAAACTATAACCATAGAGCTATCCACCAAGCCATATATGCATGTAGTATAGTTTTACTCTTTCATTTTTCTCTATGTGTTACTTTGCCAGCATATTCCATGTGCTGACCCATTTTCGGGCTGCAACGTTCATGTTGCAGACTTTTCAGACGACAAGTAAGATGCTTTAGGATCGTGGTTCTATACTCAGTGACGCCGTTGGAGTTGATGGGCTCACTTATCTTCCAAGCCTTCCGCTATTATCGTTATTAGATGGCCTTAAGCCATATCTATTGTAATAAGTTTCTCTTTGGAGACATTCGATGTAATAAGTGTGTGATTGCAATTCTGTTATAAATCCTTCAAGCATCGTATGCGTGTCAAGCATTATCGATCCGAGGATGACAACGATGCACGAGATCGAATGTTTGAGGTCTGGTCGCTACATTTCACTTCATTGAATACTTGACTATGGCTTGCATAGTGTAGTCTACCTTCCGCTGCATGTTAATAGGTTCATTTATATCGTTTGTCTTTGAAACTCCCATGTTTTGAAGACTTCCATAAAAATCGCCTATTCACCCCCTCTAGTCTATAACTAGCACTTTCAATTGGTATCAGAGCAAGGTACTCCCTTGTTCTGTGTGATTCGGTTTAACCACCTGGAGTTTTAGCTATGTCGACTGCAGGGATAATCAAAGTCTCCGCTACATGCCCCATCTTCGATGGAACTGAATATCCCTACAGGAAGAATAAGATGCGCATGCATCTTGAAGCCATTGATGTCGACCTCTGGTATGTCGTCAAGAATGGTGCTCCCAAGACTGGTGAAGGTGTCACCCCTGCTGATGTCAAGAAGTTCATTCAACTGGATTCTACTGCCAAGAACATCATTTGTGGTCATCTGACTAAAGGACAGTATGGCCATGTGAGTGCTCCGAAGCGTCGGTTAGTCTGGACTGGCTCTCCAACGTCAACGAAGGCGTCTCAACCCAGAGAGATCAAAGGATCAGTGTTCTTCGCAACCTCTTCAACCGCTTCAAGAGAAACGACAATGAGAATGTCCAGCTCATGTTTGATCGCCTCACTGACATCACAAATGAGCTTCGTGCTCTCGGCACCACTGAGATCACCAAGCATGAAATTGTCAAGACACTCCTGAGATCACTTGACAGCTCGTTCAACACCGTTGCCCTGATGATACAAGAACGCATACGACTTCAAGACACTCGATCCGTCGACATACTTGAGAGGCTCAACCCACATGAGTTCCAGCTATACGAGAAAAGATATATATATATATATATATATATATATATATATATATATATATATATATATATATATATATATATATATATATATATATATATATATATATATATATATATGGTCCCAACTATGGCGAACTCGCTTTGAAGGCAAAAGTTGTTTCCTCATCGAAGAAGAATCATTGCAGTTCGGTGATCCTCGAAGACATTGGAAAGGAGCTTTCTATGCTTGTGAAGAAGTTCCAGAAGTTCACTAAGAAGACGGGCTTCAGAAAGTCTTCACGATCCAGCTCAAGAAATGATGAAGCTTCCACTCATGATTACAAGAAGAGAACATGTCACAAGTGCAAGAAACCTAGTCACTACATCTCTGAGTGTCCACAGTGGGACAATGAGAACAACAAGAAGAAGAAGAGCAAGGAATATGATTCTGATGACAAGAAGAAGAAGAAATCCTCAAAGTCTTCTTCCAAGTTTTCGTCCAAGTCTTCATCACATAAGAAGAGCTTATCTGGCTAGGCTCGTGCTTTTGTTGGCAAGGAGATGGAATCAGAGGAGGAGTCTGCTCCTGAGGAGGCGGAGGTGGAGTCTGAGGAGGAGTCCGACCCTGGCCTTGCAAGTCTGGCTCTAGCTACAGCCTACATTGCCAAGTCCATCTTCAACACTGAAGACAATGGCCCCGTCACCTACGCTGATGCTAATGACAAGGACGACTCTGCTCCCACCTACTGCTTCATGGCACGTGATGCCAAGGTAAAATCACGCGATGCTTACTTTCAAACATCAAGTGAAGATGACTCTGATTGTGAAACCAAACCCAGCTACAAAACACTTGCTAAAATTGCAACTGAACAACAGAAAGCTATGGAATATACTCAAAAACTGCTAGACAAAAGCGATGACCTGTTGGACACGGAAATGACCCGATCTCAGTCCTTAATTGAAGACATAAAAAATCTTCATGTTAAGTACCAGGAACTTGAAAGTCGTCATGAAACGCTCTCAACCACTCATGAAAAGCTTTCCTATGATTATCATCAAAGGAAGCAAGAGCTTGAGAAATTGAGAGCGGCTCATGAAGATCTTCAAAAAGAGAATGAGTTACTTCGCGCTCAACAGATCAGTCCCGCTCAGGAAGGATTTGAACCACCATGTCTAAAATGCCTTGAGCATGATAACGCTACTTCTGTTGAATGTTCTCATCGCTGCCATCTGTTGCAATATCTTCAACTATTGATGTGGTAACCAACCCTCTGCTGAGGATACCACTACTATTCTTGATGAAAATGCTAGTTTGAAGACATTGCTTGAAACAGGATGTACAAAAGTCTCAAAGGGCATCGGACACTATGTGATGTCCTCAAAAGCGATTCTGAACCGAAACCCTAGGAAAGAGGGTGTTGGGTTCGAGAGGAAAATGAATGTTGATGGTTCCTACTGGAAGCCTGAGCAGTACCCCAAAACCACATGGGTTGCTGCAAAGGGACCTTCAGTGGATCCATTCACTTTATCTTGCTTCACTTGTGCTAACCCAGTTATCATTGATGAATCCTTTGATGCAAACTATAAACTATTTAAGAATCAGGATGGAGAAGTGTTCGCCAGGTATATTGGTACTAACTGCAGGAATGGGCCACCTATGAAGAAGATCTGGGTTCCCAAAAGTTGTCTTGAAAATCTTCCTGTGAATGTCATCATGACACCGCCTGGGAAGAAGAAAAATCCCAGACCAAAAGCTTCATATGGTCCAAAGGCTTCATACAGATACAGGACTCAACTGAGTCACCCTAACGCCAATGTTTTGCAGGGAATCGTACTCAAACTTATGAATATGAGCGTGTGTCTTCAAACAGCTATGTTCTTAAAACTAAGAACTTTTCTGCTTATTCATATGAGTATTATTCTCCTCCTGCAAGGCTATTTGCTAGGGATCCAAAGCCAAAGTTCTCAGATGCTGCACTTAGACTCAATTCTTCTAAGCCACCCCTGAAGATGTGGGTGGTTAAGAAGAATTAACTTTCTTTTGCAAGGAAAGGTCTCCAGCCGGAAATCAAAGGCCTCTGATGCTAATGCTGGGGACCTAAAACATCTTGTAGGGCGCAAGATAAAATGCCCAAATGGTCTTACTATGTATTTTGTTCCTGAATCGCTTGCCAATCATCCTATAAGTCCTAACTTTGATCTGAGCTTTGATAATCCTCTTGTGCGTAAAATGTTTATGCTTCACAATACTCTTGGTGAAGCCTATCCCCTAACTGCATCAGAGGGTATGACACCTCATGCTTGTAATGGATTATGGACAGCGGATGCACTAACCATATGGTGGTGATCAAGTCTTCTCATGGACTCAACTCTCGTCCATGTGACAAAAGTCACATCACATTTCTTGACCTTTGGTAAAAGCAAGGTATTGGGTCTAGGTAGAGTTGCAATCTCAAAGGATCAGCACATGGATAAAGTGATGCTTGTTGAATCCCTTGGTTTCAACTTAATGTTTGTCTTAATGCTTTGCGATTTGAACATGATTGTTATATTTGGAAAATAGCGTTGCCTTGTACTAATGGAATCTGACAAGTCTCTAGTCTTTGAAGGGTATCAGAAAGATGATTTGTACATGGTAGATTTCTCAGCAGGACCACAGCTTGTCGTATGTCTTCTAGCAAAAGCTTCAGAGTCCTAGCTCTGGAATTGGAGGCTAGGACATGCTGGCATGAGCAACTTGCATACGCTTGCAAAGAAGAAACACGTCATAGGCATCGAGGGCGTCAAGTTCAAGAAGGATCACTTATGCGGTGCCTGCGAAGCTGGAAAGATGACAAGGGCCAAGCATCCCTCGAAGACAACCATGACGACATCTCAACCCTTCGAGCTGCTACACATGGACTTATTTGGCCCTACTCACTACTCTACTCTCACTACTACTGCTTGTCTCTATGGCTTCGTCATTGTCGATGATTATTCAAGATATATGTGGGTGCATATAATTCTTTACAAGACTAAAGAGCAGGATGTCTTCAAACACTTCGCCAACCGTGCCATGAACAACTATGGCGTCAAGATCAAGCATATCAGAAGTGACAATGGCACAGAGTTCAAGAACACCGGCCTCGACCTTTACTTGGATACATTAGGGATCACTCATGTGTTCTCAGCTTCGTACACACCTCAGCAAAATGGCATCATGGAGCGTAAGAACAGAACACTCATTGAGATGGCTCAGACTATGCTCGATGAATACAAAACTCCAAGAAAGTTCTGGCATGAAGCTATTGATATTGCATGCCATGTCATCAACCGTGTTTATCTTCACAAACTTCTGAAGAAGACATCCTATGAGCTCCTAACTGGTAAAAAGCCAAATGTAAGTTACTTTAGAGTATTTGGTGCTAGGTGCTGGATCAAGGATCCACATCACACTTCAAAATTTGCACCGAAAGCACATGAAGGTTTTATGCTTGGTTACGGAAAGGATTCACACTCCTACAGAGTCTTCAACCTATTTCACTATAAAGTGGTTGAAACTGTAGATGTGCGGTTCAATGAGACTAACGGCTCGCAAAGAGAGCACCTGCCAAATGTGCTAGATGAAGCTCCACCTAGTGAATCCATCAAGCTAATGGGAACTGGAGAAATCTACCATCGAAGCACAACACTCAAGAGGAACTTATCATCTCTGCACCTAATCAACTGAAGACAATGCTCAGCCTGAAGACAATCCTCCTAACGATGACAATGATCAGCAAGAGCAAAATCTTCGTCCATTTCATCCTCGTGTTGCAAATGAAGTACGGATTGAGAAGATAATTGATAGCATCAATGCACCTGGTCCACTCACTCGTTCAAGAGCAACACAGCTAGCAAATTTCTATGGGCACTTTGCATTTGTCTCAATATCTGAACCCAAGAAAGTTGCTGAAGCCTTCATGGAACCTGAATGGATTCAAGCTATGCAAGAAGAGCTTCAACAGTTCAAGCTGAACAATGTCTGGGAACTTGTCAAGCATCCTGACCCTCGCAAGCACAACATAATAGGCACCAAATGGTTATATCGCAACAAGCAAGATGAGCATGGTCAAGTCATCAGAAACAAGGCACGTCTTGTTGCTCAAGGATACACTCAAGTTGAAGGGATTGACTTCGATGAAACATTTGCTCCTGTTGCTAGGCTTGAAGCTATTCGCATACTACTAGCTTACGCAAATCATCACAACATCCTTCTGTATCAAATGGATGTGAAAAGTGCCTTTCTCAATGGCAATATTGAAGAAGAAGTGTATGTTTCACAACCTCCTGGCTTTGAAGATCCAAAACATCCTGACATGGTATACAAGCTTAACAAGGCACTATATGGCCTCAAACAAGCCCCTCACGCTTGGTATGACACTCTCAAAGACTTCCTGAAGAGCAAAGGCTTCAAACCAGGTTCCCTGGATCCCACACTCTACACGAAAACATATGATGGTGAACTATTTGTGTGCCAAATATATGTGGATGACATTATCTTCGGCTGCACCAACCAGAAATACAGTGATGAGTTTGGTCACATGATGCAAGAGCAATATCAGATGTCCATGATGGGTGAGCTGAAGTTCTTCCTTGGTCTTAAAATTCGTCAGCAAAGCAATGGAATCTTCATATCTCAAGAGAAATATCTCAAAGATTGCCTGAAGAAGTTTGGAATGCAAGACTGCAAAGGTTACACGATGCCAATGCCAACCAAGAGTCATTTGGGTCCTGACGCCAATGGTAAAGAGTTCGATCAAAAGGTATACCACTCCATCATTGGTTCTTTACTTTATTTATGTGCATTTAGGCCAGATATCATGCTTAGTGTTTGCATGTGTGCTCGATTCCAAGCGGCACCAAAGGAATCGCATCACTTAGCTTTGAAGCGAATTCTTCGATATTTGGCTTACACCCCAACATTAGGATTATGGTATCCAAAGGGCTCAGAGTTTGATCTAGTTGGATTCTCGGATGCTGATTATGCTGGTGACAAGGTGGATCGCAAGTCTACATCAGCCACATGTCACTTTCTGGGACAATCACTTGTCTGTTGGTCTTCAAAGAAGCAGAACTGTGTATCTCTCTCCACTGCTGAATCTTAATACATTACTGCTGGATCTTGCTGCGCTCAGCTTCTATGGATGAAGCAAACACTCAAAGACTATGGCATCCCTCTGAAGCAAGTACTACTCTACTGCGACAATGAAAGCGCCATCAAGATTGCCAACAACCTAGTTCAGCTCTCGAAGACAAAGCACATTGAAATTCGTCATCACTTTCTCAGAGATCATGTTATGAAGGAAGATATTGATATCAGTCAACACTGAAGAACAATTGACAGATATCTTCACAAAGCCCTTGGATGAGAAAAGGTTTTGCAAGTTGCGGTGTGAGCTAAATATCTTGGAATCCTCGAATGTCCTGTGATCAGGCACACATCCTAACACTTATGCATGTTGATGACATAGATGTGCAACACACGAAGTAATGTATATCTTCAATCAATGAAGACTTACACTCTGAGTGTGAATACATTAATGCGGAATTTGACTTCGGAGCGCCACGATAATTGTGCGCCGTGTCTGGGTCCAATACTTCCTATACGGTGGGTAACGCCACCACCAAACTTTTGCTTGGAATGTGTTTCTCTTGGCGTTACATCTGCTAAGTCTTCGCATTTAATTTATCTTCAAACATTGATTTGTCTTCATGTTTATCTTCACAATGTTGATTTGGTCTTATTCTGATATATACATATATTAGTGTTTTGTCCTCTACAACATTCACTTATAGCTATGTCTTCTCGTTTGAATCTTTTAAACTAAGTGAATGTGATCGGACCCTACCCTCTCTATGCTTCTACCTCAAACTCTCTCTATCCAAATCATATGCATTATGTTGAAACTGTCGAATGTCTCCTCTGCGTCCTTGTTAGCAGAAGATACAGAGACAAACATTAAATCTGTTTTAAATGCTCAATCCTTATTGCCTAAAACCCAGAGAAGCCGGAACGACCACCCGACAGTCCAGGCGAGCGTGGGAACATGGAACAACTTCCAATGTGTTGCATGTTCGTCACGTGTCCCTCAGATGTGAACCGCCAGGGGAACTTGCGTAATTGCGCTGTGCCGTCCCTCTCCCTATAAATGCACATCCCATCACGGTCAAAATCTTTCTTCCACCTCTCCACCTCGACAAACCCTAGCGCCACCGCTAGCTCTAGACGACGTCGGCGACGAAGCGCTTAGCTGTCGCGACCTCACCGACATCGTCCTCACGCCGACCGCGGACATCGTCTTCTCCGCCGCCGTAGGTGTCCTCCGTCGCCAAGTTAGGGCACGGAAGATCGAACTGCTCGGCCTCCTCTTCTGCTTCGTCTAGCAGTTCATCATGTGGTAAATTAAAACTCTCTTTTTACTGTCTTTTTGATCCGATAGATTCATCCTTACTACCAAAAGTGGTTTCTGCCTCCACAAGTTTGGATCTATCCTGTTCTGCATCTCATATTATGCCTAGTATATTCACTTATGCTTCACACATAGTTAGATTCCTCACTTTTACCTATTCTTGGATTTGTACAAATCTGGAACCAACTCTCAACATATAAGTGTCTGTCTTCGCGCTATGAGGTCAATGTCTTCTAAACTGATGTATCTTGAAAATCTTCTGAGGATGCATATGACCTCTTCCCCTTCCCTCGCATCTCTAATGTTGTCACAGGTACATGTTCGTGGGAGAATCCCTTGGTTCTCATAGTCTGCATTCATTTGCAGAATTCTTACAACATCATATCAACTCTCCCGAAGCCAGTTCCTGTCTGACCAGCAGACGGAAGCCTTTGACAGTTTTGAAGCCATTCAGTCTGAACTTCATGGCAACAGACAAGTCAGCAAGGAAGGGAGGTAGACAGCACCGTGGGGGGACATCAAGAGATTTGCCACCTGACCTCTATGAGTTGTACAAGACAGATCTAGAAGAGGATTACAATCAGCAAAAAACACGAATCCAATGGATTCGAAGATATTGGGCCGAGCAATGGTTCAAGTACAGGTTCGTGACCCAGGAATATGCTGAAAAGAATGCCATCAAGCGACCTTGGGGAGACATCTTGTACAAAAATCTTCCACCCAGGTCCAGAACTGAAGCTATTGCTCAGGGTTTCTACCCTTGCATGGTCCGTGGACCACAGCCTGCTGATGCTGACCCATCCTCTCTGCTATGGTGTCGTGAAGACAATCTGTTCGAGCGCAACTTCCAGTTTGCCAAGAACTCGGCCAAAGAGAAAAAGAAGTCGTGGGGATTAGACTTCAACCCTGGTCCCTCTGCTCCTCGTGCCGATGGCACATGCGATGCTGAACCAAATATTGTTGGGCCCTTCTACAACCTTGAAGGTCTCATAACTCACATTATGGTTCAAGGGCTGTTGTGGATCACTCTGTCAATGACGTTGATTCTGACGAAGCGCCTGCAACACCGAAGCCTAAGAAGCTGAAGAAACCCAAGGCCTCGAAGCCCTCAGCTGCACCAAGAGCTTCGGAAGCGAAGCCTCTGGCCACTGCTCCTCCAGCACCAAGCGCACACTCTAAAGATCTCTCACGCATCTCCAAGTCTAAGAAGAAGAAGAAGCTCAGATAGACTCTGGTCAACACTCGACCTCGCTGCCGCTCGAGGAATGAGAACGACGCCATTGATCTGTCTAGTGACGACGATCTTGGCGATGATGCTCTTGAGCTGCTAATAAAGAGCAAGCAAGAGGTGGAAATCTTCAATGATTTTCCCCTCTTCGATGTGGACATTCTGAACAAATTCATTGACGAGTGGTTTGATAGCCCAAACCTCAGTTTTGATGATCTCCAACTCCCCATTGGCCTCAGCGTCTCCTTCCATGGAGCCATTGCTCCTGAGCTGGCTCTAGCTCAGAAAATTGTTGAACTGAAGCACAAGATTGACTATGAAAAGGCTCAGTTCAAGAAGCATATGGCCAAGCTCAGTGTGACTGATGTTCAGAATTTCAAGCAAATGATGCATGAGCTCAAGGAGGCATTTCACAAGAAGCGTGATGAAGCTAAAGGTTCTCGAGAGCGCATGAAACTCCTGGCTGCCAAATGTTTTCAAGCCTATAATGAAGCAAAGAAGCGCAAGGCACTTGGGCGTCCTGGCATTGACCCAAGATGGCTGCCAAGAAGAAGCCTGCTGTGGACCAAGCTGAAGCATCCAGGCGGGAAGAACCTCGCATTGTCTTCCCCGCTAGTATGACAAGCGTGAAGCCTAAGGTCCTCACAGTGGCTTCGGAGCTCAAGAAAACCAGGACAGCTGAAGCTGAAGCCCGAAAGCGCAAGTCCAAGAAGTCCACTGATGAAGCTCCACCAACTAAGAAAAGAAAAACCAAGAAGAAGGATCGTGCTGCTCCCACAGAGCCCCTTGTCGTCGAGCAAATTTCTGTTGCTCGTCCTACATCTGCACATCAAGAGCGTCGTCTGATAGTTCATGAACCTGCTTCCACAGAGGCTCCTGGTACTGAAGAGATTCCAGCTGTTGACCCCACCGCAGCTGAAGACATTGGTCACCATGACAATGTAGAAGATGATGAAGTCCTTCCTCAGACCGAGCACAATGTGGTATCATCGCCTGTTCTCACGAACAGCAAACTCATCAGCATTGGTCGTCCCTTGACGCCAATTGCTCAGGATGATTCATGGGCTGATCACCCTCAAGACTCCCCCCATGAAGAAGAAACCCCAACTACTCCCCCAACTCAAGTCACCACTCCGGTACTTGAAGATGAAGACTTTGTGGCCCAGACAACTCCATCTCCACAAGCATCGCCAGCGTTTCGCAGGCTTCACAAAGGACCAAGGCCACAAGTCACACTTTCGAGTGTTCCAGAAGGAGAAGAGCACCATTCCGTATCACGCCAAGTATTTCCTGAAGCATCTCCATCTATGAACGTCTCCGAATCTGAAGCCAAAGCGGCTGAAGACATTCCGGCTGCATCAGCCGATGAACAAGAAGAGCCAAGAGATGAAGAAGAACATGTTGCTACACCCCCGACAAACCCTAAAGTTGTTCTCGAGGAGAACGTGTCCGACCCTCCAGCTACTCAAGTGGAGGATGATAGCATTGAGGTGACAACCAACACCAATACTGAAGCCAATGACATTGTCATGGCTGGAGCTATTGTGGCGCCTGAAGTTAATGTGGTGCCAGAAGTGATTGCACCTGAAGCCAATGCTGCACCTGATGCAAATCTGCAGCCTGAAGTCAATACCACTGCCACTACCACTGCTCCTGTACCGCCTCCAAGGCCACACACCATCGAGCAAGCATATGATTGTGGTCAGCTGGTTACTGTCAGATGGCCCATTCTGGTACCTCCACCTGCTGCTGGTCCTCAATTTGACTATCATGTCAAGCACAGGCCTCCGGTCCAGCAGCCTAAGCCAAGATTGCCAAGGTTTCCAGGTACTGCAACTTCACCAGGGTCCTTCAATGCAAATGGCTTCATTGCGGACAACACTTTCTTTGATAGTGCCAAGAACCCCTACTCCAAGCCAAGAATTTCGTTTGATCAGTTCTGGAGCTATCAGCAGCGTAGTTACTATTCCTGTGTTCTCTATGATCAAGGGCACATTTTTCCACATATGCGTCTAGACTGTGAAGCCATTGCTGGATTGTCGTGCTTAGAAGAAGCCCTTGACTGCTTCCGTGATGCTGGTCTTCTAAACTTTGTGACTGATAAAGAGCATTGGAATGAACAGCTTCTACTACAATTCTATGCAACCCTCCACATTCGCGGCTACAACAGGGATCCGAAGACATGGATCCTTGAGTGGATGATAGGCAACGTACACCGTGAAGCTAAAGCTCTTGACATTATTGAGCTCACTGTTCTGCCCACTCCAGGTGAATTATATGAACCTGGTTGTCAGCTTCACCGCAATGCATTGGAGAGCATCTTTCAGAAGCCAGAGCCCAACATGAGCCAAATGCTCAGCATGATGAAGCCTCTGCCACGTGACGCTGAATACCCAAGAGAATTCTTTGTTGAAGACCTAAAGTATCTGCCTCGCACTATTTATCATATCATCAGGAAAACTCTATGGCCTGTCAAAATATTCTTCTGCAGCAAAGCTTGAAGGAGCAATGAAGACATTGGTCTTTTATATCTTCAATGGCATGAGCTTCAATGCTCAAGACTTCTTTATCAGGCAATTGGCTGCATCAGGCTTTGACCTCTTTGGCCTGAAATTCTATGCTCCATGGGTTATGCGACTCATCAAACTTCATTCAACTGTCAATTATCAGCCTTCTGCTCGCAACCATCTGATCTTTTTTCCAGAGGTTGATATGTCAGTTGAAGCCATATACCCAGAGCCTGCCAAGGAGCCTGTTTGTCTTCACAATGCTGATCACCAAAGCTTCACACAGCCCATTGAAGGAGTTCAGGCTGTCACTCGTGTTTATCCTTTAGCTGGCAATACTCGCTTCCCTCACCGTGCCCATACTGAAGCCACTGAAAGAACTATTGCTCAACGGCCTCGGAAGCGATCTGGTGTTCTCAATGACCGAGCTTCGTCGCCTCGCATCAGAAACAGGATAAGCATCACTACTGGCTGAAGCGTCAGATGCAAAGCCTCTTGGTGGATGTCAATCATATTCGCAATCTTGCCACCAAGAATGCCTTTGTCACTCATGAAACATGTTGGATGTCTTGGAAGAGCTTGACATTGCTCAGTGCTGAAGCTGATCTTCAAGACAATGGCTTCACCAAAAGATTTAAGTTTGATTCAACTCCTCCAAGGAATGTTGTCTTGCGTCGGACTCAAGTGAATGCTCTCTTGAAGACTCTGACTATTCCTCCTCAGCTGCAACGGTGAATGCAAGAGTCATTGATGACCAAGATGATGCTACTTCACCACCTCCAACGTCGCCACAGACGACATCGCACCAAGTTCTTCTGCACCACCAAACCTCAACAACGACCCTGCTGCTTCACCTACTCCTCATGGGAACGAGTAGAGACTCTATGTCTTCAAACCTTTTTGGTCCTTACTAACAAAAGGGGGAGAAGCATATGAGTTGATAGTCTTCAAGCGGGTCCATATGGGTGGTTGCTTTATATATTCTGCCAAGTGGTTACAACTCTCACTTTTGATACATTTGGTTCTTTGAGTTGTAACACTTAAACTTGATGGTCGTCTGCTACTTGTTTGCTATTCTGTGATGCGATGATAAATTCCGCATGTGCGATGATAAACCCCGCACAAAGTCATATTGCAGACGTCCATTTTTCATTATGCGTGTCATTATCTTTGTTATATCAAATCATGCATGATGAATTGTCTTCATAAGTTGAAGAGGATCTCCACAACCTTCCATGTGCATTTGCATTCCAAAAGCAAACTACTTATATGCACATCTTCAGGGGGAGCCTTTTGCTACGTATGAAGACAATACCTTAATCCTTTACAATTTCACATACTTTATCCCCGTTGAAAACTTCAACCAGTTTGTCATCAATCACCAAAAAGGGGGAGATTGTAAGTGCATCTAGTGCCACCCCTAGTTGGTTTTGGAGTATTGACGACAAACCTGGTTGAGGGACTAATGTGTTTGTGAGAATTGGAGGATAACACAGGAAGTAGTCCCTCATTGATTCGGTTTACCTACCGGAGATGACCCCTAAAAATGTATGAAGACATTGAAGACAAAGGTGGTATGTGAAGATATTCACATTGAAGACTATGACATGAGAAGATATCACGTGAAGACTATGGAGCGCGATGACTTAGTTTGTTTCGTTGTTTCCTTTTCTTCCTTGTTGAGTCATAGGAACCACCGTACTGTTAAGTGGGGTCCCAATGAACAAAGTCAGAGTGACTGAAGTGATGCTCAACCAAATCCTATGTCTTCGAGCAAAGACAATGAGAGAAAATCTTATCAAGAGCTGGATGAGTCAGCTTTACTTGTAGCCCAAGTCAAGCTGCCGCGTGTGTTTGAAATCTGATCGTTGGAACACGTGTCAGTTCCTTAGTGACCCAGGGTCATTTCGGACAAATCAGGTCGGGTTGCCTAGTGGCTATAAATAGCCCACCCCCTACACCATAAATTGGTGGCTGCTCAGAGTTAGTGCACGGCTTTTGTCGTTTGAGAGCAACCCACCTCCGAAGCTTTTGAGAGAGAGAAATCCTTGCGAGGACAAAGCCCAAACACCCAGAGCCAAAGAGTGTTAGGCATCATGAAGTCTTTCATCGTCTGCTGACTCGAGGACTTGTTACACTTGAGGACCGTGAATCCTCCAACCGGTTAGGCGTCGCGCCCGAGCATCCAAGAGTCATTGTGGATCGCCCGATGAACGAAGTCTGTGAAGGTTTGGAAGTCTACCTTGAAGACTTACTAGAGTGATTGGGCGAGGACCGGTGTCCTTAGCTCAAGGAGAATAAGGTGAAGACGGTCTTCGAAAGTTAAATCTCAGCCTCCCTAACTGGACGTCACAGTTGTCACAAAGAATCGAACTGGTCCAACAAATCCTTGTCCTCACCAAGCGACTGGTTCTATCTTCTCCCTCTCTTTATTTACTGTTTTTCTTCGTGAAGTCATTGCCTGCCTATGTTACCTGTTTGACTTCACTGTGTGACTTCTATTGTTGTTTGGCTTCATACTATCTTCCATCCTGATCATTACTACCTAGCTGCCATTAGTCTCCGTGCTTTCACTTCATTGAATACTTGACTAAGGCTTGCATAGTGTAGTCTACCTTCCGCTGCATGTTTATAGGTTCATTTCTATCGTTTGTTTTCGAAACTCCCATGTTTTGAAGACTTTCATAAAAATCGCCTATTCACCCCCCCCCTTTAGTCGATAACTAGCACTTTCAAGACGTATCAGTCCGCCGAGCAGTTCGGACGCGATTTCTCCCGCAAACCGGAGACAAACATGGGGGAGGTTTGCGGGAGTCCGGACCGATACCACGCCCGCTTCTGACCGCCATGGCCCACCAAAAACCCTCCTCCCTCACCCGCTCGCGTTCTCGCCCGGCGCCAGCTGCCCGCATTCATGCTGCTGTAGAGTGCGCCACTCAACATTGAAGACGACTCAGGGCGGACGCGGCCTCTCACTGCGTCCGCCAATGAAGCGGCGCGCCGCCCGAGAGTACCGCCCGCGACGCGTCTCAGGTGTCCGTTGACGATGACATGTGATACATCTCCAACGTATCTATAATTTTTTATTGTTCCATGCTATTATACTATCTGTTTTGGATGTTTAATGGGCTTTATTGTACAGTTTTGTATTATTTTTGGGACTAACCTACTAACCGAAGGCCCAGTGCAAATTGCTGTTTTTTTGCCTATTTCAGTGTTTCGCGGAAAAGGAAAATCAAACAGAGTCCAAATGGAATGAAACCTTTGGGAGTGTTATTTTTGGAACAAACGTGATCCAGGGGACTTGGAGTGGACATAAAGAAAAAGCGAGGAGGCCACGAGGCAGGGAGGCACGCCTGCCCCCCTGGGCGCGCCCCCACCCTCGTGGGACCCTCACAGCTCCACCGACCTACTTCTTCCTCACATATATATATCCATATACAACGAAAACATCTAGGAGCACCACGAAACCCTATTTCCACCGCCGCAACCTTCTGTACCCATGAGATCCCAACTTGGGGCCTTTTCTGGCGCTCCGCCAGAGGGGGAATCGATCATGGAGGGCTTCTACATCAACACCATAGCCTCTCCGATGATGTGTGAGTAGTTTACCACAGACCTTCGGGTCCATAGTTAGCTAGATGGCTTCTTCTCTCTCTTTGGATCTCAATACAAAGTTCTCCTCGATCTTCTTGGAGATTTATTCGATGTAACTCTTTTTGCGGTGTGTTTGCCGAGATCCGATGAATTGTGGGTTTATGATCAAGATTATCTATGAACAATATTTGAATCTCCTCTGAATTCTTTTATGTATGATTTGTTATCTTTGTAAGTCTATTCGAATTATCAGTTTGGTTTGGCCTACTAGATTGATTTTTCTTGCAATGGGAGAAGTGCTTAGCTTTGGGTTCAATCTTGCGTTGCTCGATCCAAGTGACAGAAAGGGAAGCGACACGTATTATATTGTTGACATCGAGGATAAAAAGATGGGGTTTATATCATATTGCTTGAGTTTATCCCTCTACATAATGTCATCTTGCCTAATGCGTTACTCTGTTCTTATGAACTTAATACTCTAGATGCATGCTGGGTAGTGGTCGATGTGTGGAGTAATAGTAGTACATGCAGAATCGTTTCGGTCTACTTGTTGCGGACGTGATGCCTATATACATGATCATGCCTAGATATTCTCATAACTATGCACTTTTCTATCAATTGCTCGACCTTAATTTGTTCACCCGCCGTAATACTTATGCTATCTTGAGAGAAGCCACTAGTGAAACCTATGGCCCCCGGGTCTATCTTCCATCATATTAATCTCCCGTCAACTAGCTATTTCTGTCGCCGTGTATTTTGCATTCTTTACTTTTCAATCTATATCATAAAAATACCAAAAATATTTATCTCTATCAGATCTCACTTTTGCAAGTGGCCGTGAAGGGATTGACAACCCCTTTATCGCGTTGGTTGCAAGGTTCTTATTTGTTTGTGTAGGTACGAGGCGACTTGCGTGTAGTCTCCTACTAGATTGATACATTGGTTCTCAAAAACTGAGGGAAATACTTACGCTACTTTGATGCATCACCCTTTCCTCTTCAAGGGAAAAACAAACGCAAGCTCAAGAGGTAGCAACATGTACCTAGGGTAGGGTCTTAGGCCTGACCTATACACCCTACCCAAGGACACTGCCCTAGAGACAAAGACATTCAAAGTCCAATAGAAGGCACCGACTGAAATCACCTTGAAGTGCAATCCACTCGACAAAAGATTCCACTCGGATACCTCAATTCCACTCGACCACAGTAGATTCACTCGACCATACGAAGAATCACTCAGAGTACAGAAGATCTAAAGCCACCCCAGGATGGCAACGGTCAGGCGTTCACTCCATAGTCATAAAGACCATTAATAGCTGGCGTTACCAGTAACGCCCTTGTCTTAACTCACATTGAACCCTGTGTAGCCGAGGGATGGCGGGGCCTGGCACACTCTATATAAGCCACCCCCTCCTCTGGTACAAGGGTTCACACCTCGTGTAACTTTCACGCATAATCCAGTCAACAAGCCTCCGAGGCAACGAGATGTAGGGCTATTACCTCCTCCGAGAGGGGCCTGAACTCGTAAATCTGCGTGTACAACTTCATCGTAGCTAGGGCCTTGCCTCCTCCTACATACCCCTATTCTTATTCTCAGACTCGTTCCCACGACAGTTGGCACCCACCGTGGAGCACGGCGTCTTAGCGACTTCCGGTGAGGTTGCAGTTTTTTCGATCTTCATCAACATGGTTTCCGGTGGTGGTTTGTCCCTGGGCCACGAGGTCTGCCTCAGAGCGCTCTTCTTCATCGCCGACGACTCTGCATGGCTCCAAGAAGCCCCCTCGACGTCGAGACTCTCCCTGTCCGCGGGGCGACGCACTTTCACGCATGCGCTCGCGGCGTCCTGTTGCGGCAGCCGTCGACCCAGTATCGGTCGGCTCCCACGGCGTCCTCGTTGTTCGCCGTCGCAAGCGACCTGGTCGATCGCGGCTCCAGCGGTGGGTGAGGCATGCAGTGGCTCGCCAGTCGACCGCCCCTCAAGTCACGACAATCGAGCCCGACGAATCTCTCTACGGGTCGTTCGATCTGCCTACCCGTCACTCGGACACTCTTTTCACGTGCGAGAGCAACGACCCTGCGGCGGAAGTCCTCATGGTCGACTCACCATGCAGTCCGCCTAGATTCTGCTGCGGCGGCGGCAGTGGCGACCCGACGCGTGTTCATGACGAATACTATCCCCAAGCCCTTACTACGGAGCAGAGGGAAGAGCTACATCGCCGCAACATCGAGGCACTCCAGACCCCCATCATTGGAGAGACTTCTGAGGCTCGGGCCTTGGAGGCTGCGCGCTTGGCCACCTTGGCTGAGCGTGCGCGTTCGGAGAACCTCTAGTAGTCACTCGACGAACGCGCCCTTCAGCAGATCCCTGGATCCAGTCGACGGCCACGACAACTGTTTCCGCCTGAACCTCAGGTATATCGTACTCCGGTCCAGAATCTCGCAGCAGCAGCACGAATAGCAGAGTCAATTCAACCGTCTCGTTCAGAAGCCGGTAGAGGTTTGCTACAGATCCGAGCGCTACTCCGAGCAGCAGGTGAATAGAACTCGGCTGTTTCTCAGTCGCGCAACAGAATCCATAGCAGATCTGTGGTTGCAGACACAGTTCAGTCGGTGCACAACTCGAGATCGCCCCTTCGACGTGAAGATCGTGGTTACTGACAAGATCAGTACCTTGGTCAGGGCCACGGGCAGTTTGATCATCGTGATGACCGTCGTCGAGTGCCCACGCCTCCTCCGAGGGGCGGGTCGTACGCGCCCCAGCGGTATGACGACAGGCGCCCGTACGGGCACGAGCGGAGAGCCCCAGTCGACCCCAGAGAACCTGGATTTGATGCAAGATTAGTTCTGGTACAAGGTTTGGTTGATAGAGGTAGAGCTCACAGGGAAGGTCAGGACAGAGATCGTCCGACTAGTAATAGAGCATTTGTTTCGGAGCTCGAGTGTTTCAGTAGAGCCATCCGAGCTGCTGAGATCCCCCCAATTTCAGGTTGGCTACTGGTGTGAGCAAGTTCACCGATGAGTCGAAGCCAGATACTTGGTTAGAAGATTACCGAGTGGTAGTGCAGATTGGTGGAGGTAACGATGATGTAGCCATGAAGCACCTGCCCCTGATGCTTGAAGGTTCGGCCAGAGCTTGGTTGAATCAGCTGGCTCCTAGGAGTATTTTCTGCTGGGAAGATTTGGCCCGAGTGTTCATCAAGACATTCGACGGAACCTGCAAGCGACCTGCTGGGCTAACTGAATTGCAGCACTGTGTTTAGAAGCCGGATGAAACTTTGAGGGATTTCATCTAGAGATGGACTACTCTTCACCATGTGGTGGAAAACGTGTCACAGCACCAAGCAGTTTGCGCCTTCAAAGAGGGCGTCCGGTACAGAGAGCTCATCCTGAAATTTGGTCGATCCGGAGACATGTCTCTAGGCCGAATGATGGAAATAGACACTCGGTATGCAAATGGCGAAGAAGAAGACTGACTCCATAATGGTAAAGGAAAACCAGTCGACCAAGACACTGGAGGTGGAAATACCAGTCGAAAACAGAAACGTAAAGCCGAAGTTGCAGGACCTGCCGAGGCGGTATTTCTGAACCAAGGGAAGTTCAAGGGAAAACCTAAAGGGTCGTGGGTGCCCAAAAAGGTGAAGGATCAGTCCAGCAACGACGTCCTGGATTTGCCTTGTCACATACACACAAAAAAGGATGAAGAGGGTAACCTAATTCTCCCCAAACATACCACTCGACAGTGTCGGCTCCTGATTTAGCAGCTCCGAGAGGGTCAGCCCACGGAAAAAGACTCTGATAAGGATGAGGAGAAAGAAGAGGATGATGGTTACCCCAATGTCAATGCTACTTTGATGATTTTTGCTGATGTTGAGAGCAAAAGTCGACTGAAGGTCATCAACAGGGAAGTGAACATGGTTGCTCCGGCAACTACGACATACTTGAAGTGGTCAAAGACTCCAATAACATTCGACCAGTCTAATCACCCAGCACACGTTGTTACCCCTGGGAGGCAAGCGTTGGTGGTCGACCCAGTAGTTGGGGGCACCCGGCTGACTAAAGTTCTTATGGATGGTGGTAGTGGACTGAACATTCTGTATGCTGAGACCCTCCGAGGGATGGGCATTCCGATGTCCAAACTCGGTGAGAATAACATGTGGTTCCATGGAGTCATCCCAGGAAAGAAGGCAGAGTCACTCGGACAGATCGCTCTTGATGTGGTTTTTGGTGATTCCAAGAATTACCGCAAGGAAAAGTTGACGTTTGAGGTGGTGGATTTCCACAGTGCCTACCATGCTATTCTGGGCAGGCCTGCATATGCTCGTTTCATGTCTCGACCATGTTACGTATATCTCAAGTTGAAGATGCCTGGGCCCAGAGGCATGATCACAGTCATAGGCAGTCGGCAAAGAGCAGAAGAGTGCCTCTAGAAAGGCTAAAAAATTGCTGACAAGCTGATGGCAGCGGTAGAGATGGAAGAATACAAGAAGAATGCATATTCGAGTGACTTGTTGCAAGCTAAGAAGCCCGCTTCGGAATCAGCATTGCAGTCGGCCGAAGATACAAAGTCTGTCCATATTCACCCAGAAGACCCTAATGTTGCTCTGACCCACATCTCAACAACACTCGACAGTAAATAGGAAGAAGAGCTCATCCAGTTCCTCCATGAGAACTGGGACATCTTTGCATGGAAACCATCAGACATGCCGGGTGTACCCAGGGGACTGGCTGAGCACCGTTTAGGTGTCGATCCAAAAGCAAAACTTGTCAAAGAACATCTCCGTCGGTCCGCTGTGGAGAAGAGGAAGGCGATTGGCGAGGAAGTGGCTCGGCTCCTCTCAGCTGAGTTCATCCGCGAGATATACCACTCCGAGTGCCTCGCCAATGTCTTCATGGTCCCCAAGAAAGGTGATTCACTCCGTATGTGTATTGACTTCAAGCATATCAATCGGGTGTGCCCGAAAGATCACTTCCCTCTCCCCCGCATCGATCAGATTGTCGACTCGACTGCGGGGTGTGAGCATTTGTCCTTTTTGGATGCATATTCTGGGTACCATCAGATCCGACTGTATGGGCCTGATGAAATAAAAACGGCCTTCATCACCCCATTCGGGTGTTTTTGCTATGTCACCATGCCTTTTGGCCTCAAGAATGTTGGTGCCACGTTCATGCGCATGATCTAGAAGTGTCTGCTCACTCAAATCAGTTGGAACGTGGAAGCCTACATGGACGATATCGTGGTCAAGTCACGCAAGAGTTCCGACCTGCTGAGTGCCCTCGCCGAAACATTTGCCAACCTAAGAAGATATGATATCAAGCTCAATCCGTCGAAATGCACATTCGGAGTCCCAGGTGGAAAGTTACTCGGTTTTCTCGTTTCTGAACGAGGGATCGACACAAAACCAGAAAAGATTGGAGCAATTCTTCGAATGAAATGCCCTGTGTGTGTGCATGACATTCAGAAGCTTACTGGTTGTTTGGCCGCATTGAGTCGGTTCATTTCATGTCTCGGTGAAAAGTCGTTGCCTCTTTACCGACTGATGAAGAAATATGATACTTTCGAGTGGACTCCTGAAGCCGAAGCAGTGTTTGTAGAGCTCAAAGCCCTGCTTTCCACCCAGTCGGTGATTGCTGCCCCAGTCAGTAAAGAGCCTCTATTGTTGTATATTGCAGCCACAGGACAGGTTGTCAGCATAGTGCTCACAGTCGAGCAGGAGGAAGAAGGCAAAGCCTACAAAGTTCAACGCCCAATGTATTACATTTCTGAAGTCTTGACTCCGTCCAAGCAAAGGTATCCGCATCACCAGAAGCTTGTCTACGAAATTTATATGACCACAAAGAAAGTTGCACGTTACTTCGCAGACCACTTGGTTTCAGTCGTCAGTGATGCTCCATTATCAGAAATTTTAAACAATTGAGATGCAACCGGTCGAGTGTCTAAGTGGGCGATTGAACTCCTCCATCTGGATATCAAATTCGAGGCAAAAAATTCAATCAAATCTCAAGCAATCACAGATTTCCTGGCCGAGTGGATTGAGCAACAACAGCCGACTCAAGTTCACTCGGAACATTGGACCATGTTCTTTGATGGATCCAAGATGTTAAATGGTTCCGACGCTGGAGTGGTTTTAGTATCCCCAAGAGGTGACAAGCTCAGTTATATTCTCCAAATTCACTTTGATTCCTCCAACAATGAAGCCGAGTACGAAGCACTTCTCTACGGGTTGCGTATGGCCATTTCACTCGGCGTCCGTTGCCTGATGGTATATGGTGACTCAGATTTGGTGGTCAATCAGGTGATGAAAGAATGGGATGTCCGGAGCCGTACCATGAACGGATACTGCAATGCAGTGAGGAAGTTGGAGAAGAAGTTTGAAGGGTTAGAGCTCCACCACGTTCCTTGACTCAAGAATCAAGCAGCTGATGACCTGGCAAAAATAGGTTCCTCTCGGAAGCCTATTCCCAGTAATGTGTTCTTGGAGCATCTCCACACCCCATTAGTGCAAGAAGATCCCTTTACAGAAGAACCCCCGCAACCGATAAGTGCTACCAACCCGACTGAAGTTAAAATACCAGCAGTAGTCGACCTAATCATGGAGGTCCTAGTAATCACTCCCGACTGGACAGTGCCATATATTGCATATCTGCTCAGGCAGGAGCTTCCAGAGGATGAGGATGAGGCCCGCCAGATTGTTCGCAGATCCAAAGCCTTCACGGTGATAAGTGAACAGCTTTTCAGAGAGAGTGTTACCAGAGTAGCTCAGCGATGCATATCACCAGAAGAAGGTCGACTGGTCTTAAATGAGATCCACTCGTGGACCTGTGGTCACCACGCGTCCTCTCGGACCATCGTGGCCAAAGCATACCAAGCAGGATTCTACTGGCCACGTGCGAATGAAATGGCTAAGGAGATAGTCGAGAAGTGTGAAGGTTGCCAGTTTTACTCGAACATGTCCCACAAACCCGCATCGGCCTTGAAGACTATTCCACTCGTCTAGCCATTTGCTGTTTGGGGACTAGACATGGTTGGGCCCCTGAGAACCGGCAGAAGTGGCTTCACCCATCTACTCGTGGCAGTCAACAAGTTCACTAAGTGGATTGAAGCCAAACCCATCAAGAACCTCGACTCAAGCACAACCATCAGTTTCATCAGAGAGTTAATATTCAGATATGGAGTTCCACACAGCATCATCACAGACAACGGCTCAAACTTTGACTCCGATGAGTTCAGAGCTTTCCGCGCTTCCCAAGGCACTCGGGTCGACTACGCATCCGTTGTGCACCCGCAGTCGAATGGACAAGCTGAAAGGGCAAATGGTTTGATCCTGCAAGGGTTGAAACCCCGATTGATGTGCGACCTCAAGCATGCAGCTGGAGCTTGAGTGAATTAGTTGCCATCTGTTCTATGGGGATTGAGGATGACTCCTAATCGGTCAACTGATCCAACCCCTTTCTTCATGGTTTACGGGGCTGAAGCTGTGCTTCCAAGCGATTTACTCCACAATGCGCCCCGAGTAGAACTCTTCTCAGAAGCTGAAGTAGAACAAGCACGTCAAGACGTTGTTGATCTTCTAGAAGAAGAGAGAGAGATGGCTTTGATCCAATCGACCATCTATCTGCAGGACCTGCGTCGATTCCACGCTCGAAATGTCAGAGGTCGAGCATTTCATGAAGGAGATCTTGTGCTTCGAGTGCACCAGAAACGGCCTCACAAGCTTGCTCCAGCATGGGAAGGTCCCTTCATCATCACCAAGGTGCTCCACAATGGAGCGTAATACCTTTAAAATGTGGCCAAGAAAGAAGACGAGCCGCACTCTTGGAACGCGGATCTGCTCCGCCGTTTTTATACTTGAACCACTCGGATCATCGAGGTGTAGTAAAAGTACTTTTCTGATTGTTTATCAAAGACATGCTTTCCGCAGTATCTTAATGATTGTTTTCACATAAACATATGTGTCCAAATCCCCCAGTGGGTGGCTTAGCTTCGAACCTGATTTGCCTAAGTTTCAAAAACACTCCGAGTGAAGAGCAACCCTCTCACTCGGGGGCTTAGCTGCGACCCCGTACTTGCCTAAGTTTCAAAAACTCTTCGAGTGAAGAGCAACCCTCTCACTCAGGGGCTTAGCTGCGACCCCGTACTCGCCTAAGTTATAGAACACTCCGAGTGAAGAGCAACCCTCTCACTAGGAAGGAACAAGATGCACCCTGAGCTGCGCCACAAGTACAACGTCTAGTTGCACTCTAAGCTGCGTCACAAGTACAACGCCCAGATGCACTCTGAGCCGCGTCACAAGTACAACGTCTAGATGCACTCTGAGCTGCACCACAAGTACAACGTCTACTCCGAGTAAAGAGCAATCCCCTCACTCGGGGACTGAGCAGCGATCCCATATCCGCTTAAATCAAAAAGTCCAAGAACATTGGAGACAACGCAATTGCATTCGAACAAAACGAATAAGTTTGGATAAATCTAGCAAAGTTCAGAGCCTCAAACAAAAGTACTCAGGCGTCAAGCTCGAAAGAGTCTAACGGTTACAAAATCACTCGGCATTCCGAGGCAAATAAAGATGCATTATCAAGTTTTTCACTCGGCAGGAGGAGGGCTCGCTGGCTCGACGAAGGTGTCCAAGTCGATGCCATCGGCGATCCGAGTGGCGGCATCGATGGAGGTCTCCATAAAGTCTTCAAATTGGAGCTTCTTTGTGTTGGCCACCTGGAGCGTCTTCAGCTTGCCTTCCCTGGCCTCCTTGCAGTGGACCCGAACGAGTGATAAGGCCACATCGGCTCCACAACAAGCAGTGGACTTCTTCCAAGCTTGCACTCGACCATGGATGTCATTGAGGCGAGTCCTCAGAGACTCGAGGTCATTCTGAAGAGTGTCCTCTGGCCATAGCTCCTTGTCCACCCCAGTCAGTGCAATCTTCGGCCGAGCGGTGTAGTTCAAGACGCAGGCAAGGCGAGATTTCAGTCGTAGCACATTCATTGCAGCTTCATCTCCGACAGGAGAGTTGATGGGGTCTAGCTCGGTCTCGATCCGCCCAGTTTCCTCCTTAAAATTCTGACAGAACTCTGCAAGCAAAGAAAAATAGTGAATTGGCAGCAACGTGATGGAGAAGTTTTCTGGACCCAGTCGGAGGAGGAAAAGTACCTTCGAGCATGAGGAACATCTTCTTGGCAAGACCTCCCAGATAAGCTTCTAGTTCATCTCTCTTCCGAGTGAGAACTGAAGGAAATATGCCCTAGAGGCAATAATAAAGTTATTATTTATTTCCTTATTTCATGATAAATGTTTATTATTCATGCTAGAATTGTATTAACCGGAAACATAATACATGTGTGAATACATAGACAAACATAGTGTCACTAGTATGCCTCTACTTGACTAGCTCGTTGAATCAAAGATGGTTAAGTTTCCTAGCCATAGACATGAGTTGTCATTTGATTAACGGGATCACATCATTAGGAGAATGATGTGATTGACATGACCCATTCCGTTAGCCTAGCACATGATCGCTTAGTATGTTGCTATTGCTTTCTTCATGACTTATACATGTTCCCGTAACTATGAGATTATGCAACTCCTGTTTACGGAGGAACACTTTGGTGCTACCAAACGTCACAACGAATCGGGTGATTATAAAGGAGTACTACAGGTGTCTCCAAAGGTACATGTTGGGTTGGCGATTTGAGATTAGGTTTTGTCACTCCGATTGTCGGAGAGGTATCTCTGGCCTTCTCGGTAATACTCATCACCTAAGCCTTGCAAGCATTGTAACTAATGAGTTAGTTATGAGATGATGTATTACGGAACGAGTAAAGAGACTTGCGTAACGAGATTGAACTAGGTATTGGATACCGACGATCGAATCTCGGCAAGTAACATACCGATGACAAAGGAACAAAGTATGTTGTTATGCGGTTTGACCGATAAAGATCTTCAGAGAATATGTAGGAGCCAATATGGGCATCCAGGTTCCGCTATTGGTTATTGACCAAGAATAGTTCTAGGTCATGTCTACATAGTTCTCGAACCCGTAGGGTCCGCACGCTTAAGGTTTCGATGACAGTTATATTATGAGTTTATGAGTTTTGATGTACCGAAGGAGTTCGGAGTCCCGGATGAGATCGGGGACATGACGAGGAGTCTCAAATGGTCGAGACGAAAGATCGATATATTGGACGACTATATTCGAGTTCGGAAAGGTTCGAATGATTCGGTATTTTCGAGTACCGAGAGTTACGGGAATTCACCGGGAGAAGTATTGGGCCTTATTGGGCCCTGCGGAAAGAGAGAGGGCTGCCTAGGGCAGGCGCGCTTCTCAAGGCCTAGTCCGAATTGGACTAGGGGAGGGCCGCACCCTTCTTCCCTTCCCTTCCTTCTCTCCTACTCCTACTAGGAAAGGAGGAGTCCTACTCCGGTGGGAGTAGGACTCCCCTTGGTGCGCCCCTCCTAGGCCGCCACCTCCTCCCTTGCTCCTTTATATACGGGGCAGGGGGCACCCCATGACACACAAGTTGATCTACGGATCGTTCCTTAGCCGTGTGCGGTGCCCCCTCCACCATATTCCACTTCGGTCATATCGTCATGAGCTTAGGCGAAGCCCGCGCGGAGAAGTCATATCGTCGCGGGCTTAGGCGAAGCCCCGCGTCGGTGGAGCATCATCATCGCCACCACGCCGTCGGTCGACGGAACTCATCCCCGACACTTTGCTGGATCGAGTCCGGGATCGCCATCGAGCTGAACGTGTAGAACTTCGGATGTGCCGACGCTCGGTGCTTGGATCGGTCGGATCGTGAAGACGCACGACTACATCAACCGCGTTGTTATAACGCTTCCGCTTTCGGTCTACGAGGGTACGTGGACAAACACTCTCCCCTCTCGTTGCTATGCCATCACCATGATCTTGCGTGTGCGTAGGAAATCTGTTGAAATTACTACGTTCCCCAACAGTGGCATCCGAGCCTGGTTTTATGCATTGATGTCATGTGCACGAGTAGAACACAAGTGAGTTGTGGGCGATATAAGTCATACTGCTTACCAGCATGTCATACTTTGGTTCGGCGGTATTGTGAGATGAAGCGGCCCGGACCGACATTACGCGAGACGCTTACGCGAGACGGTTTCACCGCTTCGAGCAACTCGTTGCTTAAAGGTGACCGCGGGTGTCTGTCTCTCTCACTTTAGTTGAACCGAGTGTGGCTACGCCCGTCCTTGCGAAGGTTAAAACAGCACCAACTTGACAAACTATCGTTGTGGTTTTGATGCGAGGTAAGAACGGTTCTTGCTCAGCCCGTAGCAGCCACGTAAAACTTGCAACAACAAAGTAGAGGACGCCTAACTTGTTTTTGCAGGCATGTTGTGATATGATGTGGTCAAGACGTGATGCTATATTTTATTGTATGAGATGATCATGTTTTGTAACCGAAGTTATCGGCAATCGGCAGGAGCCATATGGTTGTCGCTTATTGTATGAAATGCAACGCCATGTAATTGCTTTACTTTATCACTAAGCAGTAGCGATAGTCGAGAAGCAATAGTTGGCGAGACGACAACGATGCTACGATGGAGATCAAGGTGTCGCTACCGGTGGCGATGGTGATCACGACGGTGCTTCGAGATGGAGATCACAAGCACAAGATGATGATGGCCATATCATATCACTTATATTGATTGCATGTGATGTTTATCCTTTATGCATCTTATCTTGCTTAGATTGACGGTAGCATTATAAGATGATCTCTCACTAAAATTATCAAGACGTGTTCTCCCGAGTATGCCTTGTTGCCAAAGTTCAGAGTACCCAGACACCACGTGATGATCGGGTGTGATAAGTTCTACGTCCATCTACAACGGTGCAAAACAGTTGCGCACGCGAATACTCAAAGTTAAACTTGACGAGCCTAGCATATAACAGATATGGCCTCGAACACGGAGACCGAAAGGTCGGCGTGAATCATATAGTAGATATGATCAACATAGTGATGTTCACCATTGAAACTACTCCATCTCACGTGATGATCGGACATGGTTTAGTTGATTTGGATCACGTAATCACTTAAGATGACTAGAGAGATGTCGGTCTAAGTGGGAGTTCTTAAATAATATGATTAATTGAACTTAAATTTATCATGAACTTAGTCCCGTAGTATTTTGCAAATTATGTTGTAGATCAATAGCTCGCGTTGTTGCTTCCCTATGCTTTTATATGTTTGTTTTGATATGTTCCTAGAGAAAATTATGTTGAAAATGTTAGTAGCAATGATGCGGATTAGATCCGTGATCCGAGGTTTATCCTCATTGCTGCACGTAAGAATTATGTCCTTAATGCACCGCTAGGTGACAGACCTATTGCAGGAACAAATGCAGACGTTATGAACGTTTGGCTAGCTCAATATGATGACTACTTGATAGTTTAGTGCACCATACTTAACGGCTTAGAATCGGGACTTCAAAGACGTTTTGAACGTCATGGACCATATGAGATGTTCCAGGAATTGAAGTTAATATTTCAAGCAAATACCCGAGTTGAGAGATATGAAGTCGTCAACAAGTTCTATAGCTAAAAGATGGAGGAGAATCGCTCAACTAGTGAGCATGTGCTCAGATTGTCTGGGTACTTCAATCGCTTGAATCAAGTGGAAGTTAATCTTCCAGATAAGATAGTGATTGAAAGAATTCTCTAGTCACCATCACTAAGTTACTAGAACTTCGTGATGAACTATAGTATGCAAGGGATGACGAAAATAATTCCCAAGCTCTTCGCGATGCTAAAATCGCGAAGGTAGAAATCAAGAAAAACATCAAGTGTTGATGGTTGACAATACCACTAGTCTCAAGGAAAAGGGCAAAGGAAGAAGGGAACTTCAAGAAGAACGGCAAGCAAGTTGCTGCTCGAGTGAAGAAGCCCAAGTCTGGACCTAAGCACGAGACTAAGTGCTTTTGCTGATGGAACTGGTCCTCGGAAGCGGAACTACCCCAAGTATTTGGCGGATAAGAAGGATGGCAAAGTGAACAAAGGTATATTTGATATACAGATTATTGATGTGTATTTTACTAGTGTTCGTAGTAACCCTCGGTATTTGATCTTGGTTCGGTTGCTAAGAGTAGTAACTCAAACGGAGTTGCGAATGAACAGAAACTAGTTGAAGGGAAGTGACGATGAGTGTTGGAAGTAGTTCCAGATTGATATGATCATCATCGCACACCCCTATACTTTCGGATTAGTGTTAAACCTAAATAAATGTTATTTGGTGTTTGCGTTGAGCATGAATATGATTTGATCATGTTTATTGCAAAACGGTTATTCATTTAAAAGTCAAAGAATAATTGTTGTTCTGTTTACATGAATAAAACCTTCAATGGTCATACACCCAATGAAAATAGTTTTCAAAACGGTTATTCATTTAAAGTCAAAGAATAATTGTTGTTCTGTTTAAATGAATAAAACCTTCGATGGTCATACACCCAATGAAAATAGTTTATTGGATCTCGATCGTAGTGATACGCATATTCATAATATTGATGCCAAAAGATGCAAAGTTAATAATGATAGTGCAACTTATTTGTGGCACCGCCGCTTGGGTCATATCGGTATAAAGCGCATGAAGAAACTCCATAAGGATGGATTTTGGAATCACTTGGTTATGAATCATTTGATACTTGCGAACCGTGCCTTTTGGGCAAGATGACTAAAACTCCGTTCTCCGAACAATGGAACAAGCTCTTGACTTGTTGGAAATAACACATATATACCGATGTATGCAATCCAATGAGTGTTGATGCTCGTGGCAAGTATCGTTATTTTTCGACCTTCACAAGATGATTTGAGTAGATATGGGTATATCTACTTGGTGAAACATAAGTCTGAAATAGTTGAAAGGTTCAAAGAATTTCAGAGTGAAGTGGAAAATCATCGCAACAAGAAAATAAAGTTTCGCGATCTGATCGTGGAGATGAATATTTGAGTTACGAGTTTGGTCTTCAATTAAAACAATGTGAAATAGTTTCAAAGCTCACGCCACCGGAACACCACAACATTATGGTGTGTCCGAACGTCAGAACTGCACTTTATTTTGATATAATGCGATTTATGATGTATCTTACCGATTTACCACTATCGCTTTGGGGTTATGCATTAGAGACAGCTGCATTCACGTTTAATAGGGCACCATCTAAATCCGCTGAGATGACACCGTATGAACTATGGTTTAGCAAGAAACCTAAGCATGTCGTTTCTTAAAGTTTGAGTTGTGATGCTTATGTGAAAAGTTTTCACCGATAAGCTCGAACCCAAATCGAGAAGTGCGTCTTCATAGAATACCCAAAGGTAACTATTGGGTACACCTTCTATCACAGATCCGAAAGCAAGATATTTCTTGTTAAGATGGATCCTTTCTAGAGAAGAAGTTTCTCTCGAAAGAAGTGAGTGGGAGGAAAGTAGAACTTGATAAGGAAATTGTACCTTCTCCCTTATTGGAAAGTAGTTCATCACGTAAATCAGTTTCAATGATTCCTACACCAATTAGTAAGGAAGTTAATGATGATGATCATGAAACTTCAGATCAAGTTGCTACCAAACCTCGAGGTCTTCCGGAGTAAGATCCGCACTGAGTGGTATGGTAATCATGTTCGGAAGTCATGTTACTAGACCATGATGAACCTACGAACTATGAGGAAGCGATGATGAGCCCAGATTCATGAAATGGCTTGAGGCCATAAAATCTGAGATAGGATCCATGTATGAGAACAAAGTATGGACTTTGATTGACTTGCTCGATGATCAACAAGCCATGTAGATAAATGGATTTTCAAGAGGAAGACAGATGTTGATAGTAGTGTTACTATCTACAAAGCTCGACTTGTCGCAAAAAGGTTTTGACAAGTTCAAGGTGTTGACTACAATGAGATTTTCTCAATCAGTAGCGATGCTTAAGTCTGTCCGAATCATGTTAGCAATTGCCACATTTTATGAAATCGGCAAATGGATGTCAAAACTACATTCTTTAATGGATTTATTAAAGAAGAGGTGTATATGATGCAACCAGAAGGTTTTGTCAATCCTAAAGGAGCTAACAAAATGTGCAAGCTCCAATGATCCATCTATGGACTGGTGCAAGCATCTCGAGTTGGAATAAACGCTTTGATAGTGTGATCAAAGATATGGTTTTATATGAGACTTTTGGAGAAGCTCTGTATTTACAAGAAAGTGAGTGGGAGCACTACAGCATTTCGATAAGTATATGTGAATGACATATTGTTGATCGGAAATAATGTAGAATTATTCGAAAAGCATAAAGGAGTGTTTGAAAGGAGTTTTTCAAAGAAAGACCTCGGTGAAGCTGCTTACATATTGAGCATCAAGATCTATAGAGATAGATCAAGACGCTTGATAAGTTTTCAATGAATACATACCTTGACAAGATTTTGAAGTAGTTCAAAATGGAAGAGTCAAAGAAAGAGTTCTTGCCGTGTTACAAGGTGTGAGATTGAGTAAGACTCAAAACCCGACCACGCAGAAGATAGAAAGAGAATGAAAGTCATTCCTATGCATCAGCCATAGGTTCTATAAAGTATGTCATGTCAGTGTACCGGATCTATTGCATACCCTACCACTAAAGCTTGGCGATGGAGTGCAATAGTGATCTAGGAGTAGATCAATGGACAGCGGTCAAAATTATCCTTAGTAGAATAAGGATATGTTTCTCGATTATGGAAGTGGAAAAAAAGGTTCGTCGTAAAGGGTTACGCCGATGCAAGTTTTAACACTAATCTAGATGACTCGAGTCTCAATCTGGATACATATTGAAAGTGGGAGCAATTAGCTAGAGTAGCTCCGTGCGAGCATTGTAGACATAGAAATTTGCAAAATACTTACGGCTCGAATGTGACAGACCGCTGACTAAAATTATCTCACAAGCAAAACATGATCACACCTTAGTACTCTTTGGGTGTTAATCACATAGCGATGTGAACTAGATTACTGACTCTAGTAAACCCTTTGGGTGTTGGTCACATGTCGATGTGAACTATGGGTGTTAACCACATATAGATGTGAACTATTGATGTTAAATCACATGGCGATGTGAACTAGATTATTGACTCTAGTGCAAGTGGGAGACTGAAGGAAATATGCCCTAGAGGCAATAATAAAGTTATTATTTATTTCCTTATTTCATGATAAATGTTTATTATTCATGCTAGAATTGTATTAACCGGAAACATAATACATGTGTGAATACATAGACAAACATAGTGTCACTAGTATGCCTCTACTTGACTAGCTCGTTGAATCAAAGATGGTTAAGTTTCCTAGCCATAGACATGAGTTGTCATTTGATTAACGGGATCACATCATTAGGAGAATGATGTGATTGACATGACCCATTCCGTTAGCCTAGCACATGATCGCTTAGTATGTTGCTATTGCTTTCTTCATGACTTATACATGTTCCTGTAACTATGAGATTATGCAACTCCGTTTACGGAGGAACACTTTGGTGCTACCAAACGTCACAACGTAATCGGGTGATTATAAAGGAGTACTACAGGTGTCTCCAAAGGTACATGTTGGGTTGGCGATTTCGAGATTAGGTTTTGTCACTCCGATTGCTCTGGAGAGGTATCTCTCGGCCTTCTCGGTAATACTCATCACCTAAGCCTTGCAAGCATTGTAACTAATGAGTTAGTTATGAGATGATGTATTACGGAACGAGTAAAGAGACTTGCCGTAACGAGATTGAACTAGGTATTGGATACCGACGATCGAATCTCGGCAAGTAACATACCGATGACAAAGGGAACAAAGTATGTTGTTATGCGGTTTGACCGATAAAGATCTTCAGAGAATATGTAGGAGCCAATATGGGCATCCAGGTTCCGCTATTGGTTATTGACCAAGAATAGTTCTAGGTCATGTCTACATAGTTCTCGAACCCGTAGGGTCCGCACGCTTAAGGTTTCGATGATGATGTTATATTATGAGTTTATGAGTTTTGATGTACCGAAGGAGTTCGAGTCCCGGATGAGATCGGGGACATGACGAGGAGTCTCGAAATGGTCGAGACGTAAAGATCGATATATTGGACGACTATATTCGAGTTCGAAAGGTTCGAATGATTCGGTATTTTTCGGAGTACGGAGAGTTACGGAATTCACCGGGAGAAGTATTGGGCCTTATTGGGTCCTGCGGGAAAGAGAGAGGGCTGCCTAGGGCAGGCCCGCGCTTTCAAGGCCTAGTCCGAATTGGACTAGGGAGGGCCGCACCCTTCTTCCCTTCCCTTCCTTCTCTCCTACTCCTACTAGGAAAGGAGGAGTCCTACTCCGGTGGGAGTAGGACTCCCCTTGGGCGCCCCCTCCTAGGCCGCCACCTCCTCCTTGCTCCTTTATATACGGGGGCAGGGGGCACCCCATGACACACAAGTTGATCTACGGATCGTTCCTTAGCCGTGTGCGGTGCCCCCTTCCACCATATTCCACTTCGGTCATATCGTCATGAGCTTAGCGAAGCCCCGCGCGGAGAAGTCATATCGTCGCGGGGCTTAGGCGAAGCCCTGCGTCGGTGGAGCATCATCATCGTCACCACGCCGTCGTGCTTACGGAACTCATCCCCGACACTTTGCTGGATCGGAGTCCGGGGATCGTCATCGAGCTGAACGTGTGTAGAACTCGGAGGTGCCGTACGTTCGGTGCTTGGATCGGTCGGATCGTGAAGACGTACGACTACATCAACCGCGTTGTTATAACGCTTCCGCTTTCGGTCTACGAGGGTACGTGGACAGACACTCTCCCCTCTCGTTGCTATGCCATCACCATGATCTTGCGTGTGCGTAGGAAATCTGTTGAAATTACTACGTTCCCCAACAAGAACATCCACTTTGTCGGCCAGGGCCACCTTCTCCTCCTTCAACTGCACAGCTTCTTTTTTCACGTCGTCAATAGCGGTCTTCAGCTTGGCATTCTCCTCTTCCAACTTTCCGACTGAAGCCAGCTTCCTGTCAGCAAGTTCAGTATTATCATGCGCCATCTTCTGCGTTGCCGCAAGATCAAGGTCCTTCTGCTCCAAAGCCTGCTTCATTATGTCTAAAGAAATAACATTCCTCAGACGAGCTTGGAGTCGGCGGTTTTTACTACGCACATCTGTTCGAGTGGAATCACTCGGTTCAAAGAATAGAAAGGATAAAATGACAGGGCGAGGGTCAGATATACGGCGAGTGCGTGAGCAAGGAGGCCATGACGACCATGGTCGCGACGAACCCAAATTTCGTTGCGGAGCAGCGTGCCATTTACGATATCGTCCGCGCTTAAGCCGCCGCTCACCAGGAAGCGGCAGCCGTGGAGGCGCAGCTGCAGGCGATCACGAAGAAGAACAACACCAACTGCGCCTCCTACGCGTCGCCGACGAACCAACAGCCGGCCCGATGGGACAATGACAGCACTGGCGCCACCATCCCTCGTGGACCTCACATCCACAGGCGACGGACAAGGCGCGGACTCCTCCGAGGATGAGCAGGCCACGGGAGGCGGCGGGGCCTGGTGTCCCATGTGGGGCGGTCCGTCTCCCGTCTTCTACTCTTCCTCGCCGGAGACTGCACCTTCACTTTATCGGTCTTATCGCCGGTGCTCATGGAGACGGCGGAAGGAGGACGACACGGGCTTGAGCGCTGGGTGCCGCCGCCGTAGGATAGGTTTAGGGGCAGGTCTTTTTTGTTCTAAATGTAATTAAATCCGCAGTGTTTGTATGAAATCCGTCATGTTTGTATGAAATCCGGCCGCGTTTGCATGAATTTCATCCGGTTTGCTGAAAAAAGAGTTTGAAATGTATGCGGCTATCGTTGGATGACGTCCTCTCGCATCCATGTCCATGGACTGATTCTTTATCCGCGGACGAATGCTGGGGGGAATTTACGGGTTGCCGTTAAAGATGCCCTTATAAAGGATAGCGAATGAGCCTTGGCATTATGATCTTATCAGAATGTGTACGACACCTATCAATGTGTGTGGTTTATCAAGAACCGGGGGGTGGGGGGTAATTACCAAAACTTGGTAATTCTTTCTTTTGTTTGCAAGGATGAAGGTCGTGACCAAAAATTGTATATCCTCCCCCTATACGTATGAGGGACCACAAAAAGCCTCTGAGTCGTATACGTGCGGTTCGATGCCCGTAGAGTTGATTTTCGTCAGGTGCATGTTTGAATTGCACGAAGAGAAATGTTAGAGTAGTACTATTATTTCTTAACGATGGGCCGCACTTATGCACATGTTTACGCATCTCTCTGGATCCCGATATGATCTGTGTATGCGTTGCGGCGGACAGAAGCCTACAAAACCGACGATGGTGCATATGTTGCATGTCACCTTGGTGCTGCCACCGAGACGAGGGCGACACCGTGGACGACAACCGCGAATCCCGATGGCCCCGGGAAGCACAGCGGCGCGTACCCGCTGACCAGCATGATGATGGTGAAAGGGTTGTTAAAAATCCGGACGGACGGACGGACGGTTTCTCGCTTCTACCAGCCCCACGCCAAAAAGGAAAACTGTAAACAAAAGTTTCTCGCTTCTACGGACGGACTACGGTGCCTGCTGCTTTGCTTCATGGCCTCATGGGTACCGGCTAGGGCGTTCATTTCGAGCTTACTCCAGCTAGTATACGTCCCGTGCAAGCAAAAAAGTTGTACTACTACCCTCCAGCTCGGCAGCTCGCCAGGTCATGCACCACAAGTACGAGCACTACTCCAGTAAAAATAGATTCGGCATTCAGGCTACCACAACACGTGAACGACAGTCGTAGTACAATACTAGTTCATCGAAATTGCTGTGCACGTGATCTTTCGTGCACGATTTGCGCACAATATACGACTTTAAAGCCACACAAATTAAAAAAGAAGAAGAAGAGGATATCCAATGGTGTCGGTGACTTGTCTTGTGTGAATTCGTCGTCTACATAGCAGTGCTCTTAGTTCATTACTACTCCTACACAATTCAACTCGTTGCTTCGTGTGCCTGCTCACTATAATCAAAGCTAGTACTGTTTAAAAAAAATTGTTGAGAAATCTGTTTGCATTTCTTAAAAGCACTACTTTTCACCAAACCTAGGAAAGAGGCAGCATTTTCTTTTGCCGCCACTTTTCTGGCCCTAATAGATTGGCTCCAACGAAAAAGGATATCCACCATGATACGGTATGGGTGTCATTTCAAGACGCTACTCCAGTCCAGTCCAGTGCGCAGCTTGAGGATGGCAAGTGAAATGATTTGGTCCATGACGGTGCTGTACTGCTGCTAATAGCACCATGATAAAGGCCGTTAGCCTTTGAACCTTTGATCCTTTTCCTTCAATGTATGGAGCCCACGCCGTTTTCTGTCTGGCCTGGATAAAGCAGTTTATTAGGCAAGTTTTAGTTAACCACTATGGGTAACATGCTGAATTATTATCAGGGTCTCACCAACCACAGGTATGAATTATTTGAAAACCCAATCCGTTCTTCGTTTTCCTCTGTCGCGTCTGCGCTATGCTGAATTAATTTTGGTTCTGCTCATTGAAAAAGTTGGAGGCGTGGAAGGCCGGCAACATCGTGCACTTAATTTATCCTACTGTCATCAGGACAATAGGTAGATGGACAATGGAATATCTACTCTCTCTGTCCAAATCTCGAACCCCCACTACTATATGCCCGAGAGTCGTGCCCTTCTTCCCTTTATCCTGGGGTCACCGCGATGTTTTTTTTTTACGGATCCTTTCACGATGTTCAGCAGTAGTAACAAAAGAGATTTGTTTAGAATGAGCATAGATGGACAATGCGATTCTCACTCACAGGTTCACGCTAGTGAAGAAATGCAGAGATTATTCGAAGTATATAGATATATATAAATCCATGGTACTGTACTTTGTATCAGGAAGGACAAATTGAAGCCCAAAAGCAAGAAATGGATCGAATGGAACCGATCCATCCACGAACGAATCGATGGACAAAGAAATAACGAAAACTGAAATTATCTACTAGCAACAGATGTTCAAGCGGCATCGTTTTCACCGGCACTGGCAGCATTCAGATCCACGGAAAGATCAAGTTCCTGCATTGTAATAGAGCAAATTGTTGAGTTTTCCATTCAGATCTTCCTTTGGTCTTTTAATCGTCTATTATTGTGTATGAAAATATTGACGTTTTGAAAGAAAGGAAGAAAAAAAGAGAGCAGGCACAATTACCTTTCCAGTGATCTTGCTGTACAAGGCGAGCACATCCTTCACCGTTGTCTCAAAATGCGTGGTCGCGTCATAGCTCTGTAAAAACCAACGAATTGAGAACAATCCTGCAATGTTGTGGAGTGAGTAAACTATGGTTGCTTCAACTTACAGTTGTCAAGAAGCAGTTGTCCTCCTCAGCAGCGTTAACAGGCTCGAACCGATCGTACATGTCAAAGAATGTCTCCTCCACTGGGCCGAGCAGGTCGATCCCGGGTTTCAGCTCGATCTCAGGCTTGTCGGTCTCAGCTTCAGTCGACACAAAGGCGATGAACTTGCCTTTCGGCGCAACGTTGTGAGCGTACGAGCAACAGAACACGTACCTGCAAACTAATTGTGTCAGGTACTGCTATTGTGCTTTAACTAAAGAAGACAGCTCATGTTTGAAAGCAATCATAACAGCTAAAACCAACTGAAGAACAGTGCTAATCTAACTAAGATTGTTTTAAGGTTCGATGGTTTGCTTTCGTTTTAATATTACTTACATGTCTGATTTGCGCTTCAGCTGTTTCTTTGGGAGGATAATCTGCACGGAGTGAGAATCTTTGGTGTCAGGAATTGGATGCTTCATTATGCATATGGCACGCGCCACCCTTCCAACCTTCTTCACCTGTACATTGTTTGAAGGATTTCAAGGTCATATAATACCACAAGCCTGAATCTGAAATTTACTAGTTTGCGAGCCACAGATGTATATATACCTTGTCAGGCAAGTATGAGGGATCACAAACAACCTTCTTGCATTTCGCGGTCTCCCCTTCGGATGTCACACCAAATGCTTTACCACTCTCATCGAACTCAACCTGCAAACAGTTCCAAATTTAACTTTGACTGAAGATTTAGAAAGTAGCATTGCAGCACTGTTGAGTGGTGAACTGTCTGAAAATGGATAAAACAGTTACCTTGCATTCTGGTTTGTTGAGCATGTATGTGCCACCATAAACAGCGCTCAGACGAGCAAAGGCCTAGTATAATGTTCTCAATTTCAGTTGAATGAAGCTGAAATGTCTATCAATTCAGGGTAAATTGGCGTGGTCATATACCTGAGGGAGCTCTCCTAGCCCATACAAGGGGTAGATATAAGGTGATCCACCTTGGAAGCGCGCCAATGATTCCGCATAAAGCTATTGAAAGAAGACCAATGTGGCGATCAGATGTTAATTGTCTTTTCCTCCGCAAACCCCAATGTATTTATTGTCAAACTATCTGTCATGGCTTCATGTTATTTGTTTCACCCATTGTATATCTTTAGCTGAAAACTATGCTCTTACAGTATATGTCAAGAAAAAAGATGTGCAGTATATGCCCTTTCTGTAATCCGTCTTCCAAGAATACGCCTTAGGATCTTCTCTTTTTTTAAACAAAAAATAGTTGGCTAAGGTGCTGACTCCAACAGACTTGTTTTGTTTAGTTGGTGGGAATATAGTACCTTCATTCTCTTGACAGTGTCAATTGCAGGCTCATCGAGATAGTTGTCATCCCGGTGAAGTGCCAATGCATGACCAATAAAGTCAACTGTGTCATCCTCCAGTCCATATTTGCTGATCCAAGCAAACATTATCGACTTTGCATTAGGAAATGGTCGCCAAATGCAACTTGGTTTTCTACTTTTTGATTATTGAGCAGCAACCAGAATACAACACAAGCCAAAGCAACTTACGAGATGAGTTCCCTCGTCGTGACTTTGTGCAGATCTAGGCCTTCGTGTGATTTCGCGTCATCCTCTTCGTAGTCCTGAACATAAATGAAGAACTTCCTAGCACGGCGCTTTTCAAACAGGCCCATTAGGTTAGATTTCAAGGCTTCAACATCTGTAGCAGGGACTTTGTGGATCTATCAACATTACCAAAGAAGAAAATGTGAATCAGAACATGGTGTATAAATGTTTAACAGTAGTATCGCGTCGAATATCAGATCCATACCTTCCCGTTGTTGTAGACGAAGCTGCCATCGACGGCCTTGAAGTTCAGATACTTTGTCACGCTCGTGCGGATCAAGACACGGACCAATGCACCGTTGGCCATCATGAACTGCAAACTCACATTTTACGGTGATCCGTATAACAGCAGAAGCACAGGAAAGACAAAGGAACTTGGGTTTACAGGCGCCTACAGACCTTGGGCACCATGTCGACATTGTACTCCTTGCTGATACCCAGATGGTCCGGAGTTGTGTCGCTGCCTTTGAATCTCTTCCAGATCTATCAAGCGAACGGAACGAAATGTAAGACAGCATAACTGAAGATCTTTTGTGAATTTTGTAGAACATTTGTGATACATGGTGTTTGCAAGGGTCATGTTAGCGCACCTTAGCCAGATTCAGGGATGTAGATTCTCCACCGTAGTAATCATTCCTATCCATGTGAAGAACCTGTAGGTACACAAGGTGCAAAGAAAGATCATGACTTCAGAGTTATGCATTGTACCTTTGTCAAAAGAGAAATGATAGCTCAAGATAATGTCGCCCTTCGTGAACAATTGGTGATGATGTATCCAGCAACATTTTCGTGTGATGATACGCAAAATCAGAAGGGAACTCAGTGCTCACCTTGAGGCCATCGACGGAGAGGATGCCACTGAGGATGCACTCCTTGAGCCCCGTCCCAAGCACGATCACGTCGTACTCCTCATCCATCGCTCCCTGACAAACCCTTCCTTCTCCGATCTACCGGTACCGGATCTTCCTCTCGCGGCGGTGAGCCTCCTCCACCCCTCGCAGGTTATCTCTCCCTTCCCGGCTCGTTGTGCGTATATATGGCAGGAGCCCGACAAGCGCGCGCGTTCGCACAGGCACCGCATCCATCGGTCGCGGCTCCCCGCGGAGATGCCGTCGAGGCGCGCGGTTGCAGGTCGCAGCGCCCGGCGAGCTCGACGCGTGGCGCGCCGGGCTCTCCGTCGTTCTCTCTCGCGAGGTGGCGTGGGCCACCGGATTGTACGCCAAAGGCCTGGGCCCAGCGCTCCCTTTTCATCGTATATTTCTAAAACTTTCATAACGTATAAAAATGTCTCTGCGACGTTAAAAAAAGTTCACAACACAAAAGAAATGTTCACATGTCTTAAAAAAGAAAAATGATACTTTACAAAAAAATCTTACGAAATGTTCGCCAATATTCAAAGATGCTTTGTGCCCATTTAAGAAAAAGTTTTTCGCATTTAAAAAATATTTATAACCATATAGAAACACTTTATAACCATATAGAAACACGTTTTCACTTTTAAAAAAGGTCATGCAATTTTGAGAAATAATCATTATTTATTACAAAAATGTTCAATGTGCATTTTACGAAATGTGCAACATGTATTTGGGAAATTATTCAACGTGCATTTGGAGAATATTTAACGTGCATATAAAAAATGTTCAAACTATATACAGAAATTGTTGCATGAGTAATTTAGGTAAATTCAATAAAGTACTCCCTCCGTCCGGAAATACTTGTCATCAAAATGGATAAAAAGAGGTGTATCTAGAACTAAAATATGTCTAGATACATTCTCTTTTATTCATTTTGATGACAAGTATTTTCGGACGGAGGGAGTATTCAGGAAAGAAAAAACAAAACAAAGAATACAAAAAAAGAAAGAAAACTGAAAGAAAGCCAATGAAAACCATCACTGAATGGCCGGCCCACTAGGGCGTGCGCGCACCATGTGCGAGAGGCAAGACGAGGATACATCCAGCAGTAAGAGAGATACTGTATATCCCTTGTGGAGTACTCCCTCCGTTCAGAATTACTTATCTTAGAAATGGATGTATCTAGAACTAAAATACATCTAGATACATACATTTCTGCGACAAGTAATTCCGAACGAAGAGAGTAGTTATGTAACATACCGAGCTCTAAGCTCGCGTCACTCACACGCTACCCTACATAGGCTTGGCCCAGCGAGTGCAAGCAGCCACTAGCAAATGAGGGCACACCTATTATTTTCTTTTGCAAGCAGCCACTAGCAAATGAGGGCACACCTATTATTTTCTTTTGATTTCTTTTGGTTGCTTAAATATCAATTTTATAAATATTCACAAATATGAAAATCTATAGTGGATTTAAAAATTTATATGAATTTGTAAACAACATTCTTGGATCAAAAATATCTTCACAAATTAAAAAATCTTCATAAATTTAAAGATGTTCACGAGTTTGAGAATTTTCTCTATTTTCGACGGTTTTGATAAAGGTTCATAAATTTGAAAAATGATTGCAAAATTTTAAACTACCATGAATTTCGAAATTGTTTGCCAATTTTAAATATATTTATAAATTAGAGAAAAAATATGAATTAAAAAATTCAAAAATATGTTGGGGAATTAAAAAAAACACATGTTTTTTAAAAAAAAGATGATAAAATGAAAACTAGAAAAGTAGATTAAAAATAAAAAGCAAAAGGGGGAATAAAGAACACCCTGGAAGCTTCGGTGATGGTGGGGGTGACGGCCGGAAAATGTCGCCGGGGTATTTTCCGTGACGAAAAACGGTTATACGTGACACAAGTGAAGCCTCACAAAATAGAGCAAAAAAATTTAGTGCATCATGTATGCTATGATATTTACAAGACAAGTTGTCTCTTATGCGCTAAGTCTTAGTAGCAAGTACCAAAGTGAACCTGGAGTGGCTCACTGAGAACCTATTAAAAATATTCTTAAGTACCTCAGGAGGAAAAAGGACATGCTCCTTGTCTATGGAGGAGATGAAGAGCTTGTTGTAAATGGTTACACTGATGTTGGCTTCATGGCTGATATAGATGACTATAAATCTCAATCGGGCTATGTTTTCACCCTCCATGGTGGGGCAGTGGTTTGGAAGAGTTTCAAGCAGAACACTGTTGCGGATTCTACCGCCGAAACATATTATATTACAGCTTCAGAAGCTTCGAAGGAGGCAGTCTGGATCAAGAAGTCTCTTGAAGAAGTTGGTGTGGTCCCAAGTGTGATAAACCCAATGACACTCTATTGTGATAATAGTGATGTCGTTGCTCAAGCAAAGTAACCAAGATCCCGCATAAAGACCAGGCATATCAAATGCAAGTATCGCAGTATCCGATAGTATGTCGATAAGGGATTTGTGGAAGTACTCAAGATTCACACAGATTTTTGAGTGTCAGATCGGATGGCGAAGCCTCTACCACAAGCAAAACATGAGCAACACCGGATAGCCATAGGTGTTAAAGAAGCTACGTAACTAGATTATTGACTCTGGTGCAAGTGGGAGTCTGTTGGAATGCCCTAGAGGCAATAATATGGCATTATCATATTTCCATGTTTATAATTAAGAGTTTATATTCTATGTTATAGCTGTTATGATCATGGAATGTGTGACTCGGTGGAAAACTCATATGCACGTGTGGAATGGTAAACGACAAAATATGATTCCTAGTCTCGCCTCTAAGACTAGCTCAAGTGTTGTTGGTGATCATGTTTTTTGGATCTTAAGATATTGTTAAGAGTAACGATAGTCCTAAACAACTTTGAGAATATGATGTTGGAAGAAAGATCATGTTGAATCAACCCAAACTTGTTTGTTATACTTTGAGATATTATTGTCACAAGTCAATTGCTATAACACAGATAGTTGACATGTGATTTAGTTCCTTAGACCATGGGAGTATTGTAGTCTCTTCTTGCCGTACGATTGATTTTGGGGTTGCTCAAATGTCATCTCTAACATGGTGATTATATCGACAATTTACAGGTTCATCTGAAAGTTTGACAAGAGGCTAGATAGCTGAGTGGGATTTGCTTCTCCGGTGATGGAGAGACATTCTTAGGGCCCTCTCGGTGTGATGAGATCCATCATCGCCTAGCCAGACATAGGTGACTAGGCCACGGGGATGTCAAAACATGTCAATGAGAAAGAAGAACAAAACCGGTAACAAGGAGACCGATATAGTGAGCATGAGAATGACTCAAGACGATACCAATATATCTCACCTCAGGTTTAGTAAAGTATTGCGAAGCAAAGGTAATAGCACATGATAACCAAAGCTTCACTTGAATGCCATTCGTGCATTCACAGGGATCGATATGGATGCCCATGGTTCCGCTATCGGTCATTAAACGAAAGGGGTTTTGTCATGTCTATGTTTTGCCGAACCTACAGGGTCACAACCTTAAGGTAATCATGATCTGTTGAGTATTATTGGAGTAAGATTTATGAGGAAATATTTATGAAATAGTTTCATTAATATTAAAAATAATTTTGGAGGGAACCGGAAGCGTTTCGGGGTCACGAGAAGGGTTTCGGAGTTTACCGGGTAATACCTATCAATGATATATATAAGTTGAAAATGTTTTTATAGATGTTAAATTAATAATGAAAGGCTCTAATAATAGGTAGAAGGCTTTTATATTTAATTAAATATCAACGGGTCTTAAAAGACCAAGTAGTGGAAATGATATGTGGCCACATGGGCCCAATAGGAGGTCACACCCACTTTTGTTCTTGGAGAAGGAAGGGGAGGCCGAATTGGAGGGGGACTCCCCCTCCTATGGCCCGCGCAAGGGGGTGGACCTCCCCCCAATGTGGCACCCCTCTCTTCTCCTCCAACATGTATATACTTGAGTATGTGGCCTTTGAGAGACACGAGTTTTCGAGCCTCCTCTAGTTCTAGTTCATCCAATTAGAGCTAGATCTAACGCTCGTAATTAGAAACTCGGTGTGGTTTTAAAATTCTCCCTCTAATTCCCCGGCGGTTATTAGCTCTAGACGGCGAAGCGCTGCCAAATCATGAAAACTGCACGCTTGCAATTCGTGGATTCTACTACATATGTTTGCCAACAATGAGCATGCTCAAAAACAAAAAGAAGGTCATGTGATATAGAATAAACAAAATTACCATGCTAAACTTTAAAAATTTCCATCCCACATAGATAGAAAATGTTTTATTTGGATAAGCCCAAATTAGATTTTATATTGTGTTTCAAAAACGTAAAAAGATCACACATAGAAATTTCCATGGTCAAAAAAAAGAGAAAAGATTGCCATGCGATAACAAATAAAAATTCCATTCTACTAATAATAAAATTTCATCCTCTTAATAATAAAATGATATCCTCTTAAAATTAAAAATTTCATGTTATTGACTATTAAAATGCCATGTATTAATAATAAAATTGCCATCATCTTAAAAATAAGAATGACATGTCATTGACTATTAAAATGCCATCATCTTTTGAGTAAAAATATCATGTTATTAGTTATTAAAATGTCATGCTCTTAATAATAAAATTGCCATCGTCTTATAAATAAAAATGTCATGTTATTAATTATTAAAATGACATGCTCTTACTAGTAAAACTATCATCCTCTTATTAATAAAAATACCATGTTATTAATTATTAACTGACTTGTTCTTCGTAATAAAAATGCCATGTGAGAAACCAAAATGGCATGTATTGGAAAAATATATCATGGTTTAAATTTAAAAGATTGCCATGCTACCTATAATAAAAATGCAACTTGGCAAATTTGAAAGAAAAAAATCTCCACTATAAGGGATTTGTGTTCTTTCTCAAAATAGAAAAGTTAGGATTTTCATTTTTTTTACAAATGAAATTTTCAAACTCAAATACATAGTGGACAGGGACGATTCCAGGGGGGAGGGGGGGGGGGGGGGATTTTGTTTTTACGTAATGACGATGACGATCAAGCAGCATTCGTTTTCTTTCCTTTTACTTGCGTCCGATGCTATCGCTAAGGTATAGCCGCCGTCTAAGGCAGTTTCGTATTCAGCACTGTACAATTCCTAAATCAAGATCTAGACGGTCGGAGGGGGCAAGGCGATCCAAAGCTTCTGGGGATGCACGGCAGGCCGGCCGACCGCACAGCTAGCATGATCGGCGATGAGGCAAGTAAGACTATGTTACTTTCGTCTATATCTATACTACTATTAAACAAGAGAACATCGTCAGGAGCGGACAAAAACTCTATCATCCGGCGTCTCACACCGCGCGTGTTCACGGCTAAAATTACGGGCCTGCTCCCCAACCCCCGCGTCTTCTCCTGGAAAAAAAGGAAGTACTACCCGCCTGTAGCCCGCATCTTTCGCGAACTCCGCCCAACCCGCCGCCGCCGCCGCCCCGCCCGGTGCATGCCATCCCCGCCGCCCCGCCGCTCCTCCTACACGCCGCCGCCGCACAGCTCTAGACGCCGGGCCGTGTATCGCGGGTCACCGTCTGCTCCTCCTCTGCGGTCTCGTCTCATAGCTCTGTCAGACTTGGGGGAGGAGGCGTCGATATGAGTCGCGAGCGAGCTCATGGAGTGGCCAGCCGGCTAGGCGGTGTCTACCTAGCCCTGGGAACACGTCGAACCACATCAAGGGGCAGGGGAGGCTTGACATAACCGAGTTCGTCGGTCATGGTGGCAAACAGAGCCGGAGCTTGCGGAGCGGCGGTTACAGGTCGAGGATGAAGACTAAGAGAGAGGGGAAAGGAGGCAGAGATAACCACGAGGAGGTTCGTGCTGTCGGCAAGACCGGAGAAGGCAGGAGCACAATTAATCGACGACGGCGGCTTACGGATGGTGTCAGAGAAGATGACGTCGCGTGCTCTGTGCAGGGCGTCGCAACTCGATTCGTTCGGCGTGGAGGATCAAGAGGGCGTGGCGGTTCTCCCGGATGCTACGGCTTGTCAGGGATAAACCGCTGGCCATGGCGCGTGGCGAAGAGGGAGTTCGATGATGAGCGGAGGGCGCACCAGATCGAGGCAGGTCACAAATGCATTGACTCTCCCCGGCACATCGGCAGTTACATCTAGCGCACGCGGCAGCCAGTGTGTCGACGGGCGGCTATAGGATGCGTGCGGCAGCCTGGGCGTTCGCGTTGTGCAGGCAGCGCAGTGCCGTGCACGCCAGTCAGTGCGTCAACGACCGGCTAGAAGAGGCGTGCGACAGCCTAGGCGTTCACATTGTGGTTGTTGTGCAGTGCCGTACGGCCGGCCGAGCCAACCAGGGCGCGCAGGGCCGGAGCCAGCTAGGTCGTTCCGCGGCCGGCGGATTTGGGGCGCTGCAGCCGCCCGGCATGCTACGTGTGTGATGTTGTCCGCGTGTTGTGCATTAGTGTTGTCTGGCAGAGGCGCGCGCAGCTGGCCTGCGTGTGTGAGGTGCATGTCTGCGGCTGCCGGCAGGTGCATGCGGCTTGCTTTGTTCAGGTACTGTTAAATTCAGGAGAGGAAGAGAACTTGAGTAGTGCTGTCAATTTCTGCATGCAATGTTGGTGATTCAGATTCAGCATGGATAAGTTTGTCATGGTTTTAATAAATAGGCATGATTGATTTTGGTTGCTAGAAGGAAAGGCATTGATACAAATTTTAGAATTAGGATGTCGTTTTTGCACAGTTCTATCAAGTTATTTGCATTGTACAGTCACAATTCTAAGCTTAATCTTGTTAGCTATGTAGCATTGCGGATCAGGCTCTTTTTTCCTACCAGATCAATACCTTTGGTCAGATTTAGCTTATTTGATAGTAACAAAGAATAAATGGTGTGAATATAACAAATAATATGCGGTGGTGACCTATCAAAACTATTAATGTGAATTTTGCAGTTCCGATTTTTACAATTTCTATTCTTCCCTTCTGATCCACAGTTTGCTAGCTCTTCTAACCCATAATACTATATACGCACATGCAGCCCTTTCAGTTGAGCTGAGTCCTGGTATCCTTGGGAACATTTTTGATGAAATCCAGGTAAGTTCAGCTTGATAATCATTCCATTTCTGTTAAATTTGCAGCACCCCCTAAAGCCTATTGCTATTAGATCTGAGGACGATGCACCCTGGGGATTTAAGCCAAAAAAAGTTGGGTAATGCGTTTGGCATATTTTAAGTGTGAATGAGGGACATCTTGTTAATTGTTAGCAGGCCCTCTAAAACATCTCCTTTTTTTATTTGGTTTAGCTGTTGGAGATGTTCTCACCGGTGAAGATCTATATGCTGTAAGTCTTATGACGTTGAATTTTCTTTTATGGATATTATTGTACAAAATGATGGCAGCTTTGGGCCTGCGCCCACATGCTAATGTTCGCTGACTCTATGACACACTGTGTTTGAGAACAATATGAGGAACCACCATGTATATAGCGAAGTTGTTAATCCAGTTTTTATCTCTGATCTATCTACTAATACTGTTAAAAAATGTTTCTTTGGATGCAATATGTTCTGAAAAGACCCTTGGCCATTACTCATTAGGTTTTGTCTCCACTCCTATGTCACTGTATAATGAAATAATTATGGATGTTTCTTGCAAATACTTGGTCATTAGGTGTCATAGTTGTTATTTAGTGTTTGGAAGTAACCAGGGATACTAAAATTATCATCAGGTGTTGTTTCCATTCTTTATTGATCATATGGGGAAATCCATCTAACTTTTTCCTTATTTCTGAAAGTTTATGATGATTTTGGGCATACCAAGCTTAAAGAAGATATCTCACAAGTAAGTTTGATATACTCTGGATACATCTTGATATGTATGATATCCTCACTGCTTTTAGGGTGACACTGTGAACTTGGGCTTTTTGGATGGAAAAGAAGTTGATCCAAACTGACACCATGTATTCTTATGGATTTATGAGTCTTCTCACTGTAGTTAGAGCATTCCTTTTGCGCAGAGCTTACTTTATTTTATGCTTTGTCAGTGTAATCTCCAATTTCATTCACATGTATACCATTACTCTTCTCATGGTCTTGCAGATGCACCGTGTCTAGCTTTTTAGCCTTGCAAATTAGAGGTTTTGATTGATACATGCATATTATTGGAATGTTTGGTGCTTTGAAAAGACTATGGGTAGAGTTAACAAACTGACTGAATGTATGAAAGAAATCCAAGACTCTTTGTCAGCTTCTCTTGGAGCTTCTGCTAATTTCGACAAGGTAATATTTAAGGTTTATTACAATCTTGTATTTAATTATTTTATCTGAATCACTTACATCTATACTATTACACACACAAAAACTTGCATGATTAAACAGAGGAGGAACTTAAAGAATTGGAGTGAGCAGTGTGTGTCTGTTAGATCGATCTGTAAATCTTATTGTCTACTTGCTGATTTCATAGGACTAATTCACTGGTGCACGGTGAATGCTCTAGCATACACAGGTGGATTTTCCCATATAATTGTAATATTAGTCAAGACGTGTGTTGCACGTGCACGCTTACTAGTGACGATGACGATCAAGCAGCATTCGTTTTCTTTCCTTTTACTTGCGTCCGATGCTATCGCTAAGGTATAGCCGCCGTCTAGGGCAGTTCCATATTCAGCTGTGCAATTCCTAAATCAAGATCTAGACGGTCGGAGGGGGCAAGGCGATCCAAAGCTTCTGAGGATGCACGGCAGGCCGGCCGGCCGCACAGCTAGCATGATCGGCGATGAGGCAAGTAAGATTATGTTACTCTCGTTTTTCTTCGTTCTTGGCTTATATTTTATGATTAGATTAATCTGTACCTTTGGAACTAAAGGATTGGAACAACACAAACTGTATACATAAAATTGTTATTAGGAAATATTGCTAAGTCCTGACCCGTGAGATAAGATGTTGCATTGTTTATCCCTTCCAGCAGCAAAAAGATGTAGTTCATTAGCATGTGAATTACCCTTTGTATTTCTTTTATGGCAACTTTTAGTAAAAATTTAATAGTTCAGAGCCAAAACATGTTTTCTCCTCTTGAATCTGTCAATAACCTAAGCCACAACCATCTCTGCACAATTTTTTCCAGTCACCCCCCCACCTATGTTAGAATCCCGGCTCCATCCCTGATAGTGGATGTTTTGAGCGCAAGTGTTCATGAAACCCTCTTCGGCCCAAGTGATGAGCGAGCATTGTGTTTGCGGGGATTGGTCCTATGGCCAACTTTCGCCAAATAACATTTCTGATTTTAACAAGGCCGCAACAGGGGTCATTTTGCAACAGGCCTAAACAAACAACTCCTCTTGTGACCGCGTTCAGCGCCAGGTTCGTTTTCTCCGACGACGACACCGCCCTTCGCCGCGTCGGCTGCATCGCTTCCGTCTGCTCCGCCACCTCGCTGATCCGGTCAGCCGCCACGATCGACTTGCAATAAAGTGGTAAGCCTCTCACCGGCCGCGCGGAACTCCTCCCCCTCCCACACCGTCGTCCGTGGCACCCTCTTTCTCCCATCAACCGGCGAGCGTCATGTCCTCTTCTTCCTGCACGAGGACGCAACACTCCCAGGGTTATCTGTGCCCCGTGCCGATCCTTGTCCTCGACCTACCAGCCGGCCTCGTCGGCGTGTAAATCACCACCACCGGTATGATCATGCTTGAGAGCCAGCGGGAGTGGACCGACAACAGAGGTGCTCTACTGGAGTCACCGAAGTGGCGTCAGTTTGCAACAGCGGCCGAGTTGCGGTCGAGCCTTCTGAAACAGGGGTCGAGTTGCAAAAAAGTGGAATAGACGGAGGTTGGGTTCTGACGGTCTGATAAAGAATAGATCCGACGGCCACTGAGGCGCCAAACACTTGTGTGGAATCATATATTGCGATCGGTTTTGCTTTCTCTTGTTTTGCTGTCAACGGTGTATGCGGCAGCGACCGGCAAAACATTGCGTCTTAGCCTCTCGTTTCTTTACTGTTGCATCTAGATGTCTTTTCTCTGCTTTTTGAGGGTACTTTTCTTTGTTTATTTTTTAAAGATCAGATCTGTTATAAAGATTTATCGAAAGTACAAAACACCTTAAATAAAAAAAAATCAAGGTCTATGGACCACTGAACGACCATTGCCGAGGTCGGAACGAGCCACCGACACGCCGCTACCATGCCGGAGTCGGCCTGACCTTGTTGATGACAGTCGGGAAGTCTTTATGCACGCGTCCTAAGGACCAGCGTCCCAAAGCCGCAATCATTGTTGTTGAATTCTTAAATCGATATGAAGAATTTGACACCAAATATCACCTTTGCGCACGCATGACGAGAAACCTAACCTCGCCTCCCCGAGGAAATCTACGCCGGATCTCCGTCTAATTCGTCGCAGCGGACAAATTTGAGGAGGATCGGAGCTCGGAACACTGACTCGGAGAAGAAACGCCGCCATCCGTCCAAACGCCGCCCCTGCTAGAACTAAAACCCTATCTATCTACCAGCCGGAGTGGAGGAGAGGCGAATCTATGGGCTTGCCGGCGGAAATCAGGGTCTATGGGCTTGCCGGCGGAAATCAGGGGAGGAAGCCTTTCCCTAGTCGGCTTGCGAGAGAGGAAAGAAAAAATTTAACCTATTTGTTTATGTCTTTAACAGTGAAATCTGATTTTCTTTTTATCGAATGAGAAAAAGGCGACGCGACGCCTCCTGGCGAGTTCGTAGCGGCACCGCCAATAGTATATTCTGCCGCGTGAGCAACCTGAATCATCCACTTTCGCTGCCAACTTTTCCGACCCCGGCCACATATATGACGAAGCACACAGCGTTAACGAGGTCGTTAACTGATCACTTGCGCCCTCTCTCAGATACGGCCTCCGGCGTCGTGGACTCGGAGACAAGTCGCCCTCCCAGATTTGGCCCGAGAGCCTGAGACCTTATCACCCAATATAAAATAGATCAATCATGGATTCATGGTTGCGTCCCGGAGCGGAGCCGTCTTCTTTTTCGTTTTTGTCTCTCCGCAAGCCCAAGGTCGCCCACGCACTCACGCTAGCCAAGCCCCCCCAAAAAAAAGCCCGGCCGCTAATTCACGTGGAAATCGTAGGACGTGGGCAGAGAGATAACGACGAGGAGGACGCGAAGCGAAAAGGCAAGCGCGGCCGCGAGACGGGCTGTGCGTCTTGAGCTTCCCACAGACTCTTCGCCGCCCACGGGAGGACAGGCGGCTTCGGGGCGCAGCGTGACGTGAACGGCCATTTTTTCCCTCATCGGCGGCCACATACGATGGGCGGTTGCATCGACATACTGCCCGTGCGCCGCGGGCCAGTGGATCCGTCGGGATAGCTCACGAATGCTGTGGGAGGCAATGATACGAGTGAGCGATGGACATGCTTGGTGTATCGTGACGTCCACATGTCAGATGCAATGCGTCTATTTCTTCAACGCGGCATGTGGCCACGGACCTCCACATCTCTGGCTGTCCAGTTTTTAAGGGCATGAACTATAGTGGTGTATGGATACATATGCCTTGTGAAAAAAAAATAGTTTTAGGCATCTATATTTATTTTTTTCTTCAATGCAAGTTATCATTAGTGGGCCTTATTAAACAATAAAAAATAAAGATTGTAGTACATATCTACTCTTCTCTGCAACTTTTTCAGTTTTTTACATCGGACCACATTCTTTCTCTCCAAGCACCCGCCTCCTGTAGAGGATCCCGCTTTTCCAGTAATTATTATTTTTCCTGACATCTGATCCTCCATGGCACGCGAGGCATCACCCTCGGACTATGTATTGGCCATGCCTTAAGAGACCATCAAAAGTCCAGGTAGACGCGAACAGTACATTTTTGTGGTGTCACTTCTCTCTTTTTTCTAGTTCTTTTTTGTGTGTGAAAATTATTATTTTGGAGCGGGTGTGAGGAATATCGTGTATATATATCTACCTCGGAATTACATAATCCGACAATACCATGAGGGCCAGAGGTGGAGCTTGAAGCCCATTGTTGGACGGGCTAAAAAGAAGGAAATAGCCTATGGAAGGTTCAGGAGTAAAAAAACAATATACAAATTCTAAAATGTTGGGCAGGCCACGGCCGACTCGGCCTTGCCGTAGCTCCGCCGGTGATCAGGGCGGAAGCAAGCCACCGCAGTTGTATCACTAATTATACCATAACATGGAGCAGGCAAGTAATTACGGAGCACTTCATCGCACCGGATATTAATATCGTTTTGAGAATTACATTAACCTCGAGACTTCAAAACGGTTTTCGGCCCTAGCATTATGATAGAAGGGGCACATTCTCCGTTCTCTCAGCTTACAGGATGAGCTCCGAGACTAAGGCCCAGCAAGAAGATTGGCTCGAGCACCGGCCAAGTAACTCAAATCACATTGCGGCTAAGAGAGACAGGACTAATCTGTGGAAGGTGAAGGTGTCGTCCAAAGTCCATCTGGCGTCTGGCTCACACATCATTACTGACGGGCACGACTAGGTACAAAAGAAACATGACCACCTCACTAGTATGCTTGATATGTTCTGTTGTAGAAGATACATGGCACCATTCACTCTTTGAATGTCGCATGTCGTGGCCCGGCGCTGTGTGTGGGCGTTGGGAGATGAAGAAATCCTCAAACAGACAATATCAAACCAAGCTGAGGACGCTCGGCTCCGAGTCTCCTGGCTGTTTGACTCAATGACACGACATGATCTGGCATGTGTTCTTATTACGATGTGGACAAGTGGTGGGCAAGGAGAAGAACGATCCAACACGATGAATTCCAGAGTATGTTGACGACAATGAGCTTCATGACCAGGTATTAATAGGATTTTGAGGTGTTGTTGTTTAGCACGCGCTACATGGACTCCAGTTCCATGTCGAATACCATGCAGATGACTTGCTCCGAAGGGTCTAGAGGTGAAGATGAACGTGGATGGGGGTCTTTCCCGCCATGGAGGCATGCAAGGGAGCAACTGCGGCTATTTGCAAAGATAAAGAAGGATGTTTTCTTGGAGTGTCGGTTGTCATCTTCGATAGGTTGGCGGATCCTGCAAATCTGGAGACCCATGCATGCAATGAGGCATTAGCTCTCGCCCATGATTTGCATTTTTGACATTTGGTTATCAGCTCTAACTGTCCAAAAGTCATTGCAAATATTAGCAAAGGTGCAACAACTACATACATGCCAATTTTGAAGGATATTCACCATAGGAGGAAGGAGTTCGAGGATGCAATTTTTCATTTTGAACCTAGGGAGTCTAATAGTGAAGCTCATGGATTAGGTAAGGCGGCGTCATCTCTTGACGTCGGTCGTCATGTCTGGCTAGGGGGAGTTCCTGATATTATTTATATCCTGGACATTTTGAGTATTGAAAATCCCTGGTTACACCTAGAAAACTAATTATACCATAACTAGCTAAAGAGTGACTAAGCAAATTCTGATTCTGTCGAACATGAGCAATACAAGTGTTTCTAAGTAACAATAATCTAATACATGCACCATAAAGCCAAAGCGAGATGTATCTGTACCATTCTTCTTCAAGAGATTTACTGCTTCTAGACAATTTGTCTCAACATGAATTGGGATGGCTCCATTGCAATGCCAAAGACAAACCTTCCTTTATTGCTAATAGCTTAACCTTCAAAGATCAGAACAATGTCGGAGGCATCTCCAAGAAGGGAAGATAAGGGCATACCCAATGCAAATTCCAAAACGAAAACCACAAATGTCCGCAGACCAGTCTAGACATGGTCCGCGAACATGATGTGGGAGGGAGCCAATCAACGCTTATTCACAAATAATCCCAATTTGTCTGGTTGGAAGGAGGGAGAGGTCCATGCATATGGTTGGTTGGATGTATATATGTGTGTGTGATGTGTCGTTGGGAGGAGGGAGGAGGGAGATGAGAGAGAAAAGAGAGAGGACCACTTGGTTGCTTTTCATTGGTCAAGTGGGTGTTCAGACTCCTGCATTGCGCCCCTCCCAATGCTTGTTGACAAAATACCGAAAACGGACATGTGGACTAGTCCACGGACATATAGGGGTCTCCATTTGTTGGGAAAAGTTGACAAATGTGGTTTGAACACCACAGTCCGGACATATACATGAGTTTTGAGGATCTCCTTTGGAGATGCCCTAATGTCTCCTAATCGGTCACGAAGGATCATATCGCTCCCTGCCAAGCCACTGCCAGAGACAAAAGAACCATCGGAATTTAACTTAGGCCAACCCGTTTTAGGTAACCTCCATGATGTGATACCCAGATCAACATATATCTTCTTCGTTTGAACATTCTTACACCACAACCTTGCCTTTTATGGGATAAAATGATGGCTCATACTGCATCGCAAGAATCGACTGCACATAGTTGCACAAGTATTGATTGGAAACATCAATGAGAGGTGCAAGTTTGCGACAGATTATTTCATTTCAAGCAAACCAATTTCTCCATAGAAGCATGAGCAGATGCAATCGCAAGTTCTGTGGCTGATCATTAGTCAGGTGTAGCAGCATTCACAACCCGTAGTCTTCACCTAAGACACCGGCGGCATAGGCCAAACTTTAACAAGTAAATCCCATGGAGCAATTGCATGGGGGCAGCGACACAAACTGTGGAGTGTGTTCTCATTATTGATCCCATAGACCGGGCATCGAGCGTCAGTCTCTAGGGATATTGCATGCTTCCTTTCCCATGTAGGTAGTGCATTAGTCGCCTTTCACCACGCAAAAATACAGACTTCGGGAGGAGCATTACAGCCCCGGACCTCACTCCAATATCTCTGATCTCCCCCTGGTGAGCAACTGGATGAAAACTGGTTATGCTGGTACAATGCGTCAAAGGCTAGCTTGTAGGCACTCCTAAGTGAAATTTTTCCTGAGGGGTTCACAAGTCCGTGCAATGAAATCCTCCCATTGTGCTAGGCAGCTTAAGCTTTAAGATTTCGGACGCATCAAGAGGTAGGAACTAACGAACCAAATCAGGGTCCCATGATCCATTTATACTACTTAATGCCGACACCACCGACAACATCTCCCTTTCCGTGAAATCACATTAAAGGAAGATTTGAGTTCCATTGCCTATCCTCCATAACAAGCCCTTTTTGTGAAGTTCAAGGCCATAAGCAATCCCTACTAGGATGATGATGGGTCCGATGAAACATCGTATCCTCCAATAGACCAGCAGGATAATACTTAACACGTAGCAATCTTGCGCACAAGGTATACAAATTCATCAACAGTTGCCAAGCTTGACGAGCTATTAGAGCTTTATTAGAAATCCAAAAAATCATGAAATCCCATGAGACCCAGGCCTTTTGGTTTGATCAAGTCTTCCCTAGATTTCCAATGTGTCTTTATTTTCCCCTTCTCCGATCCCCACAGGTAGTTCTTGACCATTTCATTAAGGTCATCACACAACCTCAAGGGTAACTTGAAAATGCGCATAAGATAAGTGAAAATTGCCTTAGCGATGGATTTGATGAGTATTTCCTCCCCCTTGAGATGGACAGCCCCATAACATCATGCGTTTAGTTAATTTTGATTACATATTTTGAAATTTGTCTCTCGTCATGAGCTCATCCGGAGTTGGCAACCCCAAGTACTTCTCTTCAAAATTTACATTATCCGCAATCAATTTAGTCCAGACCTGCACTTGTTGTGTAATAAGGCAAGACTTCCCAAAAGGATCAAGCACTTCACAAGGTCTAATAGCTAACGAGTTGCTGACATCAGAGTTTAACACATTTTTTACTTGATATGTTGCATCTCTATTTGCCTTGAAAAATAGAAGGGTATCATCTGCAAATAATAGATGTGAGATCCCTAGTGCATTTCGCCAGATTTTAACGTAAACCCCTAATAATAGAGCAGACAATCCATCAGCAACAAAGAGAAACAAGTAATTAGAGACAACAGATCACCTTATCATAGCCCACGTGGTGGTCTTAAAGCACTACAAAATTTGCCCTATTCAGTGATAAAAACCATGGTGACGAAACATGAAACGTCGCCAATTTCTCTGACGGTCCACGGTCACAAGCCCCCCTGGGGGGGCAGCTCCCTCGGCAATTTTGATGATGTTTCGGACTGATTTTTGGCAACATATTCGGCCGTCATTAGGCATGTGCTTATTTCGCGATAATTTGTAGTGTTGCAGAAAATATTTTGGAAACTTCAAATTTTTTAAGATCTCATTTTGTTGGTGCAAATGGTTTGCCCCCTTGTGTTTTAGATATTGTTGTTAGAAATTGGTATGGACTGATTTGTTTGATAATGCACACAGAGAGAAATAGTCCACGCAAGTCCGAGGAGAATGTTGTATTCGGTGTGTAATTTGAAGAACTTCACCGGAAATTATCTGTGTAGCAACGAAGGATGAGCTACATTTCAAGAAGACATGGAAGTGAGAAGATTTTATCATAGGAATTGACCTCTTACAATTATTGCAAATGTGAAGTAATATTCGTTCGGTTCATCCGAGGAAGAATGACTGCAGTCGAGAAGATTGAAGGCGAAATCAAGACATAGCATTCGTTTCATCGTTCTTCTTTCTATTATTTGAATCACAGGACCTCCGTACTATTAAGAGGGGTATAGGTTCTCGAAGTTGAGGTCCACTGTGATGCTTAGCCGAAACATGTGAAAGACTGAGAGAAATCTCTTTGTGCTCCAAATGATTACCTATCAGCAGAAGACGTTGTTCTTCGAAGCTGTAGGAAAGTAGGAGATATCTTTTCGACCGAGGAATTAGTATTTCTTGCTCCACAAGAAATGCTACCGTTGTGCTAAAAATTTCCGACCGTTGAAAATGTGTCGTTCGGTCATTGGCCGATCCGCGTGTCCAATTTGGTCATTTCCCATGAGGGAAGGCTGTAGCTATAAATAACCACCCCGCTCCAACATTGATCATTGCCTGCTCCGCTTAAGATTTCTGAGAAGATTGATTGAGCATCGCCTCTCGAGAGATTTTAGTATAAGATCAACCGAGAGAAAACCGTGAGCCAAACTTAGATAGTGGTTGAGCATCATAGTAGATCCGAGTTAGAGTTCTTGTGCCTATTACTCTTGAGAGCCGCGCACTCTCTAGACGGATAGGTGTCGGCTTGAGTGACGAAGAGTAATTGTCTTCACCAAGCAAAGTCTTCAACAACCATGAGTAATTATGGTTCACAAAGAAGTCTATTCAAGGTTTGGAGATCGCCGACAAGTATCTACCACGAGTGAAATCAACCGGAGTCTGGTCAGCTTAGATTTGAAGGAGAATAGGAAGGAGAGAGGTTTGCTCCTATGTTCAATCGCAAGTCCCTCCAACCAGACGTAGTCCTTTGGCAGAAGGGTGAACTTGTCTACCAAATCCATCTGCTGCCATCGAGCACCACTGGTTCTCTTTATATTTCTTTTAGTAGCTTAGTTCTTCGGTTCGATACCTATTATGATCATGTGTATGATGCAATAGCTAGTTTTTACTCATATTATCATTCACTCTGCATATTGTTATCTATTTCACATCACCCTGTCATTATCATCCATTTATTCGCCCACCCTTTCGTTCAAGCATCCCTGCTCACATTGATTGATATACCATGCTGCTCCACCTGCTAATATACATTGTTATCATTGTGGTGTCAAGACTCTGAGATATTATACTCCTGCAATTATAGCATCATTCTTCGAAACACTTTCTTAGTTCCCTTTTGATATACCTCTGCTGGCCTAGCTTAGTCATTACTTTCGTTAGTTCAAGATCTACTTATTATTTTTCGCTACTAGGTTGGGTGTTGTTTAAAGTTTTGAAAGAAATTTTGAATCCCCCATTCACCCCCCTATGGTCGATACTCAGGCCTTGCACATTTGATTATATCAAAATTATCTGTGTGGGGCCAAATCGAAAAATATATACCTTTAATTAAACTTGTCGCCTTCGCTGTGTGGGGCCAATTGACAGGGACAGAAATAACCCATTAGCACAAAAATAATTGGCCCATGGTTTGAGCCAAGGAATTGATGGCTTCGTCATGGTGCCCGCCCGAGTAGCATGCCGATGGCGTGGTCACCGCCTAAACTGGATGAAATGGCATTGCTTGCCACGATTAAGATTGAAACTCGACTAGAGATGAGAGAATTCATTGGACAACTATGACACCCTGGATTTTGCTATTTTTCTTTTTTCTGGGATTTATTGGATATTTCATTTGCAATCACCTCTTTTGGACTTGCCACTTGAAAATTCTTTTGACTTTCTTTCAAGTGGGTTTCATCTCTTCCAAGCTCATGCCATGGAATAGTTTATTTTAATGGCATAATATTCATTTTCCCTCTGAAAATCAATATTTTCTCATTCTGCTATGAAGCAACCCTCATTTTTCTTGCTCTGAAAATCCCCAATGAATTCCAAAATATTCTTTGGTTCATGCCTCACCTTCCTATGGAAAAATATGCCATGGTCATTTGGAGAATTTTTGCTCAATAAAATATTTTCACTTCTGGTCAGTCAAGGCACTTTGTGAAGCAAGTGCAATTTTGCTTGATCTTCTTGAGCTAAATTTTTTACCACATGATTACCTTCTTACCAGAAGCCTACCTCGTGTCTACTACGCAACTTGTTCTCGTATACTTGTGTTGGGCCTCCAAGCGCAGAGTTTTGTAGGACAATAGCAATTTTCCCTCAAGTGGACGACCTAAGGTTTATCAATCCATGGGAGGCGTCGGATGAACATGGTCTCTCTCAAACAACCCTGCAACCAAATAATAAAAAGTCTCATGTGTCCCCAACACACCCAATACAATGGCAAATTGTATAGGTGCACTAGTTCGGCGAAGAGATGGTGATAGAAGTGTAATATGGATGATAGAAATATATTTTTATAATCTGAATAAATAAAAACAACAAGGTAGCGAACGATAAAAGTGAGCACAAACGGTATTGCAACGCTTGAAAACAAGGCCTAGGGTCCGTAATTTCACTAGTGCAATCTCCCAACAGTGCTAATATAATTGGATCATATAACCACCCCTCGAAGTGCAATGAAGAATCACTCCAAAGGTCCTATCTAGCGGAGAACATAAGAATAAATTATTTGTAGGGTACGAAACCACCTCGAAGCTATTCTTTCCGATCGATGTATCCAAGAGTTCGTACTAAAATAACACCAAATAATTTTAGATTCATAATACTCAATCCAACACAAAGAACCTCAAAGAGTGCCCCAAGATTTCTACCGGAGAAACAAAGACAAGAAGGTGCATCAACCCCTATGTGTAGATTACCCCAATGTCACCTTGGGAATCTGCGAGTTGAGTGCCAAAACATATATCAAGTGAATCAACACGATACCCCATTGTCACCACGAGTATTCATATACAAGACATACATCAAGTGCTCTCAAATCCATAAAAGCATTCAATCCGATAAAACGAAATCTCAAAGGGAAAACTCAATTCACAACAAGATGGAGAGGGGAAAACACCATATGATCCGACTATATTAACAAAGCCCGCAATACATCAAGATCGTGACATCTCAAGAACACGAGAGAGAGAGAGAGAGAGAGAGAGAGAGAGAGATAGATAGATAGAGAGAGAGAGAGAGAGATTAAACACGTAGCTACTGGTACAAATCCTCAGCCCCGAGGGTGGACCACTCCCTCCTCATCGTGGTGGCCGCTGGGATGATGAAGATGGCCACCAGTGATGATTCCCCCCTCCGGCAGGGTGCCGGAACGGGGTCTAGATTGGTTTTCGGTGGCTGCAGAGGCTTGCAGTGGCGGAACTTCTGATGTAGGTTAACCCCGAGGGTTTTGGAATATTTGGGATTTTATAGGGCAAAGAGGGGGTGCAGGAGGCCACCGAGGTGGGCACAACCCACCTGGGCGCACTTGGGCCCCTAGGCACGCCCTGGTGGGTTGTGCCCCCCTCGGGGCACCCCCAGGTGCTGCTCTGGCCCATTGGTGGTCTTTTGGTCCAATAAAAATCCACAAAAAGTTTCGTGGTGTTTGGACTCCGTTTGATATTGGTTTCCCGCGATGTAAAAACAAGTAAAAAATAACAACTGGCACTGGGCACTGGGTCAATAGGTTAGTCCCAAAAAATGATATAAAGTTGCTATAAAATGATTATAACACATCCAAGAATGATAATATAACAGCATGAAACAATCAAAAATTATAGATACGTCGGAGATGTATCAGCATCCCTAAGCTTAATTCATGCTCGCCCTGGAGTAGGTAAATGATAAAAACAGAATTTTTGATGTCGAATGCTGCCTAACATGTCATCTCATACTTTTCTTTGTAGCATGGACATTTGGACTTTTATATGGTTCAAAGAAATAGTCTAGTTTTGACATGAGACTTAAATACTCAAGCATACCAACAAGCAACCACGTCTTTCAAAATATCAACGCTAAAATAAGTTATCCCTAGCCCATGATGCTCAATCATTGTTCCATTCATGAAACACACTCGCATATTAGCTATACCCAATGCTCAAGTACGATCATAGTGCCCCCTAGTTGGTGCTTTATAAGAGAAGATGGAGACTTAAATTAAAAATAAAAATTGCATAAAGTAAAAGAGAGGCCCTCCGCAGAGGGAAGTAGGGATTTGTAGAGGTGCCAGAGCTCAATGCAAAAATTAAGAGACAAAAACATTTTGAGAGGCATACTTTTCCCACCAACGAAAACGACTTAGAGGTCCCCACACTTTCCATGCTAGATATATCATAGGCGGTTACCAAACAGAAATTAAAGTTGATTCCTTTTTCAACCATACTTTCACTTTCCATGGCTAGCCGTTCCACGAGTGCCCTCCATACCAACACTTTTCAAGGAATTTATTATTTGACAACATAAAGTAAATTCATTTTTCATTTCGGGACGGGGCATCCCTAATATCTTTGCCTTACTCTCGTGCAATGACAAGTGAATAAACACTCATCGTGAGAATAACACATCTAGCATGGAAAATATCGGCCACCCCTCACCGCCTCGCGAGTGGTATGAGCACACAAAAGAGAAATTTATTTTGAAAATTAGAGATGGCACATACAAATTTGCTTAGAACGGCAAAAGAATACCGCATATAGGTAGGTATAGTGGACTCATGTGGCAAAACTAGTTTAAAGGATTTTGGATGCACAAGTAGTGATCATACTTAGTTCAAAATGAAGGCTAGCAAAAGATTGAGAAGCGACCAACCAAGAAATGAATAATCTCATAAGCGAGCATTGAGCATAATTAACACCAAATAATGCACCACAAGTAGGATGTAATTTCATTACACCACTATTGACTTTCGTGCTTGCATGGGGAATCACAAACCTTAACACCAATATTCATACTAAAGCATAATTACTCATCAACATGACTCACATATCACATCATCATATCTCAAAACTATTACAAGGAATCAAGTTTATTTTGTCCAATAATCTTCATGATTTTTTTATTATATCCTTCTTGGATATCTATCACTTTGGGACTAATTTTCATGTGTTGCTTTTGATAAGCTCAAACAAATATAAGTGAAGATCATGAGCATAATATTTATTTCTCTCAAATTAATTTAAGTGCAGCAAGAGATAATTTATTAAAAATACTAAAGCACACCGTGCTCAAAAAGATATAAGTGAAGCACTAGAGGAAAAGACAAGCTACTCCAAAAAGATATAAGTGAAGATCAAGCAAGTAGTTAAGTAAATAGGTAGCTATGTGAGGACTCTCTCTTATTTAAAACTTTCAGATCTAAGTATTTTATTCAAACAGCAAGCAAAACAAAATGAAATGACATTTCAAGAATAGCACAACTAATGTGAAGAAGCAAAAACTTAGGCTCAACCGATACTATCCGATAATTGTTGACGAAGAAAGGTGGGATGCCTACCGGGACATCCCCAAGCTTAGATGCTTGAGACTTCTTGAAATATTATCTTGGGATGCCTTGGGCATCCTCAAGCTTGAGCTTTTTGGTCTCCTTAATTCCTTTTATATCACGGTTTCCCTAAATCTTAAAAACTTCATCCACACAAAACTCAACAAGAACTCGTGAGATAAGTTAGTATAAACCAATGCTAAAACCTCATCATTCTCTATTGTAGCAAACCACTAAAATTATTATTCAACATTGCATACTAAATTCCTCTGCATATTAATACTCCTATCCTCGAATATAATCATTAAACAAGCAAACATATGCAAACAATGCAAACATAACAGCAATCTGCCAAAACAGTACAGTCTGTAAAGAATGCAAGAGTATCAATACTTCTTTAACTCCAAAAATTATGAAAATTAAACACACTGTAGAAAATTTATCAGAGCTTATTTTGCAAAAAGTTTCAACATTTTAGCACACTCTGACTTTTCTAGGGAATTTTTGCAACAGCGATAAACTTTCTGTTTTGAAACAACAACATGTATACTTGCAAAATAAGCATGGTAAAGGCTATCCTTGACATTTTTTATTGAAAAGAAAGATGCAAAACATAGTTCTAAATAACAGAAAGCAAATCCTAACAAAAGAAAATGACGCTCCAAGCAATACACATATCATGTGACGAATAAAAATATAGCTCCAAGTGAGGTTACCGATAATGTTGGAGACGAAAGAGGGGATGTCTTCCGGGGCATCCCCAAGCTTATATGCTTGGATCTTCCTTGAATATTACATTGGGATGCCTTGGGCATCCCCAAGCTTAGGGTCTTGTCACTCCTTATTCTCCTCATATCGATATCTCACCCAAAACTTGAAAACTTCAATCGCACAAAACTTAACGGAACTTCGTGAGATAGGCTAGTATGATAAATAGCAAACTATTTCACTTTGGTACTATCAAAGACAAGATTCATAATTGTTTCCACACAATGCCTACTGTAGCATATCATTTCCACAATTTATATTGAGCAATATAAACCATAGGAACTAGAAAACAAGCAAACTATGCAATGAAAACAGAATATGTCAGAAACAAAACAGTCTGTAATGATCTGGATAACTACCATACTTCTTCTACTCCAAAAAATTCTAAAAAATTAGGAAAACGTTAGGAATTTGTATATCTATCACGTGTAAAAAATTCAGAATTTCTCCACATTCCAGTAGAATATAAGAATTTCTGCACTGGACGCAAAAGTTTCTATTTTTGCACAGAATCAAGTCAACTATCATTCACACTATCCCAAAGGCTTTACTTGGCACTTTATTGAAACAAAAGCAATAAAACATGATTACTACAGTAGCATAATCATGTGAACACGCAAAAACAGTAGGTAAAAGTGTTGGGTTGTCTCTCAACAAGCGCTTTTCTTTAATGCCTTTTAGCTAGGCATGATGATTTCAATGATTCTCACATAAAAGATAAGAATTGAAACACAAAGAGAAGCATATGACTAGCACATTTAAGTCTAACCCACTTCCTATGCATAGGGATTTTGTGAGAAAACAACTTATGGGAACAAAAATCAACTAGCATAGGAAGGAAAAACAAGCATAACTTCAAAACTTTCAACACATAGAGTGGAAACTTGATATTATTGCAATTCCTACAAGCATAAGTTCCTCCCTCATAATAATTTTCAGTAGCATCATGAAGAAATTCAAAAATATAACCATCACATAAAGCATTCTTTTCATGACACAAAAGCATAGAAAACTTATTACTCTCCACATAAGCAAATTTCTTCTCATCAATAGTAGTAGGACCAAACTCAACAAAATAACTATCATGAGAGTGAAAATTAAAATCATGATGACAAGTTTCATGGTTATCATTATCCTTTGTAGCATACATGTCATCACCTAATCATCATAGATAGCAACTTTGTTATCTTAGTCAATTGAAGCCTCATCCAAAATGGTGGATTCATCATTAAATAAGGTCATGACCTCTCCGAATCCACTTTAATCATTATAATCATCATAAATAGGAGGCATGCAATCATTATAACAAATTTCCACATCAAATCTTGGGGGAATAAAAATATCATCTTCATCAAACATAGCATCCCCAAGCTTATGGCTTTGCATATCATTAGCATCATGGATATTCAAAGAATTCATACTAACAACATTGCAATCATGCTTATCATTCAAATATTTTGTACCAAACATTTTATTGACTTCTTCTTCTAACAATTGAGCACAATTTTCCGATCCATCATTTTCAAGAAAGATATTATAAAGATGATCAATAATATGATGCAACCTCAATTCCATTTTTATGTATTTTTCTTTTATAAACCAAACTAGTGATAAAACAAGAAACTAAAAGATCCAATTGTAAGATCTAAAGATATACCTTCATGCACTCACCTCCCCGACAACGGCGCCAGAAAAGAGCTTCGTTGACGGGATGTGAGTGTCGCTTAACTAAACTCCTCGGCAACGGCGCTAGAAAAGAGCTTGATGTCTACTACGTAACTTGTTCTTGAACTTGTGTTGGGCCTCCAAGCGCAGAGTTTTGTAGGACAGTAGCAATTTTCCCTCAAGTGGATGACCTAAGGTTTATCAATCTGTGGGAGGCGTAGGATGAAGATGGTCTCTCTCAAACAACCATAAAACCAAATAATAAAAAGTCTCTTGTGTCCCCAACACACCCAATACAATGGCAAATTGTATAGGTGCACTAGTTCGGTGAAGAGATGGTGATAAAAGTGTGATATGGATGATAGAAATATATTTTTATAATCTGAATAAATAAAAACAGCAAGGTAGCGAACGATAAAAGTGAGCACAAACGGTATTGCAATGCTTGAAAACAAGGCCTAGGGTCCGTAATTTCACTAGTGCAATCTCCCAACAATGCTAATATATTTGGATCATATAACCACCCCTCAAAGTGCGATGAAGAATCACTCCAAAGTTCCTGTCTAGCGGATAACATAAGAAGAAATTACTTGTATGGTACGAAACCACCTCGAAGCTATTTTTTCCGATCGATCTATCCAAGAATTTGTACTAAAATAACACCAAATAATGTCAGATTCATAATACTCAATCCAACACAAAGAACCTCAAAGAGTGCCCCAAGATTTCTACCAAAGAAACAAATACAAGAACATGCATCAACCCCTATGTGTAGATTACCCCAATGCTACCTCGGGAATTCGCGAGTTGAGTGCCAAAACATATATCAAGTGAATCAATACGATACCCCATTGTCACAACGAGTATTCATATGTAAGACATACATCAAGTGCTCTCAAATCCATAAAAATATTCAATCCGGTAAAACGAAATCTCAAAGGGAAAACTCAATTCACAACAAGATGGAGAGGGGAAAACACCATATGATCCGACTATATTAACAAAGCCTGTGATACATCAAGATCGTGACATCTCAAGAACACGAGAGAGAGAGAGAGAGAGAGAGAGAGAGATTAAACACATAGCTACTGGTACAAACCCTCAGCCCTGAGGGTGGACTACTCCCTCCTCATCGTGGTGGCCGCCGGGATGATGAAAATGGCCACCGGTGATGATTCCCCCCTCCGGCAGGGTGCTAGAACGGGGTCTAGATTGGTTTTCGGTGGCTACAACGGCCTGCGGCGGTGGAACTTCCGATCTAGGTTAACCCCAAGGGTTTTTGGAATATTTGGGATTTTATAGGGCAAAGAGGGGGTGCGGGAGGCCACCGAGGTGGGCAGAACCAACCTGTGCGCGCCTGGGCCCCCAGGCGCGCCCTGGTGGGTTGTGCCCCCCTCAGGGCACCCCCCAGGTACTACTCTGGCCCATTGGTGGTCTTCTGGTCCATAAAAAATCGAAAAATAGTTTCACGGTGTTTGGACTCTGTTTGATATTGATTTCCTGCGATGTAGAAAATAGCAACTGGCACTGGGCACTGGGTCAATAGGTTAGTCCCAAAAAATGAAATAAAGTTGCTATAAAATGATTGTAAAACATCCAAGAATGATAATATAACAGCATGAAAGAATTAAAAATTATAGATACGTTGGAGACGTATCACTACCCACCAAAATTCACACTCTAACTCCCAGTAACTTTTCCTAAAGTTCCATCACCAGTTTCTGTCCAGAAACTTGCCAGCTTGGTCTAGTCGTGTCTGGTTGTTGAGGTGGCAAGCCATGGGCATCCAGCAGCTCTGCGTTGAAAGGACTTGGCCCTGGAAAAGGTCTGGCTTCCCTGGCACACCGCGTTGCACCAGCGCATGCGGTGACCGCGTGAAGACAGGGTGTTCGATAGTTGGTCGGCGCGCTCTGAGCGTCAGGACCCCTCCGTCGTTGCCTCCTCGTCCTCCTCATGCCACCACAATTAGTACGGGACACTCAGTAGCTTCTCCCGCATCCACCTAGCCCCCTGTGCAGCTCCCCGATGCAGGTAGCCTGCACGGCGGATGCGGATGCGGATGCGGATGCGACAGGCACAGAAGCACAGTGCACATGCATGAACGAAACATCCCGCCCCGTGCCCTGTTGCTTGGCCGCTCTTCTCCATTGTGCTTGGCGGCGTCCTAGTGAGCTATCCTGTCGAGCTCAGCCCCTCTCGCTCCCTCTCTCCTCTCTAGAACTCTCCCCGGTGGCCTCGAGCTCTGCCTCCTCGTCGCCTATAAATACGGCTCATCCCGAGCACTTCTAACCATCCAACCTTCCTCCTCTGGCCACAAATCTAGCAGATAACCAGTGCAGCAAGGCCGGGAAGGCCTCTGGCCGCCGATCCTCACCTGAGTTGGCCGCGGATCCCCCTAGGCCGTCCACCCGCTTCGGTGCTCTTCAACCATGTCCTCCTCTTCCGTTTAGCTCGTGAGGTCCTCCTGAGCACGACGGTGCTCTTGGTTTGTCGGGACTCCGTCGGAATCACCAAGTCCGACGAGCTCCGCCCCCCGCCGTCTCTGGAGACGACCGTCCCGACACCGTCCGGCCACCTCTGCCCTCGCCTCGGGTACGTACGTGTTCGTCATGTTGTGCTCGACCCATCCCACTCCTTGCTGGTGGTCGCTGTAGTCTCCTCGCTGGAGAACCACCGGCGGCAGAGCCATCGTCTCTGTTTCCCCCCCCCTCTCTCTCAAACCTGACACGGGGTCCCACTCGTCAGTCTCTCTCTCTCGCCCTGGAAGAAGTGAGGAGGCGTGTTGGAAAATACGCCTTGACGTCAACCTCTTTGGAATTTCTGAATTTCAATTTAAATTCATATATTTGACCCTAACTTTGACCAGTCATATCTCCTAAAGTATAAGTCCAAATGAGTTGATTCTTTTGCAACAGTTTTGCTATGAGCTTATCTTTCTGCATGCCAAATTTGAGAATTTTCATGCTAAGCATGCTAGTGGCGGTTCTGATTGTGAATAAGAAGGGTACATGTCTCAAAATATCATTTATCTCTGTTTTAAAAATCGAGCTCTGGCACCTCTACAAATCACTGCTTCCCTCTGCGAAGGGACTATCTATTTACTTTAAGTTGTGTCACCACCTTCTAAAAACAAGCGCCAGAAACTGAGTAGAGCACAACTGTCATGATTTATGCATTGTGTGTAGCTAATGTTGGGTGCATCATGACTGGATCTTTTCTACCATGAATTACAATGTTTAGTCGCCGCTTGAACTTTGGAGGTGCTCTGCATTTATGTTTTGCAGTCTCAGAAAGGGCTAGCGAGATACCACTATTGTCATATTATATCATGGTTGTTTTGACAACGTGTTGCTATTTGAGATATCTTATTATTGCTCGCTAGCTGATTATGTCATTGATATGAGTCATTATAATCTTTAAGAGTTATTGTCGACATGGTTAGTTATAATACTGGCTGAAAACCTGGGTGCTGTTTAAGCTTATTTATGTAAACAAGAGCAAAAGAGTTCCCAAAAGTTTTCTTTCGCACTTCAGTTTATCAATTGAATTGCTTGAGGACAAGCAAAGGTTTAAGCTTGGGGGAGTTGATACGTCTCCAATGTATCTACTTTTTCTCATGCTTTTCCTCTTGTTTTGGACTCTAATTTTCATGATTTGAATGAAACTAACCCCGGACTGACGCTGTTTTCAGCAGAACTACCATGGTGTTGTTTTTGTGCAGAAATAAAAGTTCTCGGAATGGAACGAAACTTTGCGAGGATTTTTTATATCAATAATAAGAATTTCTGGAGCCAAGACCTGCCGGAGAGGGGAAACTGGGTGGGCACAACCCACCAGGGCACGGTGGGCGTACCCACCTGGTGGCCCCGCTAACGACCCCCTGATACTATAAAATCACATATTTTCAGAAAAAAACCAGGGAGAAAGAATTATCGTGATCCACGAGACGGAGCCGCCGCCAAGCCCTATTCTTCCTCAGGAGGGCAGATCTGGAGTCCGTTTGGGGCTCTGGAGAGGGGGATCTTCATTCTTCGTCATCACCAACCCATCTCCATCGCCAATTCCATGATGCTCCCCACCGGGAGTGAGTAATTCCTTCGTAGGCTCGCTGGTCGGTGAGGAGTTGGATGAGATTCATCATGTAATCAAGTTAGTTTTGTTAGGGCTTGATCCCTTGTGGCACCCGGCTCAGAGCAACCGGTTTACCTTGCATTGCCAGCCCGGAGATCATGTCTTCTGGCAGCACACAACATCTTAATACAGAAAACAACCGCTTTATTGATACTAGCGGAACATAGTTCGATATTACATCAAGTTGCGAGGCCAAGCGGCACACACGGTGCGGCTGGATAATATGTACATTATTTAATGAACATAAAGAGGCCTCGATCACGACAACTATGAGGCAGCAGAGCGACGACGAAGCGGGACTCCATAGCACAGGGACACCGATGTGGACACGATCTAGACTCTGGCAGCATTCCGATCCAACGAAACTTTCCTGAAATCTAGCATGACACACCAGGTCAGTACATTGAATGTACTTGCAAGCTCACAACAAGCATAAACATAATGACAGACAATATCATGATATTAATTCAAATTATCATTAATGCAAAATCATACTAGGAATGCAGTGAACATAATCTCGTGCCTCGAGTCCCTCGGACTTTCTTACCAAATGGGTTACCTCGTAACCAAACGGTGATCTTTCTCGGATCACAAACCAAACCAACACTTTGGTCTCCATCATCAACAAACGGAACCAACACTTGGGTTCCCATCATCAACATAATTTCTCAACCATCATCTTTCCAACAGTACCATGTGGTTAACATTAGTGTGCATGATTATTTAAAATGTTGATCCATGGTGTGACCTACTTCCGAGTTGTGTCCGTATCCGAGGACGCGGCTATCTGTAGAGGTAGCGCACTTTACCCACACCACGGAATCCATGGCCTCGCACTCCCATTTGGGTGGATCAACAACATTCCGACGAAACCCTCCCATTGCCATGACACTCTCCCGGCCACTCCGACTTACTCCCCACTGGGCTAAGTCCTGGGTGGCCCCGTGCCTACCAAAGGCATCAACGGCCACTGTCGTGGCAAAACATAAACGGTCCCAAACAGGGACAAGGTACCATCACAACAAACAGGCACACAAGGTTATGTCTGCTTACCGGGCCAGGGTTACGTGTTGGGGAACGTAGTAATTTCAAAAAAAATCCTACGCACACGCAAGATCATGGTGATGCATAGCAACGAGAGGGGAGAGTGTGTCCACGTACACTCATAGACCGAAAGTGGAAGCGTTAGCACAACTCGGTTGATGTAGTCGTACATCTTCACGATCTGACCGATCCAAGTACCGAACGTACGGCACCTCCGAGTTCAGCACACGTTCAGCTCGATGACGTCCCGTGAACTCCGATCCAGCAGAGCTTCACGAAAGAGTTCCGTTAGCACGACGGCGTGATGACGATGATGAAGTTGCTACCGACGCAGGGCTTCACCTAAGCACCTCTACAATATGATCGAGGTGGAATATGGTGGAGGGGGGCAGCACACATGGCTGGGAGAGATCAATAGATCAACTTGTGTGTCTAGAGGTGCCCCCTGCCCCCGTATATAAAGGAGTAAGGGGGGAGAGGTGCTACCTCTTGAGCACTGCGTTGGTTTTCCCTTGAAGAGGAAAGGGTGATGCAGCAAAGTAGCGTAAGTATTTCCCTCAGTTTTTGAGAACCAATGTATCAATCCAGTAGGAGTCCACGCACAAGTCCCTCGTACCTGCACAAAACGATAGCTCCTCGCAACCAACGCGATTAGGGGTTGTCAACCCCTACACGGTCACTTACGAGAGTGAGATCTGATGGATATGATAAGATAATATTTTTTGGTATTTTTATGATAAAGATGCAAAGTAAAGAAAGTAAAATAAAAACGGCACCAGAAATAGCTTGTTGTCGGGAGATTGATACGATGGAAAATAGACCCGGGGGCCATAGGTTTCACTAGTGGCTTCTCTCAAGAGCATAAGTATTTACGGTGGGTGAACAAATTACTGTTGAGCAATTGATGAATTGAGCATAGTTATGAGAATATCTAGGTATGATCATGTATATAGGCATCACGTCCGAGACAAGTAGACCGACTGCCTGCATCTACTACTATTACTCCACACATCGACCGCTATCCAAAGATGCATCTAGAGTATTAAGTTCATAAGAACAGAGTAACGCTTTAAGCAAGATGACATGATGTAGAGGGATAAACTCATGCAATATGATATAAACCCCATCTTGTTATCCTCGATGGCAACAATACAATACGTCCCTTGCTGCCCCTACTGCCACTAGGAAAGGACACCGCAAGATTGAACCCAAAGCTAAGCACTTCTCCCATTGCAAGAAAGATCAATCTAGTAGGCCAAACCAAACTGATAATTCGAAGAGACTTGCAAAGATAACCAATCATACATAAAATAATTCAAAGAAGATTCAAATATTTTTCATAGATAAACTTGATCATAAACCCACAATTCATCGGTCTCAACAAACACACCGCAAAAGAAGATTACATCGAATAGATATCCACAAGAGAGGGGGAGAACATTGTATTGAGATCCAAAAAGAGAGAAGAAGCCATCTAGCTAATAAATATGGACCCGAAGGTCTGAGGTAAACTACTCACACATCATTGGAGAGGCTATGGTGTTGATGTAGAAGCCGTCCGTGATCGATGCCCCCTCCGGCGGAGCTCCGGAACAGGCCCCAAGATGGGAGCTCACGGGTACAGAAGGTTGCAGCAGTGGAATTAGGTTTTTGGCTCCATATCTGGTAGTTTGGGGGTACGTAGGTATATATAGGAGGAAGGAGTACGTTGGTGGACCAACAGGGGGCCCACGAGGGTGGAGGGCGCGCCCAGGGGGGTAGGCGCGCCCCCTACCGCGTGCCCTCCTGGTTGATGTCTTACGTAGGGTCCAAGTCCTCTGGATCACGTTCGTTCCGAAAATCAAGTTCCCGAAGGTTTCATTCCGTTTGGACTCCATTTGATATTCTTTTTCTGCGAAACTCTGAAATAGGCAAAAAACAGCAATTCTAGGCTGGGCCTCCGGATATTAGGTTAGTCCCAAAAATAATATAAAAGTGTATAATAAATCCCAATAATGTCCAAAACAGAATATAATATAGCATGGAATAATAAAAAATTATAGATACGTTGGAGACGTATCAAGCATCCCCAAGCTTAACTCCTGCTCGTCCTCGAGTAGGTAAATGATAAAAACAGAATTTTTGATGTGGAATGCTACTTGGCATAATTTCAATGTAATTCTTCTTAATTGTGGTATGAATATTCAGATCCGAAAGATTCAAGATAAAAGTTCAATATTGACATAAAAATAATAATACTTCAAGCATACTAACTAAGAAATTATGTCTTCTCAAAATAACATGGCCAAAGAAAGTTCATCCCTACAAAATCATATAGTTTAGTCATGCTCCATTTTCGTCACGCAAAAATGCTCTCATCATGCACAACCCCTATGACAAGCCAAGCAATTGTTTCATACTTCAGTAATCTCAAACTTTTTCAACAATCACGCAATACATGAGCGTGAGCCATGGATATAACACTATGGGTGGAATAGAATATAATGATGGGGGTTATGTGGAGAAGACAAAAAGGGAGAAAGTCTCACATCAACGAGGCTAATCAATGAGCTATGGAGATGCCCATCGATTGATGTTACTGCAAGGAGTAGGGATTTCCATGCAACGGATGCACTAGAGATATAAATATATGAAAGCTCAACAAAAGAAACTAAGTGGGTGTGCATCCAACTTGCTTGCTCACGAAGACCTAGGGCACTTGAGGAGGCCCATTGTTGGAATATACAAGCCAAGTTCTATAATGAAAAATTCCCACTAGTATATGAAAGTGACAAAACAAGAGACTCTCTATGAAGATCATGGTGCTACTCTGAAGCACAAGTGTGGTAAAAAGGATAGTAACATTTTCCCTTCTCTCCTTTTCTCTTTTTTGGGCCTTCTTTTTTTATGGCCTTTCTCTCTCTCTCTCTCTCTCTCTCTCTCTCTATCTCTCTCTCTCTCTCTATCTCTCTCTCTTTTTATTCCTCACTTGGGACAATGCTCTAGAAAATGATGATCATCACACTTCTATTTATTTACAACTCAATGATTACAACTCGATACTAGAACAAAGCATGACTCTATATGAATGCCTCCGGTGGTGTACCGGGATATGCAATGAACCAAGAGTGACATGTATGAAAGAATTATGAATGGTGGCTTTGCCACAAATACTATGCCAACTACATGATCATGCAAAGCAACATGACAATGATGAACGTGTCATGATAAACGGAATGGTGGAAAGTTGCATGGCAATATATCTCAGAATGGCTATGGAAATGCCATAATAGGTAGGTATGGTGGCTGTTTTGAGGAAGATATAAGGAGGTTTATGTGTGAAAGAGCGTATATCACGGGGTTTGGATGCACCGTTGAAGTTTGCACCAACTCTCAATGTGAGAAAGGGCAATGCACGGTACCGAAGAGGCTAGCAATGATGGAAAGGTGAGAGTGCGTATAATCCATGGACTCAACATTAGTCATAAAGAACTCACATACTTATTGCAAAAATATACAAGTCATCAAAAACCAAGCACTACGCGCATGCTCCTAGGGGGATAGATTGGTAGGAAAAGACCATCGCTCGTCCCCGACCGCCACTCATAAGGAAGACACTCAAAGAACACCTCACGTTTCAAATTTGTTACATAACGTTTACCATACGTGCATGCTACGGGACTTGCAAACTTCAACACAAGTATTTCTCAAATTCACAACTAGTCAACTAGCACAAATTTGATATCACTACCTCCATGTCTCAAAACAATCATCAAGCATCAAACTTCTCTTAGTATTCAACACGCTCATAAGAAAGTTTTTACTAGTCTTGAATACCTAGCATATTAGGATTATTTAAGCAAATTACCATGCTGTTTAAGACTCCCAAAATAATATAAGTGAAGCATGAGAGATCAATAGTTTCTATAAAACAAATCCACCGCCGTGCTCTAAAAGATATAAGTGAAGTACTAGAGCAAAAACTATATAACTCAAAAGATATAAGTGAAGCACATAGAGTATTCTAATAATTTCCGAATCATGTGTGTCTCTCTCAAAAGGTGTGTACAGCAAAGATGATTGTGGTAAACTAAAAAATAAAGACTCAAATCATACAAGATGCTCCAAGCAAAACACATATCATGTGGTGAATAAAAATATAGCTCCAAGTAAAGTTACCGATGGAAGTAGACGAAAGAGGGGATGCCTTCCGGGGCATCCCCAAGCTTTGGATTTTAGGTGTCCTTAGATTATATTAGGGGTGCCATGGGCATCCCAAAGCTTAGGCTCTTGCCACTCCTTGTTCCATAATCCATCAAATCTTTCACCCAAAACTTGAAAACTTCACAACACAAAACTTAACAGAAAATCTCGTGAGCTCAGTTAGCGAAAGAAAACAAAAGACCACTTCAAGGTACTGTCATGAACTCATTCTTTATTTATATTGGTGTTAAACCTACTGTATTCCAACTTCTCTATGGTTTGTAAACTATTTTAGTAGCCATAGATTCATCAAAATAAGAAAACAACACACGAAAAGCAGAATCTGTAAAAAACAGAACAGTCTGTAGTAATCTGTAACTAACGCAAACTTGTGGAACTCCAAAAATTCAGCCAAAATAGGACGACCTAGACAATTTGTTATTTATCAGCAGCAATTGGAATCAATATTGTATCACGTTCTGGTGATTTTTAACAATTATTTTCGTGAACAGAAAGTTTCTGGAATTTACAGCAAGATCAAATAACTATCATCCAAGAAGATCCTATAGGTTTAACTTGGCACAAATACTAATTAAAACTTAGAAACAAATCTAAACAGAGGCTAGAACAAATATTTATTCCTAAACATAAGGAAAAAGCAAAAAATTAAAAATAAAATTGGGTTGCCTCCCAACAAGCGCTATCGTTTAGCGCCCCTAGCTAGGCATAAAAGCAAGGATATATCTAGGTATTGCCATCTTTGGTAGGCAACTCTTTAATAAGACATCTATCACCCTTAGGAGTTTCTTTCCTTTTATTAATTATCAAACTCCTAGGCACAAAATCGAAAAATTCATTTGTAGCAAATGGTTCCTTAATGATAGCAAAAAGATTGGGATGAATACTTATAGATTTGAGATCCGCAGTTTCCTTACTAGAGGATTCACCCTTGTTTTTAGGAACATACATAAGCTTGGCAATTTTAGTTGGAGAACTTGGAGTATTCTTTACGGAAGAAAAAGCGGCTCCCAAGTTGGTAATGATACCCTCAAGTTTATTGATTTTAGTGGAATCTTGATTTATTCTTTCATTAACTATGGGTTCCTTATTAATATTTTTCAAAGTGACTCCTACTTTAGATCCGTATTGGGTAATTTGGTTGTGGATCTTTTTATCCAAATTTTCAATTAACTCTATGGTAGCAACTTTATTTTCAATAATTTCAAGTCTCTGCATTGCATGCTCCAAAGTTAACATAGTTCCACTAACCAAAAGAGGTGGTGAGCCAAACAAATCTATCATAGCATTATAAGAATCAAAAGTATGGCTACCCAAGAAATTCCCTCCGGTAATGGTATCAAAGATATATCTATACCAAGGAGTAGCGCCTACATAAAAATTGCGGAGAAGAATAGAAGTAGATTGCTTCCCAGTAGATCTATTTTGAGCATTGAAAATTCTATACCAAGCGTCTTTTAGATTTTCTCCCTCCCTTTGCTTAAAATTTAGAACTTCATTCTCGGGAGACAACGGAGAAGATAGAGGACTAGCCATAACGACAAGCAAACGGAAAAGAGGCAAACAGAAAAGAGAGGGTGAATAAAACGGCAAGGGTGAAGTGGGGGAGAGGAAAACGAGAGGCAAATGGCAAATAATGTAATGCGGGAGATAAGGGTTTGTGACGGGTACTTGGTATGTTGACTTTTGCATAGACTCCCTAGCAACGGCGCCAGAAATCCTTCTTGCTACCTCTTGAGCACTGCGTTGGTTTTCCCTTGAAGAGGAAAGGGTGATGTAGCAAAGTAGCGTAAGTATTTCCCTCAGTTTTGAGAACCAAGGTATCAATCCAAGAGGAGGCCACGACGAGTCCCTCGCACCTACACAAAAAATAAATCCTCGCAACCAATGCGATAAGGGTTGTCAATCCCTACACGGTCACTTTAGAGTGAGATCGATAGATATGATAAGATAATATTTTGGTATTTTTATGATAAAGATGCAAAGTAAAGAAAGTAAAAAAAAAACGGCGCCAGAAATAGCTTGTTGTCGGGAGATTAATACGATGGAAAATAGACCCGGGGGCCATAGGTTTCACTAGTGGCTTCTCTCAAGAGCATAAGTATTTACGGTGGGTGAACAAATTACTGTTGAGAAATTGACAGAATTGAGCATGGTTATGAGAATATCTAGGTATGATCATGTATATAGGAATCACGTCCGAGACAAGTAGACCGACTCCTGCCTGCATCTACTACTATTACTCCACACATCGACCGCTATCCAGCATGCATCTAGAGTATTAAGTTCATAAGAACAGAGTAACGCTTTAAGCAAGATGACATGATGTAGAGGGATAAACTCATGCAATATGATATAAACCCCATCTTGTTATCCTTGATGGCAACAATACAATACGCCCCTTGCTGCCCCTACTGTCACTAGGAAAGGACACCGCAAGATTGAACCCAAGGCTAAGCACTTCTCCCATTGCAAGAAATATCAATCTAGTAGGCCAAACCAAACAGATAATTCGAAGAGACTTGCAAAGATAACCAATCATACATACAAGAACTCAGAGAAGATTCAAATGTTGTTCATAGATAAACTTGATCATAAACCCACAATTCATTGGTCTCAACAAACACACCACAAAAGAAGATTACATCGAATAGATCTCCACAAGAGAGGGGGAGAACATTGTATTGAGATCCAAAAAGAGAGAAGAAGCCATCTAGCTAATAACTATGGACCCGAAGGTCTGAGGTCAACTACTCACACATCATCGGAGAGGCTATGGTGTTGATGTGGAAGCCCTCCATGATCGATGGCCCCTCCGATGCAGCTCCGGAACAGGCCCCAAGATGGGATCTCACGGGTACAGAAGATTGCGGCGGTGTAATTAGGTTTTTGGCTCCGTATCTGGTAGTTTGGGGGTACGTAGGTATATATAGGCGGAAGGAGTACGTCGGTGGAGCAACAGGGGGCCCACGAGGGTGGAGGGCGCCCTGGGGGTAGGCGCGCCCCCTACCTCGTGCCCTCCTGGTTGATGTCTTGACGTAGGGTCCAAGTCCTCTGGATCACGTTCGTTCCAAAAATCACGTTCCCGAAGGTTTCATTCAGTTTGGACTCTGTTTGATATTCTTTTTCTGCGAAACTCTAAAATAGGCAAAAAACAACAATTCTGGGCTGGGCCTCCGGTTAATAGCTTAGTCCCAAAAATAATATAAAAGTGTATAAGAAAGCCCAATAATGTCCAAAAAAGAATATAATATAGCATGGAACAATAAAAAATTATAGATACGTTGGAGACGTATCAAGAGGCGGCCGGCCAAGGAGGGCGCGCCAAGGGGGGAGTCCTACTCCCACCGAGAGTAGGACTCCTCCTTTCCTTGTTGGAGTAGGAGAAGGGAAGGAAGGGAGAGAGGAGGAGCAGGAAAAAGGGGGGCGCCGCCCCCCTCCTTGTCCAATTCGGACTAGAGGGGGAGGGGGCGCGCGGCTGCCCTGGCCGCCCCTCCTCTTCTCCCACTAAGGCCCATTAGGCCTAATATACTCCCCTGGGTGTTCCGGTAACCCCCCGGTACTCCGGTAAGTGTCCGAAACCTCCCGAAACACTTCCGGTGTCCGAACATAGTCATCCAATATATCGATCTTTACGTCTCGACCATTTCGAGACTCCTCGTCATGTCCGTGATCATATCCGGGACTCCGAACTACCTTCGGTACATCAAAACACAAAAACTCATAATACCGATCGTCACCAAACTTTAAGCGTGCGGACCCTACGGGTTCGAGAACTATGTAGACATGACCGAGACACATCTCCGGTCAATAACCAATAGCGGAACCTGGATGCTCATATTGTCTCCCACATTTTCTACGAAGATCTTTATCGGTCATACTGCATAACAACATACATTGTTCCCTTTGTCATCGATATGTTACTTGCCCGAGATTCGATCATCGGTATCTCAATACCTAGTTCAATCTCGTTACCGCAAGTATCTTTACTCGTTATGTAATGCACCATACTGCAACTAACTCATTAGTCACATGCTTGCAAGGCTTATAGTGATGTGCATTACCGAGAGGGCCCAAAGATACCTCTCCGACAATTGGAGTGACAGATCCTAATCTCGAAATACGCCAACTCAACAAGTACCTTTGGAGACACCTGTAGAGCACCTTTATAATCACCCAGTTACGTTGTGACGTTTGGTAGCACACAAAGTGTTCCTCCGGTAAACGGGAGTTGCATAATCTCATAGTCATAGGAACATGTATAAGTCATGAAGAAAGCAATAGCAACATACTAAACGATCAAGTGCTAAGCTAACGGAATGGGTCAAGTCAATCACATCATTCTCCTAATGATGTGATCCCGTTAATCAAATGACAACTCATGTCCATGGCTAGGAAACTCAACCATCTTCGATTAACGAGCTAGTCAAGTAGAGGCATACTAGTGGCACTATGTTTGTCTATGTATTCACACATGTATTATGTTTCCGGTTAATACAATTCTAGCATGAATAATGAACATTTATCATGATATGAGGAAATAAATAATAACTTTATTATTGCCTCTAGGGCATATTTCCTTCAGTCTCCCACTTGCACTAGAGTCAATAATCTAGATTACACAGTAATGATTCTAACACCCATGGAGTTTTGGTGCTGATCATGTTTTGCTCGTGGAAGAGGCTTAGTCAACGGGTCTGCAACATTCAGATCCGTATGTATGTTGCAAATCTCTATGTCACCCACCTGGACTTGGTCCCGGATGGAATTGAAGTGTCTCTTGATGTGCATGGCTCTCTTGTGAAATCTGGATTCCTTTGCCAAGGCAATTGCACCAGTATTGTCACAAAAGATTTTCATTGGACCCGATGCACTAGGTATGGCACCTAGATCGGATATGAAATCCTTCATCCAGACTCCTTCATTTGCTGCTTCCGAAGCAACTATGTACTCCGCTTCACACGTAGATCCCGCCACGACGCTTTGTTTAGAACTGCACCAACTGACAGCTCCACCGTTCAATGTAAACACGTATCTGGTTTGCGATTTAGAATCGTCCGGATCAGTGTCAAAGCTTGCATCGACGTAACCATTTACGACTAGATCTTTGTCACCTCCATAAACGAGAAACATATCCTTAGTCCTTTTCAGGTATTTCAGGATGTTCTTGACCGCTGTCCAGTGATCGACTCTTGGATTACTTTGGTACCTCCCTGCTAAGCTAATAGAAAGGCACACATCAGGTCTGGTACACAGCATTGCATACATGATAGAGCCTATGGCTGAAGCATAGGGAACATCTTTCATTTTCTCTCTATCTTTTGCAGTGGTCGGGCATTGAGTCTGCCTCAACTTCGCACCTTGTAACACAGGCAAGAACCCTTTCTTTGCTTGATCCATTTTGAACTTTTTCATAACTTTGTCAAGGTATGTGCTTTGTGAAAGTCCTATAAAGCGTCTTGATCTATCTCTATAGATCTTGATGCCCAATATGTAAGCAGCTTCACCAAGGTCTTTCATTGAAAAATTCTTATTCAAGTATCCTTTTATGCTATCCAGAAATTCTATATCATTTCCAATTAGTAATATGCCATCCACATATAATATTAGAAATGCTACAGAGCTCCCACTCAATTTCTTGTAAATACAGGCTTCTCCAAAAGTCTGTATAAAACCATATGCTTTGATCATACTATCAAAACGTTTATTCCAACTCTGAGAGGCTTGCACCCGTCCATAAATGGATCGCTGGAGCTTGCACACTTTGTTAGCTCCCTTTGGATCGACAAAACCTTCCGGTTGCATCATATACAACTCTTCTTCCAGAAATCCATTCAGGAATGCAGTTTTGACATCCATTTGCCAAATTTCATAATCATAAAATGCGGGTGAGAAAGTCTCATCGTAGTCAACTCCTTGAACTTGTCAAAAACCTTTTGCAACAAGTCGAGCTTTGTAGACAGTAACATTACCGCCAGCATCAGTCTTCTTCTTGAATATCCATTTATTCTCTATGGCTTGCCGATCATTGGGCAAGTCAACCAAAGTCCACACTTTGTTCTCATACATGGATCCCATCTCAGATTTCATGGCGTCAAGCCATTTTGCGGAATCTGGGCTCACCATCGCTTCTTCATAGTTCGTAGGTTCGCCTTGGTAAAGTAACATGACCTCCAGAATAGGATTACTGTACCACTCTGGTGCGGATCTTACTCTAGTTGACCTACGAGGTTCGGTAGTAACTTGATCTAAAGTTATATGGTCATCATCATTAGCTTCCTCACTAATTGGTGTAGGAGTCACAGAAACAGATTTCTGCGATGAACTACTTTCCAATAAGGGAGCAGGTACAGTTACCTCATCAAGTTCTACTTTACTCCCACTCACTTCTTTCGAGAGAAACTCCTTCTCTAGAAATGATCCATTCTTAGCAACGAATGTCTTGCCTTCGGATCAGTGATAGAAGGTGTACCCAACAGTTTCCACTTGGTATCCTATGAAGACACATTTCTTCGATTTGGGTTTGAGCTTATCAGGTTGAAGCTTTTTCATGTAAGCATTGCAGCCCCAAACTTTAAAAAATGACAACTTTGGTTTCTTGCCAAACCACAGTTCATAAGGCGTCGTCTCAACGGATTTTGATGGTGCCCTATTTAACGTGAATGCAGCCGTCTCTAAAGCATAACCCAAAATGATAGCGGTAAATCAGTAAGAGACATCATAGATCGCACCATATCTAGTAAAGTACGGTTATGACGTTCGGACACACCATTATGCTGTGGTGTTCCGGGTGGCATGAGTTGCGAAACTATTCTGCATTGTTTCAAATGTAGACCAAACTCGTAACTCAAATATTCTCCTCCACGACCAGATCGTAGAAACTTTATTTTCTTGTTATGATGATTTTCCACTTCACTCTGAAATTCTTTGAACTTTTCAAATGTTTCAGACTTATGTTTCATTAAGTAGATATACCCATATCTGTTCAAATCATCTGTGAAGGTGAGAAAATAACAGTACCCGCCGTGAGCCTCAATATTCATCGGACCACATACATATGTATGTATGATCTCCAACAAATCTGTTGCTCGCTCCATTGTTCCGGAGAACGGTGTTTTAGTCATCTTGCCCATAAGGCATGGTTCGCAAGTACCAAGTGATTCATAATCAAGTGATTCCAAAAGTCCATCAGTATGGAGTTTCTTCTTGCGTTTACACCAATATGACCCAAACGGCAGTGCCACAAATAAGTTGCACTATCATTATCAACTCTGCATCTTTTGGCTTCAACATTATGAATATGTGTATCACTACTATCGAGATTCAACAAAAATAGACCACTCTTCAAGGGTGCATGACTATAAAAGATATTACTCATATAAATAGAACAACCAGTATTCTCAGATTTAAATGAATAACTGTCTCGCATGAAACAGATCCAGATATAATGTTCATGCTCAACGCTGGCACCAAATAACAATTATTTAGGTCTAAAACTAATCCCGAAGGTAGATGTAGAGGTAGCGTGCCGACGGCGATCACATCAACTTTGGAACCATTTCCCACGCGCATCGTCACCTCGTCCTTAGCCAGTCTTCGCTTAATCTGTAGTCCCTGTTTCTAGTTGCAAATATTAGCCCCAGGTGCTACTGCGAGCTCTAGTAAGGTACACATCAATAACATGTATATCACATATACCTTTGTTCACCTTGCCATCCTTCTTATCCGCCAAATACTTGGGGCAGTTCCGCTTCCAGTGACCAGTCTGCTTGCAGTAGAAGCACTCAATCTCAGGCTTAGTTCCAGACTTGGGTTTCTTCTCTTGAGAAGCAACTTGTTTGCCGTTCTTCTTGAAGTTCCCCTTCTTCTTCCCTTTACCCTTTTTCTTGAAACTGATGGTCTTGTTGACCATCAACACTTGATGCTCCTTCTTGATTTCTACCTCTGGAGCCTTTAGCATTGTGAAGAGCTCGGGAATTGTCTTATCCATCCCTTGCATATTATAGTTCATCACGAAGCTCTTGTAGCTTGGTGGCAGTGATTGAAGAATTCTGTCAATGACACCGTCATCCGGAAGATTAACTCCCAGTTGAATCAAGTGATTGTTATACCCAGACATTTTGAGTATATGTTCACTGACAGAACTATTCTCCTCCATCTTGCAGCTGTAGAACTTATTGGAGACTTCATATCTCTCAATCTGGGCATTTGCTTGAAATATTAACTTCAACTCCTGGTACATCTCATATGCTCCATGACGTTCAAAACATCGTTGAAGTCCCGGTTCTAAGCCGTAAAGCATGGCACACTGAACTATCGAGTAGTCATCAGCTTTGCTCTACTAGACATTCTTAACGTCGTCAGTTGCATCTGCAGCAGGCCTGGCACCCAGGGTGCTTCTAGGACGTAATTCTTCTGTGCAGCAATGAGGATAATCCTCAAGTTACGGACCCAGTCCGTGTAATTTTTACCATGATCTTTCAACTTTGCTTTCTCAAGGAACGCATTAAAATTCAACAGAACAACATCACGGGCCATCTATCTACAACATCATAGACAAGCAAAATACTATCAGGTACTAAGTTCATGATAAATTTAAGTTTAATTAATCATATTACTTAAGAACTCCCACTTAGATAGACATCCCTCTAATCATCTAAGTGATCATGTGATCCAAATCAACTAAATCATGTCCGATCATCACGTGAGATGGAGTAGTTTTCAATGGTGAACATTACTATGTTGATCATATCTACTATATGATTCACGCTCGACCTTTCGGTCTCAGTGTTCCAAGGCCATATCTGCATATGCTAGGCTCGTCAAGTTTAACCCGAGTATTCTGCGTGTGCAAAACTGGCTTGCACCCATTGTAGATGAACGCAGAGCTTATCACACCCGATCGTCACATGGTGTCTCGGCACGACGAACTTTGGCAACGGTGCATACTCAGGGAGAACACTTTTATCTTGAAATTTAGTGAGAGATCATTTTATAATGCTACCGTCAATCAAAGCAAAATAAGATGCATAAAGGATAAACATCACATGCAATCAATATAAGTGATATGATATGGCCATCATCATCTTGTGCTTGTGATCTCCATCTCCGAAGCACTGTCATGATCACCATCGTCACCGGCGCGACACCTTGATCTCCATTGTAGCATCGTTGTCGTATCGCCAACTATTGCTTTTACGACTATCGCTACCGCTTAGTGATAAAGTAAAGCAATTACAGGGCGATTGCATTGCATACAATAAAGCGACAACCATATGGCTCCTGCCAGTTGCCGATAACTCGGTTACAAAACATGATCATCTCATACAATAAAATATAGCAGCATGCCTTGACCATACCACATCACAACATGCCCTGCAAAAACAAATTAGATGTCCTCTACTTTGTTGTTGCAAGTTTTATGTGGCTGCTACGGGCTGAGAAAGAACCGTTCTTACCTACGCATCAAAACCACAACGATAGTTCGTCAAGTTAGTGCTGTTCTAACCTTCTCAAGGACCGGGCGTAGTCACACTCGGTTCAACTAAAGTTGGAGGAACTGACACCCGCCAGCCACCTGTGTGCAAAGCACGTCAGTAGAACCAGTCTTGCGTAAGCGTACGCGTAATGTCGGTCCGGGACGCTTCATCCAACAATACCGCCGAACCAAAGTATGACATGCTGGTAAGCAGTATGACTTGTATCGCCCACAACTCACTTGTGTTCTACTCGTGCATGTAACATCTACGCATAAACCTGGCTCGGATGCCACTGTTGGGGAACGTAGTAATTTCAAAAAAAATCCTACGCACATGCAAGATCATGGTGATGCATAGCAACGAGAGGGGAGAGTGTGTCCACGTACCCTCGCAGACCGAAAGCGGAAGCGTTAGCACAACGCGGTTGATGTAGTCGTACGTCTTCACGATCCGACCGATCCAAGTACCGAACGTACGGCACCTTCGAGTTCAGCACACGTTCAGCTCGATGACGTCCCGCGAACTCCGATCCAGCAGAGCTTCACGAGAGAGTTCCGTCAGCACGACGGCGTGATGATGGTGATGATGTTGCTACCGACGCAGGGCTTCGCCTAAGCACCACTACAATATGACCGAGGTGGAATATGGTGGAGGGGGGCACCGCACACGGCTGGGAGAGATCAACAGATCAACTTGTGTGTCTAGAGGTGCCCCCTGCCCCCGTATATAAAGGAGCAAGGGGGAGAGGCGGCCGGCCAAGGAGGGCGCGCCAAGGGGGGAGTCCTACTCCCACCGGGAGTAGGACTCCTGCTTTCCTTGTTGGAGTAGGAGAAGGGAACGAAGGGAGAGAGGAGGAGAAGGAAAAAGGGGGGCGCCGCCCGCCCTCCTTGTCCAATTCGGACTAGAGGGGGAGGGGGCGCGTGGCTGCCCTGGCCGCTCCTCCTCTTCTCCCACTAAGGCCCATTAGGCCCAATACACTCCCCGGGGGTTCCGGTAACCCCCCGGTACTCCGGTAAATGTCCGAAACCTCTCGAAACACTTACGGTGTCCAAACATAGTCATCCAATATTTCGATATTTACGTCTCGACCATTTCGAGACTCCTCGTCATGTCCGTGATCATATCCGGGACTCCAAACTACCTTCGGTACATCAAAACACAAAAACTCATAATACCGATCGTCACCAAACTTTAAGCGTGCGGACCCTACGGGTTCGAGAACTATGTAGACATGACCGAGACATGTCTCTGGTCAATAACCAACAGCGGAACCTGGATGCTCATATTGGCTCCCACATATTCTACGAAGATCTTTATCGGTCAAACCGCATAACAACATACATTGTTCCCTTTGTCATCGGTATGTTACTTGCCCGAGATTCGATCGTCGGTATCTCAATACCTAGTTCAATCTCGTTACCGGCAAGTCTCTTTACTCATTATGTAATGCATCATCCCGCAACTAACTCATTAGTCACATTGCTTGCAAGGCTTATAGTGATGTGCATTACCAAGAGGGCCCAGAGATACCTCTTCGACAATCGGAGTGACAAATCCTAATCTCGAAATACGCCAACTCAACAAGTACTTTCGGAGACACCTTTAGAGCACCTTTATAATCACCCAGTTATGTTGTGATGTTTGGTAGCACACAAAGTGTTCCTTCGGTAAACGGGAGTTGCATAATCTCATAGTCATTGGAACATGTGTAAGTCATGAAGAAAGCAATAACAACATACTAAATGATCAAGTGCTAAGCTAACGGAATGGGTCAAGTCAATCACATCATTCTCCTAATGACGTGATCCCGTTAATCAAATGACAACTAATGTCCATGGCTAGGAAACTCAACCATCCCGGATTAACGAGCTAGTCAAGTAGAGGCATACTAGTGACACTATGTTTGTCTATGTATTCACACATGTATTATGTTTCCGGTTAATACAATTCTAGCATGAATAATAAACATTTGTCATGGTATGAGGAAATAAATAATAACTTTATTATTGCCTCTAGAGCATATTTCCTTTATAACGCACGCCCATAACCTTCCCTCGTTGGAGGTACTGACCAGAGGCATGACAACGGACGAATAAAGGCCTTCCCATAAAGGCAAATGTGGTTGCACTGGGAAAAACTCGATTCTTGGCACCATGATCCGATCAACGATATGTTCAAGTTGAGTTATTATCAAGTTTAACTCAAAGTAAAAAATAACCGGTGTCATGATAGGCCATGAAAATGCAACGTTACATTATGCATCACATATTATCGGAAATAAATGGATCAACCTCATCAAGTATTTCACTAACCATAATCAACAGCAAACTCATACCACTTCTCTGGTTATTATAATGCAGCAAACTTAACCATGATATTGACTTAAAATAATCCATTTTCTTACTAAAGAAAATATTAACCAAACTAGTCTTTTTCATAGTCATCTTAGTTTTACATAACCAAATATTACTTCTACTGACTTAAACTTAGTTAGTCCCAAACTACTGTAAACTAAGAATACCAAACAAAACAAGCATTCAACAGAAATAAATGTTTATTTAAATGATTTAAATGCATGAACTAAACCATTATTCAAGTTGGAAAATCACAAAAACTGAGATGGCACCATGAAAATGTTGCTGTGGCTTGCCTTAGTGCAGATTAGGTTCACACTCCTCCTAGTGATCCTCAAGACAAGCTTCACCTTCTGAAAATAATTAAAAACACAGAAACAAAATATCAAGAAACACTCTGAAAATCACCAGAAAATCTAGACAGCAGAGAAAAATCTCATTTTTGTGAGCTGCTAGATCTTTTCAATAAGAACACAATGCAAAAAGAATCAATCCATTTGGTCTTATGGTTAAAAAGTTGTGGTTGTTTGAAGTTCTCTGGAAAATTTGAATAAAACAGAAACCAGATGGGTGATGTTGATGGCATATTCTCTGAATAAACCTCCACTTGTACCGCTTCGGGCGCGAGTGGAGAGGCTGACTGTGGGCCCTGCTAGTCTGGTGCGAGGGGAGAGAGAGAAGCAGAGGCGCGGCGGCGATGCGCCGGCGTTTCTCCGGTGAGGAGAGGTCGGCGGCCAGATCCAGAAGGATAGGAAGAAATATGGGGTTGAGGCTCACCTACCCGTACCCGTAGAATAGCTAGAGGTGGTCGGACGGGGTTAAACATTCCGAAGCTATACCCAGCAGCTATTTCAGGCTTGGATACGTGTACGGCAGTAGTTCCAACTGGCACGGATACGACAGTGGAGCCATCTACACTCACATCCATTAGTTGGTTAGAAATAAAAATAAAACGAATGCATGCAATGCAACAATCAGCTACAAACACTATCAGCACTGAAATGCTACTCTCACTAATGTCCAGGTAACATGTCGGTAGCCTAGCGTGTCCTACAGTCAGCGCGGGCCATGAAGGACTTGATAATATTTGCCTTGTATGATGAAACAAAGTCGTTATGTAATATAATGTTTGTTAAAAAAATTTACCTCCTGTGCGGCCGTTTTTGTGAAATCTGAGAGTTGGCCAGTCGTCGGCTTCTGCCCCCACGTAGGTAGTACGGGGGTGTTCGGGATGGAATCTAAACACTCTTGATCCAATTGTTTGGTCCTTGAAGGAGGTGTTTAGCGCAACGAACCAGGCAATCGGACTATGTGGCTTTAGCACCCTCACTTAGCCATAGGAGTTTGACAAAAAAATTAGGCGCAGCCCCTATTATCCGAACTAGGATGCTGTAAACACCTGATTGGGTAAGAGCCAATCCCTCGCATGATGCGGAAAAAATTGCTAAAGATTTGCATCCTCCGAAGAGCTGACCGGCTCTCGCCGCATCATGACAGTTAGTTTTTGGCTTTCTCTACTAAGATGATCATCCGGATAAAATCACAATAGTTCTCCCTTTACTACCCTAGACGATATAATGGAACGTAAGGTAGCAAGCACAGGAGCCGGGCAACCCAACTATTGACCAAAGACATGATTCGGAGCCAATGCATATAGTGCTAAATTCGGGGTGCCGAACTATATTGTAAAAAGTGTTCGGACTTTGTTGCCCTATTGTGGGGCGCTATGAAGCCCCTGGCAGATTAAAACGTACCAAAGTGTACGGGTGCTATTTGATAAGATTATCAAAAAAGAAAAGAAGAAAAAAGAAAGGGTAGTAAGCTAGTGCCGTAGAATTTGGACCGCAAACTGTTTCCATATAGTTTGATTAATATGTCAAAGCGTATTCGTACAAGTAGTGCAATAAGCAACCGGCTATTTAATATGCCACAACCAAGGGAGAGCTGCGTGTGGGTCCTGAAAATAGGTAGGGTGATCGTTAAAGAGACCACCTAGAAATTCCCCTATACGTCCGTGCTTCTTGCCGTCTTGGTGTATTTATCCTTCGAAAGGACCAGTGATCACGCCGCCAGGGAAGGCCTGTGGAAAGGAAACCTGAAAAGGGAAAAAGTGAAAGTATGTGTGTCCGGGGGCGGTCGAGCCGTATTGTGGATCACAAGCTAGTTATGCCTCCGTCTATGCCCATGGTATTTTGAGTGCGTAGTTATGTACACACGGTAAGAATACCGTCACTTGGTTGGGACTGGGATGGAGGCCAAATTGCTAGTCGAGCTCTTGACGAGCTGGGCTGTCCTGCTGCAGAATAGTCCAGACTCTTTTGACAATGTTTGGAGCTCGGCCGCCGAATTAAGGTTCTACTTGAAAAGGCCGCTCTGTACTTATGTTGTTAAGGCAGCGGTGTGCTCCTCGGTACGGAGGGAGCGCTCCGTGTTTCCATTAACTGTTATGACACCGCATGGTCCGGGCATCTTGAGATTGAGATAAGCGTAGTGCGGCACCGCGTTGAATCAAGCAAATGTGGTTCGTCTAAGCAGTGCATGATAGCCATTGCCAAAGGGGACGATATCGAAGATTAACTCTTCGCTTCGGAAGTTGTCCGGAGATCCGAAGACAATCTCTAGTGTGATTGAGCCCGTACAGCGGGCCTCTACACCTGGTATGACTCCTTTAAAGGTAGTCATTGTGGGCTTGATCCGTGATGGATTAATTCCCATTTTGCACACTGTATCCTGATAGAGCAGGTTCAGGCTGCTGCCACCATATATGAGAACTCGCGTGAGATGGAATCCATCAATGATTGGGTCGAGGACCAGTGCGGCTGAACCGCCATGACGGATACTGGTCGGATGATCCCGACGATCGAAGGTGATCGTGCATGATGACCATGTATTAAATTTTGGGGCGACTGGCACTATCGTATAGACGTCCCTGAGCGCGCGCTTGCGCTCCCTCTTGGGGATGTGGGTAGCATATATCATATTCACCGTTTTAACTGGGGACTTCTTACGTCCCCCGTGTTCGTGGCTAGGGCTCTTCGTCATCGCCCTCGCCATGCACCCCTTCTCCTTGTTCTCGAATTTAATTTGCCAAATTGTTTAAAAACCCAACAGTCTCGCTGGTATGATTCGCTGGTTTGTCCGGGTTCCATGGATCCGCACGGACGATCGAGTATGCGGTCCAAGCTGGAGGGTCCCGGATTGTTTCTTTTATATGGCTTCTTCGCGACCGACTTGAGCCCCTGAATCCGGCATTGACTGCCATGTCATCGGTATTGTCACCGTTGCTTTGACGTTTGTGCCTGTTGCGTCGGAGCTTGCCGCTGCTGTTTTTCACCTCAGAGGTGCTCGCTTCGCTTGCCGTGTTATTGCTACGGGCCAGCCAACTATCCTCACTCGCACAAAAGCGGGTCATAAGTGTCGTGAGGGCTGCCATGGACTTCGGCTTTTATCGGCCAAGGTGGCGAGCGAGCCATTTGGCGTGGATGCTATGTTTAAAGGCCGCTAGGGCTTCGGCATCCGGACAGTCGACGATCTGGTTATTTTTATTTAGGAACCTATTCCAGAATTTCCTGGCTGACTCTCCGGGCTGTTCAACTATGTGTCTTAAGTCACCAGCATCTGGAGGTCGTACGTATGTGCCTTGGAAGTTGTCGCGGAAGGCATCTTCCAAGTCCTCCCAGCTGCCAATAGAGTTTTCAGGCAGACTGTTTAACCAGTGCCGAGCTAGCCCTTTGAGTTTTAGCGGGAGGTATTTGATGGCATGAAGGTCATCTCCGCGGGCCATATGGATATGGAGAAGAAAATCCTCGATCCATACCGCGGGATCTGTTGTTCCATCATATGATTCGATATTCACGAGTTTAAACCCTTCTGGGAATTCATGCTCCATTACTTCGTTAGTGAAGCAAAGAGGGAGTGCGGCGCCCCTATATCGGGCCACATCGCAACGTATCTCAGATGGAGTCCGTCTGCGGTCGGCCCGGGTGTGATTTGGCTTGTCACGTCCAAATAGATAGCCGTCGTCGCGTGTCGGGGCATGCCCTTGCGATCCGTAGATCGATCTGGTATGTCCTGCTCTACTGTCCAGGTCCTGCCGAAGGTCATATGTATAACCCCGAGTTGTTTTATCTCTGCCTTTACAGTGAGTTTGGGCGGGCTGTTGTTCGGCTTGAGTTGCCGCTTTATCCCGACCTCGTGGTGGTCGGTCAGCCACATTGCACGATGATGGTACAGGCTCCAGCGCCTCATCATCGAACTGAGGTAGCAATTTGCGCTTCAGGTAACTTTTGGTTGGGCGCCTGAGGCCGTATTCCTCAGCTGCCAGGACATCAGTCCATCTATCGTTGAGCAGATTTTGATTAGCTTGAAGCTGCTGCTGCTTCTTTTTCAGGCTCCTTGCAGTGGCTATTAGCCGGCGCTTAACACGCTCCTGCTCGAGAGGCTCCTCGGGCACGATAAAATCCTCGTTGCCAAGGCTCACCTCATCCTCGGAGAGCGGAAGATAATTACTGTCCTCCGAGTCTTCGTGTATGGCTTGTTCATCAGGGTTAACTTGTCCGTCTTCCCGTTTGTCCTGTTCGGAAGTTGCCTCAACGGGGTCTTCATTGTCTTCAGCATCGTCCGGAGTATTTTTTGTCCCATGCCGGTATTGCTGTCTTTTCCACGACGTAACTTAGAGCAGCGCAGCTGACGCCGGCGCTTTGGCTGTGTCTCAAGAGGTTTATCCTTGACTGGATCTTCTTTCTCATCGTCGTTAGTTTCTTTAGGTGTATCCACCATGTACACATCGTACAAAGAAGTGGCCGTCCAACGTCCGGTAAACGGCGGGTTTTGGCCCTGCTCCTCTTCGGCATCGTCCTCCATACCGTCAATGTCTTCGGAGCCATAATCAAGCATGTCTGTTAAGTCTTCGACAGTGGCTATGAAGTGGGCGGTGGGTGGGAAGCGAAGTTCTCCGTCATCAGCCTCTAGTTCGAACCGGATATAATTCGGCTGTGTGTCCCCTATGAAGGAGAGTGTTTTTAATGAGTTTAGCACGTCGCCTAAAGGTGAGTGCCGGAAGATGTCCGCGGAGTTGTATTCGAAGATCGATGCTTGATCAAGCTCGACATACGCGGACGCACATGGTTCGGAACCTGTAGCCAGAAACGAGTCTGAGGTTCCGGTGACACAGATTACACTCGAGGTTGGGTCTGTGTGCGGCACTGACGCTGCCGAGTCTGCGGCTTCCGTGGCGGGGTTGTGCTTCCCGCCCTCGGATGGCGCGATCTGCTCCGGATCTAGGCCGCAGCAGCATTACAAAAAGCTATCTCCGGTATGGTCTCGATGATGATTTAGGTCATGTTCATCACGGTGATAGGGAGCGGCTGCCGTGGTCTCGAATCCATCGAAGATCAAGTCTCCGCGGATATCCGTGGCATAGTTCAAGCTTCCGAATCTGACATGATGGCCAGGGGCGTAGCTGTCGATCTGCTCCAGATGGCCATGCGAGTCGGCCCGCAGTGCAAAGCCACCGAATACGAAGATCTGTCCGGGGAGGAAGACTTCTCCCTGGACATCATTGTTGTAGATGACTGACGGGGCCATCGAACCTTTTGACGACGATGCAGCGGAACTCTCAATGAAAGCACCGATGTCGGTGTCAAAACCGGCAGATCTCGGGTAGGGGGTCCCGAACTGTGCGTCTAAGGTCGATGGTAACAGGAGATAGGGGACACGTTGTTTACCCAGGTTCGGGCCCTCTCTATGGAGGTAATACCCTACTTCCTGCTTGATTGATCTTAATGAATATGAGTATTACAAGAGTTGATCTACCACGAGATCGTAATGGCTAAAACCCTAGAAGTCTAACCTGTACGATTATGATTGCCCCTACGAACTAAGCCCTCCGGTTTATATAGACACCGGAGGGGATCAGGGTTGTACAAAGTCGGTTACAGAGAAATGAATCTTCATATTTGGATGCCAAGATTGCCTTCCACGCCAAGGAGAGTCCCATCCGGACACGGGAGAGAGTCTTCGGTCTTTATATCTTCACAGCACATCAGTCCGGCCCATGTCTAATAGGCCGGATGCCCGAGGAACCCTTAGTCCAGGACTCCCTCAGATGTCGATGGCGTATTATCTGAATACGCCTCCACTTGTACCGCTTCGGGCGCGAGTGGAGAGGCTGACTCAGGCGCCTGGATGGTCAAAAGTAGAGGAGAGAGAGAGAAGAGGTGGGGTGGCGTCTGTGGCGTTTCCCGCGAGGAGAGGTCGGCGGCCAGATCCAGAAGGATGGGAAGCAAGAGGGGGTCGAGGAGCACCTGCCCGTACCCGTAGAATAGCTAGAGGTGGTCGGACGGGATCGGAACGAGCTTCTCTAGTGACGGCAGGAAGCAGAGGTTGCCGGAGTCGGAGACGACGGGGATGTGAGGCTGCACCAGGGTCTCCAACGGGGTCAGACAGCACCCATGAAGCACCATGGAGGCTCTGGAAGAGTGGCTTGAGCTCGGGAGGGGCTGGAACGGTGGGGGCGAACCACGAGGATCGGCGGCGAGCTCGAGCTGGGGGACGGTAGCCCGAGGCCTGCTCGGCCGAGCTGCGGCTTTCTACTGCGTTGTGGAGTGTGTAGGAGGAGTTGGTGATGCTCGAGGAGGCTGGGGGTGGCCGTATTTATAGGCGAGCGAGGTGAGGGATCGGGCTCTGCCAGAGGTCTTCTGGACACGGCGCCTGGCCACGAACGGCGTCAGTGAGAGGGGAGAAGGCGACCCAATTCACACGGGCACTGTGGGAGGGCGGAGATGAACATAGGAGCGGGGGTGGTGACGAGGACAGTGGCACGGTGCACTGTTGGGTTGGCTGGGTCGTGCCCGTGCTCGCTGCGGCAAGCTCTGGCGTTGGCGAGCACAAGCGAGGAGTTAAGGGCGTCGGGACAGCGATTGTGGCGCGGTTTGGCAAGGTGCGGCAGTCGGGGAAAAGCAAGCACGCGTTGAACAGAGCACGCAGCGGCATCCAGAGCGCGTCGACTAGCACATTGGCATCATGCACACGCGTGGTCACGGCGTGAACTCTGGCATAGAGCCACGGCTTGCCATAAATTCATGTCTGGCGTGTAGTCCTTAGTGGTTTCGGTCGTTCCAACACTTTGGGTTGAGTCCAGAGGCTGTAGGTGCGTGGTTTACTTCATGGTAAGTTTCTGGTCAGTAACTTGTGGAGTTAACTGCGAGTGATCCAGTAAGAGTTGAGGGCCGAGCTTTGGGGTTTAGCAATCACTTAGGAAGGTAATGATGCTCAAGAAAAATCAGCCTCAGTGGATCAAGGAAAATGATACTTGCTGTAGGAACTGGCCTTTCTGACCAGAACAGAAAAGATTTGCTGTAGCAAAAATATTCCAAAAAGTGATGCAATATTTTTGCTCAGGAGGTGCCCTAGGGTTCAAAGAATATTTGGGAATTTTCTCAAAATTTTGTCGGCAAAGAAAATGGGGGTTGCTTTGGAGCACATGTTGTTGAGTAGGGTTTTTGAAGAGAAAATGAATATTTTTCATTTAAGAAAAATATTCCTATGATTAATTTGGGATTAGTCAGAGAGGAAATGATGGCTTGGGGGAGATGTGAACCACTTGGGTGAAAATCAAGGGTATGCCCAAGTGTTTAAGTCCAACTGAAATGATTCAAAAACCCAAATTCAAAAAAAAAATGCAGAAAAAGAAGAGGGGGTGTCGGTGTCAAAACCGGCGGATCTCGGGTAGGGGGTCCCGAACTGTGCGTCTAGGCGGATGGTAACAGGAGACAAGGGACACGATGTTTACCCAGGTTCGGGCCCTCTTGATGGAGGTAAAACCCTATGTCCTGCTTGATTGAAATTGATATTGTGGATGTTTACAAGAGTAGATCTACCACGAGATCAAGGAGGCTAAACCCTAGAAGCTAGCCTATTGTATGATTGTAAGGGTTGTTGTGATTGTTGTCCTACGGACTAAAGCCATCCGGTTTATATAGACACCGGAGAGGGCTAGCGTTACATAGAGTCGGTTACAATGGTAGGAGATCTACATATCTGTATCGCCAAGCTTGCCTTCCACGCCAAGGAAAGTCCCATCCGGACACGGGGGGAAGTCTTCAATCTTGTATCTTCATAGTCTTGGAGTCCGGTCGATGATGATAGTCCGCAAATGATAGTTCGGGTGATGATGGTAGTCCGCTATCCGGACACCCCTAATCCAGACTCCTCAAGAGCTCCCCGAACCAGGCTTCAATGACGATAAGTCCCGTGTATATTGCTTGGCATTGCAAGGCGGGTTCCTCCTCCAAATGATAGAAGATTGTGAACACCAGATAGTGTCCGCTCGCAAAATAAATTCCACATTCCACCGTAGAGAGAATAATAATATATACACAAGTTCAATCTGTCGACGTTTTCCGTGGCATGACGTCACACCACTACCAAGCCATTACTCAATTGTTTTTACTTTACCACCTCAGTAGCGTTTAGCGGCGCTTCCTTGGCACGCCTTGTCGAGCAGAGATCGTGTTTCCCCTTAATCCGGGATTCTCATCAATACAAAGGTAGGTAATCCAACCGCGCCTGCTCGCCACGCCTCTATCGGCGAGTTCCAAACGGTCACGGAGACGGCTCTTGGTATTCTCCTCTTTATAACGGGACCAAGGCTCGTTTTTTTCTCCAATCCACCATCGAATCTTCTCCACGCCCAAGTTCCAGCACCTGAGAGCTCCAGATTCGAGCGCTTGGACCTTCAACATGTCCGGTTCCGACCTCCAGGTCGGTGGATGCCCTCCTCCGCCACGGAGGAGGACGTGCTAAAGCTGCGGAGGCCAAGTACCCGCCTTACGAGATTTCACAGGTTGCCCGCCAAGGGCAGGCCATCCCCACCCCGAGCCCGGCGAGTATGTCGCCTTCGCTTCCCACCTCCGTCGGGGTTTAGGCTTCCGATGGATCCTTTGTGAGAGGGCTCATGTTTTACTATGTGTTGGAATTCCATGACTTGGCTCCGAGTCCATCCTCCATATATCCGCATTCATCGTCATCTGCGAAGCCTTCCTCCGCGCCACCCCACACTTCGCCTGTGGTGAAGACTTTCAATGTGGTGCCAAGATGATCGGGGCGCAAGCGGAGTGTGGCGGGCGGCCATAAGTAGGAGGGCCGATGCCCGCGGGCCCGCCGGCTCCTTCCAAGAGGAGCTCAGCCTGTGGCAGCAAGAGTGGTTCTATATTACTGCCCGAGGGGCCGCAGACAAAAGCCGCCGCCTTATTCCGTCCGGGACCTCCACGACGATTGATGTCGTGGGTCAACCAAGGGCTCAACTGGGGTCGCAAAGGACGTGCCCCTACCTGCAGGCGGATTCGAGACCTCTTAACGAGGGAGATCGATATGGTGGTGGTGATGCAGGTTATGCTAATTAGGCGCCTCCTGCCTCGCAAACGCCGGCCCTCTCCGGCTGTGGGAGTTCAATCCGGAGGGCCCACGGATTATTCAACACTTCATGGGTATGACACCCCTGGAGATGTATAGCTTATTCTTCGGATCGCAAGAGGTGCGTCCGGAATTAACCGAGGATGCTGGACTAAGCTGCAATCACCCGGATACTCAAGTAAGTAGTTCCAAGTCCGGACATACTATTCGTTTGCCTTTCGATGATCCGCATTATGACCGATCTCCCTCTACACAGGAGTGGATTGCGGAAGCAAAATTAATACGGTGTCCGGCCCCCCTCCCCGAGACCGCGCCGGATCCCGTGCTGGTCCGGATGCTTGAGGTTGCGCCTTCGAAGGAAGGCGAAGGGGAAAACAGGAAATCTACTGCCTCGCCTAAGGAGGCCCTTGAACAAGGGGGGATCGAGAATCCCTCCTACCGAGGGGAGAAGAGGACTGCCTCCAAGACCTGGGAAAAAGCCCCTAAACGGGGAAGAAATTCGCCGGAGGGTCCTGCGACGGGAGGCCCCGCCGCACAATCTCCCTTAATGAGCCAGCCTCCAACGAGCCGTAAGTAAAAAGAAAGGAGTTTTATAATAAGGACATCCCTATTTGTGCTTCCGAGGATAACTAAAGTTTTTACCTTGTAGTTCGGATCTCCGCCCTTCGCAGATGAGCTCGTCTTCGGGAGACCTTCGCCCGAGATGATAGAGAGCGAGACGCCCCGTCGGGCGCCATGGATAGGGCGGACGAGCCTGAAGTGTCGCCACGAGGGAGCCCCGAGTGTGGCAAAGCCGGATAGTTCGGGCGCCACGGTGTACGGTCAAGGATCTGCTTGAGAAGGCGTTTATCTCGAAGATCAGCACGCATTGATGAGCGTGGTGATTGAAAGGATTTTCGTCGCCAAGGCGGGTTGCATGATGCCGCCAGAGTTTATCATGGGTTTGAGGTATGTAAAATGACACACCTTTTAACAGTTTTGCATATAGAATGCGCTCAGATAGATAGTAGCCCCCGAGACTCGGTAGGTTGTCGATATCGACAGCGCGTCGAGGATCAAAATCGCAGGTTTTAAATTCCCGCCGTTCCTATGTAGGTGGCGGTCGTCCGGGGCCAGCCGGACTTATGGAGTTGCTGAACTAAAGCGGCAACTTGATGTGGCGGATGAAGACATCGCTGATCAACAAAGCATTTGATGAGTCGCAAGGTAAGTGTTATCGCATGACACATGGTAAGGGAGCCAAGCCAACTCCTTACAAAATTTGCGTGAAATGCAGATAGTGCCGCTGTTGCGGAGAGTCTTCGGCCGAACTTGCTCAAGCCAAGGAGCAGGCCGAAGGAGTGATGCGGCAGCCTCGGCGTCGAGGAGTTAGCGGTCGAAAGGGCCGCACATCGGCGGAGCAGGGAAGAGATAGCCGAAATGGCTGTGAAGTTAAAAGAGGCTACCACCGCAATGAGGCTCTTGGGAAGGAGCGCTTAGCGGACAGAAGACCTGCGGAAGGCCACCGCTGAAGTTAAGAATGCCCGCCTGCAATGCGGGCCATGAAGGAAGAGTTGCGCCAGCCGGGGATTGTAGCCGGTAAGCCTTTTCGCTGCGCCAAGATTCACGGATTCAAAATATGCTCACTGGGACAACTGTGGTGTCCGGAGGACCTTATATGGACTTAGCAGCGAAAGCGGCGGATGCCGCAGCATTTTCGGCCGGCGACCACCAGACTAAGAGCTGTTTTGGTCTCAATTCCATAGTCCGGAGCGCTCACTCGCCGACCGATCGCTTGGCTGAGTGGGCTGAGCTAAATAGGTTGTCCGGCTTGCTATGGCGGATATAGTGACCCATATCCGCCGGATAGGCCCCACCAAGAGTTACTTTGGCTTATTGCAACAATTTCTTGAGCGGTGCCGCATATCAAGGCGATGAAGCGGTCGGCCTGCATAGAGGGTGCGCGGATGGCGCCGCCGTGTGAAGACACATTGGACAGAGATGGATGCCACCGCTGTTGCGACCCGGTTCGATAATAACCGCTACCCGCCGAGCACTATTTTGGCGGCGCTGCCGGTGTCCGTGGTAATAGAGTCGCCGTTTCGAAAAATGTTACGCTCGAATGAACGCTTATATGATGTAAAACGATTTTATGATGTAAGCGCCTTTTATACTTGTGCGCTCAAGTAATACAATATCACCTTTGCGGCCGCTCATGTATACGCATGTATAACCCGAAAGATGGCAGTCGCCGGTTCAGCCCCCACGCACAAGGTGCGGGGTGTTCGCAAAAATAGCGCTTTCACACTTAATCCGACGCCTCGGTCCTGTAAAGGAGGTGGTAGCGAGCAAACGAGGCAACCGGACTATAATGCTTTATCACTTTCACTTAGCCATGGAGTTCGAGGGTGGGCTACGACATAGCCCCCGGGGCACCGTGTTCTCGAATTGGGCGCCAGATGTGCTCGCCAGAAACGGCCCTTCACAAAGCGGAGGAATCCTAAACATTCCCAAGGTCGATCGAGTGGTTGACCAGTCTCTCGCTGTATCATGACAGTTTTCGCTTTCATCGAGGTGCTCGCCCAGCCGAACTGGGGCACAATCGCAGAGTTCTCCCGAGCCGCGTTAGCCGATGATACGGAACGTAAGGCAGCAAAACACGTGAGCCGGGCAAACCCAACATTTGACCAAAGACATGATTCGGAGCTGATGCATATAAGGCCTAACTCGAGACGCCGAACACTCCCGGAAGGTGTTCGGTCTTTATAATAGCGGCAAAACAAAGCCCTAAGCCCCTTGTGTCTAGGTATCGGCAGGTTCTATCGGGCGCGGCCGATGCCAAAACGCCAGCCTCCACTCGTTATACTGAAAACCAGGGATTATAGCAACAAGAGACAGAAGAAAGGTTTACGAGGGTCTTAGTCTGAAAAGAGTCCTTGCAACGGGTCCCTACCGCACGCCTGCGCCTGTGTCTCCGCAGCCGCCGGTCTCGGACGGGTGTGCACGCTGTTCATCTCGTAAAAAGAGAGGAACTTAGTTGGAAAAGAAATCGCAAGAAAGTGCATAAAAATTGAAATATAGATTAAGAAAGCCGAGCCTATGCTAGCTCATTATAGCTTGTATGTGCAAACCCTTGTGAGGGGGTGCGGCTAGGTAGCCCTAGCTTATTTATTCCGGACTCGCCCAGCCGTGTCCGGGTCTCCGCACCTGTGATGAGGCGATGCCACGTGGACCGGCATTTTAAACGTAAGAGACGCGGAATGTGGTATTATATTGAAGCGGACGAGCCTCCCGTCCGGTGGTGCTTGATAGCTGGCTTAAGGGCTGGCGCCGCTCCTTTGAAGGAAGTGCGGCTATGCGTCAATTGTAATAGGGTCTACCCCACTTGCTTATCGTGTCCGGATATAGCAGGTTTAAGTCACCGCCGCTGCTCATCAACACTGCGCTAATTGCAGTCCGCCTATTATGGGATCCGATATCCGGGCAGTCTATCCTGCGCCCGGATACTTCCGACTAATCCAGATGGTCGAAAGTGATTGGTTTTGACATCCAACCTGGTCCACTGGGTGGATCGTCCGACACTTGTCTTGGCGAAGTGCCGTGTTGGCTTTCCGTGTTATCACGGAAGCGATTTTACTGTTTTGAGTTCTCGAGGGAAAGTCCTTTGACTTCGGTGCTCACTGTTGGTGGGGCTCGCATTGTCCTCGCCATGACGAGCCCTTTGTGTCCGGGCGTTAAGTCTGCCGGACTGTTTGAAAACCCAACAATTTCGTTGGTATGGTTTGCGTGCCTTCCGGGTATCGTGGATTTGACATATCCGATCTAAAATTTTGTTCAAATTTGATAGCTCGCCTCTGTTGTCCTTAAGAGGCCGTGTTTTATTGTCCGCCGCTGAAGCTTTTGAATCCGGCGTTGACCGCCGTGCCTCGTGGGCTTTTTTTCTTTATTCCGCGCCGATCTTTCCTGCTGCCGTGATTTTCCGCTTCCATCTCTCGATCTCGGATGTACTGGTCGCTGGTGCTGCATCTTGCTAGCCACCTGTCTTCTCCCGCAAAAGCGCCATGAGGCTTGTTAGCGCGGCCATTGTTCTTGGCTTCTCTTGGCCGAGGTGTCTGGCGAGCCATTCGTCCCTGACGCTGTGTTTAAAAGCTGCTAAGGCTTCGCGTCCGGACAATGACTATTTGGTTCTTTTTGGTAAGGAACCTGCTCTGAATTATGCTACCGACTCTCCGGGCTGTTGGGTTATATGACTCAGGTCGTCAAGATCCGGAGGGCGGACATAAGTCCCTTAAAAATTTGTTCTAACGCGCCCTCAAGCTCTTCCCAACTTCCAACAAGAGTTTTCTCGGGAGGCTTTTGAGCCAATGCCGAGCTGGCCCTTTGAGCTTGAGGGGTAGGTATTTTATGGCGTGGAGATCGCCTCCTCTAGCCATGTGTATGTAGTATGTAGTCTTCTATCCAGCATCCGGGTCTCACAGCGTCAGATGCCTCTATGTTTATGGGTTTAAACCTCGCTGAAATTCATGATCCAAGACCTCATCGGTGAAACATAGCGGGTGTGCGGCGCTCAGATTTGGGTGTGCCGCTGTCTTCAACACTTGTCGTGGTGTGTTACTTCCGGGTCCTCTTTTGGCCCGTAGATGGACCTAATTGGGCCATCCGCTTTACCAGATTATAATTCGCTTGTGTGCAGCCCCGCTTGTTGCTTTGGGCCTCATCATCGCCGCCTATCCGCCAAAGCGGCCTCTTTATTTTTTGACCGTGAAGGCTTGATGGCTTCTTCACAAATTCCGCAGCAACTTGCGCTTCGGTAGCTCTTGGTTTGATGACCATTGCTATATTTGCTCGCGGTCTTGAATACTTTGCTCCACTTTATTCTCGAGCGTGTCTTCGCTGTTTTGAGCTTCCGCTTCGCTTTCTTCAAACTTCTTGCAGTGGCGATCAGTTTTTTGCGATGTTCTTATGCTCGTGTTGTGGCGGACTGTTGATTGCTCCGTGGAGGGGTTGATTATCCGCTCGCCCTGTTCGTCGTCTCGCTGGCTTGCCTCGCTCTATCGCTGGGCCGTTAGGAAGGCTGCTTTGATCGAGGCGGACTTAGGGCGCGCTTATGCCGCCGCTTTTGGTTCTTTATCGCGAGATTATCCTCCGCCGTGTCCCGTTGTTCCTCGTTATCGCTTCCTTCGGGTGTCCACTATGTATACGCCGATGACGAGGTGGTCTTCCAAAGGTCCGTAGGCACCGGTTCTTGGTAGTCTCCGCATCGCCGCCCATACCGCCGATGTCTTCGGAGTCGTAGTCGAGTATGTCGGTTAAATCGCCGACGTGGTTACGGGCGGGTGGTGGGTGGGATCTGAATTTCTTCGTCATCCGCGTCTCTAACCGCCCCGGCCGTAGTTCGCCAGGGCTCTCCGGATAGCGAGAGATGCTTCAATGAATTTATGATATCGCCAAGGGCGAAGTGCTTGAAAGATGTCCGCAGTGGTGAATTCCATGATCGGCACCCAATCGGATTTGACCGCTCGGGCGCAGGAGGTTCGGAGTCCGCAGTAGTCCGCACTCGGAGTCATGGGCTTTATGTGGGACAAGGTAAGTGTTCGCCCATCGCCGAGAAATTGCGGCTCCCGAGGCGGTGTCCAGCCATCCGCCCTCGATTCGAGCGATCGGCTCCGGACTATGAGTCGGAGCGATCCGGATGCGCTCCAAGGTGCCGTCCGTGGCGAGTTAGGTCATGCCCATCGTGACAGCCAAGGGCGGCGCTTCGGCTGGGCTCGATCCATCGAGGATCAAGTCCCCGCGATATCGGCCGTGAAGTTTAAGCTTCAAACCTGACTCGACGGCAGGGGCGAAGCTTTGATCTGCTCTAGATGGCCAAGGAGTTGGCCCGCAGGCGAAGCCGCCGAATACGTAAGATCTGTCCGGGAGAAAGGTCTCACCTGTGACTGCTTCGTTGTTGATTGAAGAGGCCATCGTTTATCGGTGACGCATACGAGGAACTCTCAATGAAAGCACCAATGTCGGTGTCAAAACCGTCGGATCTCGGTAGGGGTCCCGAATCGTAGCGCCTAGGCGGATGGTAACAGGAGACAAGGGACACGATGTTTACCTGTGTTCGGGCCCTCTTGATGGAGGTAAAACCCACGCCCCGCTTGATTGATATTGATATTGTGGATGTTTACAAGAGTAGATCTACCACGAGATCAAGGAGGCTAAACCCTAGAAGCTAGCCTATGGTATGATTGTAAGGGTTGTTGTGATTGTTGTCCACGGACTAAAGCCATCCGGTTTATATAGACACCGGAGAGGGCTAGGGTTACATAGAGTCGGTTACAATGGTAGGAGATCTACATATCCAGATCGCCAAGCTTGCCTTCCACGCCAAGGAAAGTCCCATCCGGACACGTGGGGAAGTCTTCAATCTTCTATCTTCATAGTCTTGGAGTCCGGTCGATGATGATAGTCCGCAAATGATAGTTCGGCTGATGATGGTAGTCCGCTATCCGACACCCCTAATCCAGACTCCTCGGGGGCAAAACCAGGTGTCACAAACCTCCCCCACTTAGGATGAATCTCGTCCTCGAGATTGGGTTGCTCGGGAAAACAATTCTGGATAGGTTGCTTTTAGAAATTCCTGTCCTTCCCAAGTTATCTCTTCCTCGGTGTGATGCTCCCACTGAACCTTATAAAACTTTATCGCTTTACTACGAGTGACCCTTTCCATTTAATCCAATATTCTGAACGGTTTCTCCTCATATGTTAAATCCTTAGCCAGCTCTAATTCTGACATATCAGTCTTTTTCTCTGGAGGCAATATATATTGTCTTAGCTGTGAGACATGGAACACATTGTGCACTTCTGACAATTCTGGGGGCAATTCCAATTGATATGCAACAGTACCCACTCTGGACATAACTGGGAACGGACCAATATACATGGGTGCCAATTTTCCACGAGTCTGAAATCTTTTGACTCCTTTCATAGGGGTGACTCAGAGGTATACATGCTCTCCGGGTTCAAAATTGATCTGTCGGTGCTTTGCATCATAATAACTCTTCTGTCGGGATTTAGCCAATTGCAATCTGTCTCGGATTTCCTTGACTTGATTTTCAGCTTCCATCATGAGATCAATTCCATAAATGCGGCTATCTCCGGTTTGAGACCAATTTAGCGGAGTGCGGCACTTACGGCCATGCAAAGATTCACAGGGTGACATCTTTAGGCTGGTCTGGAAGCTGTTGTTGTAGGAGAACTCGGCATACGGTAGACAATCTTCCCATTTGGGTCCTTGGGCCAAAGGACATGCTCGAAGCATATCTTCGAGTATTTGGTTTACACGTTCAGTTTGCCCATCTGTCTGAGGATGATAAGCTGTGTTGTACTTTAGCGCGGTCCCCAAAGCTTGATGGAGACGTGACCAGAAAGCCGAGGTAAAAAGTGACCCTCTGTCAGAAGTGATCGTTCTTGGTACTCCATGCAGACTGACTATTCTGGACACATACAACTGTGCTAGCTGATCGGCTCGGTAAGTGGTCCTGATTGGAATAAAATGAGCTACCTTGGTTAGTGTGTCCACCACGACCCATACTGCATCATTGCCTTGATGAGTCATTGGTAGTCCTGTGATAAAATCCATACAGACACCATCCCACTTCCATTGTGGAACGGGCAAGGGTTGGAGGAGTCCAGCAGGTTTCTGGTGTTCTTCCTTCACTTTGTTTCATATGTCACAACAAGCCACAAAATAGGCAATGTCTTTCTTCATCCCATCCCACCAGAATATATGTCGAAGGTCTTCGTACATTTTGGTACCTCTGGGGTGAATGGAATACAAAGATTCGAGTGCTTCTGCCAATACCCTTTTTCTTAAGTCTACTTGATTTGGTACACAAATCCTTCCGTGGAAACTTAGTGTACCTTGCTGGTCCTTAGAGAAATCTTGTGTCTCGCCTTCTAACATACGCTTGATATTTTTTGTAGCACTGGGTCGTCTGACTGTGCCTTGCGGATCTCATCCTCGAGGGTAGGAGTAACTTCCATCATATTAGCAAGACCAGTATTAATAATGACCAGATTGAGCTGAGTGATCTCTTCTTGAAGTTCAGGAGGCAAGGAATCCATCATGGTATTCGGACTGGCAGGCTTGCGGCTGAGTGCATCAGTGACCACGTTGGCCTTACCCGGATGATAATTAATTCCAAGGTCATAATCCTTGACTAATTCGATCCATCTTCGTTGGCGGAGGTTTAAGTCTGGCTGAGTAAATATATACTTGAGACTTTTGTGGTCTGTAAACATTTGACACCTTTTTCCAATGAGGTAGTGTCTCCAAATTTTTAGAGCATGAACAACCGCGGCCAATTCCAAATCATGAGTAGGATAGTTCCCTTCATGGGGTCGTAGCTAGCGATATGTGTATGCTACAACCTTGCCATCTTGCACGAGTACGCATCCAAGACCTTGCCTGGAAGCGTCACAGTACACATCAAAGCTGCGGTAGATGTCCGGAAGAGTCAACACAGGTGCCATTGTCAGTCTGGTTTTCGGCTCATTGAAACTTTTCTCGCAGTCCTCAGTCCATTCAAACTTGTTATCTTTCTTGAGAAGCTCTGTCATTGGCTTGGCAATCTTAGAGAAACCTTCAATGAAATGATGGTAGTACCCGGCTAATCCAAGGAAACTCTGGATTTGGGATATTGTCATGGGTGCCATCCAATCAAGCACGTCCTTCACCTTACTTGGATCCACGGCTATACCTTCTGTTGATAGCACATGCCCTAGGAATCCGACTTGCTTGAGTCAAAACTCGCATTTACTGAATTTGACGTATAGCTAATGGTCACGGAGTCTTTGTAAGACAGCTCTGAGGTGTCCCTTGTGCTCTTCTTCTCCTTTCGAGTATACTAGGATATCATCGATGAAGACCACCACAAATTTATCCAGGAAATCCGTGAATACTTTGTTCATCATATGCATGAAGAAAGCAGGGGCATTGGTGAGGCCGAAGGACATAACAGTATATTCATAAAGACTGTATCGGGTAGTGAACGCGGTCTTAGGAATATGTTCCTTTTTCATCTTGAGTTGGTGGTATCCAGTCCTTAAATCAATTTTGGAGAATACTTTTGCCCACTGAGTTGATCAAATAGATCGTCGATCCTTGGTAGTGGATATTTGTTTTTAATAGTGACATCATTCAGCTGACGGTAATCCAAACATTCAGATACTACCGTCTTTCTTGTCCACAAATATTGCGAGTGATCCCCATGGTGAAGAGCTTGGACGGATATATCCTTTCTGAAGTATCTCATCAAGTCGTTTCTTTAATTCCACTAATTCTGACGAAAGCATCCAATAATACTTCTTATATAATGGTGCGGTCCCGGGCACAAGTTCAATTGTAAACTCAAGTTCTCGGTCTGGCGGCATTCCTGGCAATTCTTCAGGGAATACATTGGGAAATTCACTGACCACAGGAATTAATCCCAATTCTTTCTTGGGTATGCTTCTGCGGACATAGAATTTTGTAGTCCGTCCTTCCTGACTTGTTAAGGTGACTTCTCCGGTCGCGCAGTTAATGCATACTTGGTATTGGGTTAACCAATTCATTCCCAAAGTGATGTCCAACTTGGCAGACTCGATGACTATCAAGGAAGTTGGAAGGCGGACTCCTCTGATATCAATTTCCAAGTTACGGTAGACCAAATTGCTTCTAAGCAAAGATCTCGGGGATTGTACCAGCATATTCTTTCTCAAAACTGAACAAGGAAATTTGTTTTGGGCAACAAAACTCCGCGAAATGAAAGAGTGGGAAGCCCAGAGTCAAATAAAATTATTGCAGGTACGTTATTAACAGGAAACATACCAATGACGACTTCGGGGTCCTCTTGGGCTTCGTCTGCGGAGAGGTGATGAACTTGCCCTTTGATGCTTTGCTGGACAGGGTACAACCCCATATGGTTGACTTTTGGCCTGAATGGAGCATTTTTCTTGCCGTTCTTGGGACACTGTCTTGCATAATGTCCGGTTTGTCCACAACTGAAACGGGAATTGTTGCGCCGACACTCTTCTCGCACCGGGCTGGTTACGACATTCTTGACTTGGGTAGTGGTCTTGTTAACATTCTGCTGCCAATTGGGCTTGTACTCTACTTGAGTGTGCTGCCAAGTACGAGCCTTCTGCATTGGCTGACCATCCTTCTTAGGCTCAAACTTGCGCTTGTGATCATTATTGGCAGACTTGTTGTCATGTACAAGCTTGTGCTCCCTTTCAGCAACGAGGGCCTTGTTTACCAGAGTTTGGAAGTCTGGGAAATCAAACACACTGAAAGTGCATCGGAGGTGTTGGTTTAGTCCTCCAAGAAATCTGTCAATCTTTCTTTCTTCTGTGGCCACATCATAGAGGAAATAGCGGGCCAAATGATTGAACTTATGTAGATACTCACTAACGGACATGCTTCCTTGGGTGAGCGCGAGGAATTCACGCTGCTTGCCTTCATAATACCAGCAGGAATATGATATTTGCGGAAATGATCCTTGAATTTTGTCCAAGTGATTTCTTCATCGGTAGGCCAAATGGCTTTCGAATTATCCCACCATATAGTGGCAGCTCCTTCGAGATAATGCGTAGCAAACGGAACCTTGTCATCTTCTTCAGTACGAGCAATCTCAAGCTTTTTCTCAATAGTTCGTAACCAATCGTCGGCTTCCAAGGGATCAATAACTTGACTGAAACTGGGAGGCTTGGTTCTTTGAAAATCCGACAGTTTGGAGTGATGACCGTTCTGATTCCCATTCTGCCCAACCATATCTTGCACACTTTTTAATAATTCAATCAGGTCTTTATTCCTTCTTTCCTCAAACATGCACAAAATCTGCTTGGTGAAGGGCGGATGTGGCGATGGAGGCGGTGGTGGATTATACGGCTCGGGGGAATGCCATGCCTGTCATGTTGAGCGGTGAACAGGGACATCCTCACAAGCGTGACTGCTGTGCCTCGCCACGTCATCCTATTATTTGTTTTTCCCCAGATAACGCAACCGTGATGAGCAACATTGAAAGTGCAACTATCCCTGGGTGGTTTTGGTAATTCCTAACAACATATAGCTCATTGAGCTAATGCTATTTCAAGATAAATATTTCAGGAAAGCTCAGTGATTGGAATGGCATGGATTAGAAAATGGACCCCTCGAAATGCTAAGGACAAAAAGATTGGCTCAAGCTCAAAGCACAAGACTCTACTTTTTACTTTTAGTGATCCAAGATCACATTGAGTCCATAAGAAAAGACAATACTATTAAGAGGGGTTTAGGTGTTGCTTAATGGGTTTCTTGCTCAAAATGCTTAGTGATATGCTCCAAAGCCCTCAACTACTTTCTCATATCCACATATGTCCCAAACCAAAAGTCAAACTCGGCCCCACCGATTTGATATATCCGGCGCCACCGAGTTCACTTGACATAGCCACTGCCACAAACCCTAGTATTTTCGGTCTCACCGATAGGGATCTCGGTCTCACCGAGACGGGGCCGTAATCTCTCTGTTTCCCTTCGTAACATTTCGGTCCAACCGAGATGAGCGATCGGTCCCACCGAGATTGCAATGCAAACTCTCTGTTTCCCCTTCGTAACGTTTCGGTCCAACCGAGATGAGTGAATCGGTCCCACCGAGTTTGCCTTACCAACTCTCTGTTTGTCTATTACCAGAATCGGTCCCAGCGAGTTTGTGTAATCGGTCAAACCGAGATTACGTTATGCCCTAACCCTAATGATATCGTTCCCACCGAGTTGACATGTCGGTCCCACCGAAAGTCCTAACGTTCATATTTTGAACTAAATCGGTCTGACCGAGTTCTATGAATCGGTCCCACCGAGTTTTGTGATTTGTGTGTAACGGTTAGATTTTGTGTGGAGGCTATATATACCCCTCCACCCACTCTTCATTCGTGGAGAGAGCCATCATAACAAGCCAACACTTCCAACATACATTTTCTGAGAGAGAACCACCTACACTTGTGTTGAGGTCAAGATACTCCATTCCTACCACATAAATCTTGATCGCTAGGCTTCCCAAGTTGCTTTCCACTCAAATCATCTTTCCGCCAAATCCAAATCCTGTGAGAGAGAGAGAGTTGAGTGTTGGGGAGACTATCATTTGAAGCACAAGAGCAAGGATTTCATCATCAACACACCATCTATCACCTCTTGGAGAGTGGTGTCTCCTAGATTGGCTAGGTGTCACTTGGGAGCCTCCGTCAAGATTGTGGAGTTGAACCAAGGAGTTTGCAAGGGCAAGGAGATCGCCTACTTCGTGAAGATCTACCCGAGTGAGGCAAGTCCTTCGTGGGCGATGGCCATGGTGGGATAAACAAGGTTGCTTCTTCGTGGACCCTTCGTGGATGGAGCCCTCCGTGGACTCGCGCAACCGTTACCCTTCGTGGGTTGAAGTCTCCATCAACATGGATGTACGATAGCACCACCTATCGGAACCACGGATAAAAAATCTCCGTGTCTACATTGCGTTTGGTCCCCCCAAACTCCTCCCTTTACCTTCATATGCAATTGTTTTACATTCCGCTGCTATACTCTTGGAATTGCATGTGTAGGATGATTACTTGAGTTGTGCTAAGTTGCTAAAATCTGCCAAGACTTAAAATTGGGAAAAGGCTAGATTTTTATTTGGTCAAGTAGTCTAATCACCCCCCTAGACATACTTCCGATCCTACAAGTGGTATCAGAGCTTTGGTCTCCATTTGCTTTGATTTCCATAGCTTTTGGTGGTCATAGCCTTGGTTTCACAACCTAGGAGAGTATGGCGTCTAGCGAGGGAAATTACCACCGTAGAGGTCCTTACTTTGATGGTACTAATTTTGCTAGTTGGAAGCATAAGATGAAAATGCATATTCTTGGATATAAACCCGCCGTTTGTGCTATTGTGTGTATTGGCTTGCAAGGTGAATTATTTGATGGGAGAGAACCGAACCGTGAAGCTACCACATAAGAGTTGAAGATGCTGCAATACATTGCTCAAGCTTGTGATATTCTCTTCAACGGATTGTGCCCCGAAGAATTCAAGAAAATCAGCCATCTTGAGAATGCAAAGGAGATTTGGGATGCTTTGATTGATATGCATGAAGGTACCGACTCCGTCAAGGAATCCAAATTGGATGTGCTTCAAAGTCAACTTGACAAGTTCAAAATGAAGGATGGTGAAGGTGTCGCTGAAATTTACTCTAGGCTTGCTCTCATCACAAATGAGATTGCCGGCTTAGGAAGTGAAGAGATGACCGATAGATTCATCATCAAGAAGATCCTAAGAGCCTTGGATGGAAAATATGATACCGTGTGCACATTGATCCAAATGATGCCCAACTACAAAGATCTCCAGCCAACGGAAGTCATTGGAAGAATTGTTGCTCATGAGATGTCACTCAAGGATAAGGAAGAGCTTCACAACAAGTCAAGCGGTGTTTACAAAGCCTCATGTGATGCTCCCACATCATCAAGTGAGAAACAAACCTTTAATGAAGAATTGAGCCTAATGGTGAAGAACTTCAACAAGTTCTACAAGATTAGAAGCAAGGAAAGAAGTTCCAAGTCAAGGTCCTACAATGACAAAAGATCTTCAAGTCGTGAACGGAATTTCTATAATTGTGGAAGACCCGGAGACTACTCCAATGTGTGTATTGCTCCCTACAAAAGAAGAGAAGATTCTCCCAAGAGAAGTAGAAGAGAAGAATCACCACCAAGAGAGAGAAGGAGTAGAGATGATCGATATGAACGAAGACCCTCTCGGAGAAGCAAGGATTCGGAGAGAAAGGACAAATCGTCAAGGAGCTACACAAAGAGAATACATCAAGCTCATGTTGGTGAATGGGTATCCGGCTCTGACTCTGACCATCACTCCGAAAGAAGTTATCACTCTGACTCCGAATATACTCAAGATGAAGGTGTTGCCGGTCTAGCACTTGTGTCAACCAACTCCTACGACATATTTGACTCACCAAATGAAGGAATTGGAAGATGCTTCATGGCCAAAGGTCCAAAGGTATCACACCCCGAGTATGTTGATTTCAATAGTGATGAAGATGATTTGCTAGGAGATGATGATTTACTTGTTGACAACTCTAGTTATGAGAACTATGAAGAAATTGCTATTAATCATGATAATCAAGATAAAACAAATGACAATGATAAGGAGAAGATTGAGCGTCTAACTAAAGAACTAAACACTCTTAAGTTAGCTCATGAAACTACCTTGGAAGATTATCGAGAACTTTTAAAGACTCATGAGAAGCTACGCTTTGAAAAGCTCAACCTTGAGCAAGAGCATGAGTTCTTAAAGGCAATCAATGATGATCTTTGCAAGAAAAGTTCTTACATTGCCAAGCGTTTACTCTTGTCTACTTACATGCCAGAAGTTAAATCTAGCAACAAGAACAAGAAAGATTCTTCTTCTAGTAGTAACAATAATCATGCTAAATCCAATGTTGTTGCTTCTAGTAGTTCTCTTGATTCCACTAATGATTCTCTTAGCCAAGTTACACTTGAGCAAGAAAATAGCTTATTGAGGGGAATTATAGAGAAAGGTATTTACAAGAGTCTTGCCAAAAGCAAGCAATTTGAGGAAATTGTATGCAAGCTAGGAAGACACCGGAAGAATCAAGGTGTTGGTTTTGAACGAAAGTTCAATGCCAATGGTGTTGAGTGGGAAGAAGATCAATACCCCAAGACGAAGTTTGTTCCTCAACAAGAGAAGTATGATCCTACTTCTTTCAAAGGAACACAAGCTCAAGATGATCTTCCACCACAAGACCACAAGCAAAAAGGCAAGGACAAGCTTCAAGAGGAGATTGATGCATTTTAAGAAGCTCTTAAGGCCTTGGTCAAGTGGGTTCCCAAGACTACATCAAGTTCTACTTCATCAAGTACGACTACAACTCCAAGGATTCCCATCAAGATAGTGTGGATCCCGAAGAATAAGAACTTGAGAGTTCTTGAGGGTGACTCCGCCAACATTCTTCACTCTTATCATTTTGGCAAGGATGAGTGCAAACAACTTCCATATCTTGCACCAGTTCAAGGAGTCACAAACCCTCTTGTTGGTAAGACAAGGGACAAGGTAACCTAATGCTTTCATGGACATCATCCTATGTGAACATCACTCTATGTCTATGGATATGCTTGTTTGTTCATTGTGGGACTAACCCGTGTAGGTATTGAAAGTGCAACTCACTCCAAAGGATTGCTCCGAATGATCTACATCAACATTGAGCACCCACATCTTCAACACCTACATGAAGTCATCATCGACAAAACCCAAGGTTAGTTCATCCCTCCTAGGGGGGATATCACATCTAGGGGGAGCTTTAATCTTATCAATTGAGCTAAAGCAACTCTAATGATGTGAGCACAACAATGCTTTATGTAAAAGTGGTAACCCCACTTGTGCTTAAACAATGAGTATGACCTATGATCAAATATTCTCATTTGACTCCTAAGTCAATATACTCATATATACGTGACCTAGTTATCGCCAGATTGCTTGATAGATGCTAGAGTGTTTGTGCATGCTTTGTCACATATTTCATTTGTCATTTTATTGTGTGAGCATGTTGGATGCATATTTTACTCATTCGAGGACATCCATTTGTTGCTTTGATTGTTTGGCTTTTTCTCTTTTTGCCAAATGGATGAACAAGAATGCCTAAGAACTTCCTCTAGATATCTATGTTTTTCTCGTCTCAAACTCTATTCATGCTACATCACAAAGTTTGATCAAGTCAGATTCGAACCACTCTTTGTGAGGAGCACTCGGAGTCCCCGATTCGTCATAGACTTAAACTTCCAAAACCTCTTTGTGCATTTCGGTATGACCGAGTCATCCATTTCGGTCACACCGAGATCACTAAGTTGATCTTGGTTTTCAATCTCGGTGTAACCAATTTGAACATTTCGGTCACACCGAGTTGCAGTAACCACTTGCGATTCTGCATCTCGGTGCCACCGAGTTGTTCCACTCGGTCACACCGACAGGGTCGGGATATAAATACTCACGGGTGAGATTTTGGAAATTCCTTCGAAACCTCTCAGCCCGCGCGTATCCTGCTCTGCCGCCTCGGGTCTCCGGATCGTCTTCTCGCTGCCAGCGACCTCCCGCCGCTGGTCTCCGCTGCCGTCAACAGAAATCTGCTCCGCCGTTGCCGCCGTAGCGAACACTCGCCGCTCTAGGGTAAGTGTTCAACCCCTTGTGCTGTCTTTTTCACTCTGATTCCTAGCACAAGGACAATGCTGTGTTTCTTGCCACAAATGTGATTAATCCATCCAGCCAAAACTTCCTTAGGTATAGATTGATTCGAAAATTTTAGGGTTAGCTCTCCGCAGAACTCATCTCGGACCGACCGAAATGTAGAAATCGGTCTCATCGATTCAGCTTAGGCCATTGCACATGCGCTTTTCGGTCTGACTGAAACATGCAAATTGGTGTGATCGAGTTCAAGATTCTGTGAAACCCTAGCAATCTCTGTGCCACCAAACTGTGACTCGGCCCAACCGAGTTCACTAGTTTAGGCTCCAAGTGTTGCTTCGGTATCACCGAGTTTGTCAATTCGGTAGCTCCGAGATCACTTCTGTAGAGAACTAAAACTAAGCTTTTTGACTCAATTTGTTTTGCAAAACCTTTTTACTTTGTGATGCTCATCTACTCTACCTCATCTACAAGCTATTCACAGGGTCTGCTGACAGTTTGCAGAGATGTCTGATCAAAGTGACAGCCAGAACAGGTCTAAATAGTAAGAACAGATGAGTGAGGGCACTAGTCCCTCAGCAGCTATGATGAGGGCAGTAGGAGCACACCTAGTAACTTGCCCAAGGCAGCTACTAGAACAAGGAAGAAGAGAACCTCAGATTCTGAGGATGAGGATTATGTTGCAGACTAAGGCATAGCCTAGTGGTGGGGAGGGATTGATGCCTTCCCACCCACCCAGGTTCAAGGCATGGTACTTGCAATTTGGGTTTGTTGCACCAATTATACTGTAGGGGGTTCCCTTACAGTCTTTCTATCAAAAAAATAAAAAGGTGCTGAAAAAGGAGTATGGCACAACTGCTGCAACAAAGCCTGGAATGAAAACAAAGGCTCCAGCAAGAAGGATTCCTATGTCTAAGGCCAGAGCCTCTACTCAAGAAACAATGGAGTTCACACTTGAACCCAAAGAAGGTGGAGAAGGCAAGAAGAGGAAGGAAAGGGTCAAGAAGACCACTGCCAGAGTCATTGACAAGCCCTCCATGATGAGAGATCCATCTGAAGAGGAAGAGGAAGAGGATGCTGCACCAGCACCCAAAGCTTAGAAGCTTATGGGAGATGCAATCAGATCAGGGGCTACTCCATCAAAGCCCAAGTCTGCTCCCAAAGCTCAAACTCAGAAGCCCCCAAAACCCAAGAGGAACACCAGAAGTATACCAGATGAAGAGAAGAACAAGGCCCCAGTGCCTGAGGCTGCTGATGATGAGGAAGATGATTCACTTGTTTTGAGAAAGTTGAAGCCAAAGATCCCTGACCACAATGATGCTCATCAGGTAGCTGAAGATATGCACATCAGGATGTTGGACTGAGATTGTGGAGACAGTCTGATCCTTATGATGTGAGGAGAAGGACAGCGGCTGACTATAGATTTCATACCAAAGAGCAACATGACTTTCATGAGACAATTTTGCTTGACAAGAAGCCCATTGTATGTGACATGAGATGGGTTGATTGGGAGTACATCAAGGAAAATGAAGATCACTATCCAGGAGTACATGACAGCTTCAAAGCATGTGGAGTTGACAAATTTATTGCTCAGAAGCTCACAAAATGGATTGATGAGCTGATCATGCAGTTTTACTCCACTGCTCACTTTTACCCAGATGGAAGGATAGTATGGATGTCTGAGGGTACAAGATACCAATCCACAGTTGAGGAGTGGGCCAAGCTGATAAATGCCCCTGAAGAACATGAAGATGACTTGGATGTGTATGCCACCAAGAAGAAAGACCACAACTCTATGGCAAACATGTACAAGGAGATCCCAGATAAGGCTTTGGAGACTCATAAGCTTGGATCTGTACACTATCTATTGTCTGGTCTGCCTACCATTAACTGGATACTAAGGCACACATTGCTACCCAAGTCAGGAGATCACAAGATGATCAAAGGACATGCTATCAATTTGCTACATTTGTTTGATGTGCCTCACAAGTTCAAGGTCATGAGTTTGATTGTAGAGACAATCAAAAGGACAGCTGCTGACTAGAAGAGATCTTGTGGGTATGCTCCACACATTCAGGAGCTCATCAACTCCAAGATGGGCACATGTACATACTTGTTGGTAATTCCTAACAACATATAGCTCATTGAGCCAATGCTATTTCAAGATAAATATTTCAGGAAAGCTCAATGATTGGCATGGCATGGATTAGAAAGTGGACCCCTCAAAATGCTAAGGACAAAAGGATTGGCTCAAGCTCAAAGCATAAGACTCTACTTTTTACTTTCAGTGATCCAAGATCACATTGAGTCCATAAGAAAAGCAAATACTATTAAGAGGGGGTGAGGTGTTGCTTAATGGGTTTCTTGCTCAAAATGCTTAGTGATATGCTCCAAAGCCCTCAACTACTTTCTCATATCCACATATGTCCCAAACCAAAAGTCAAACTCGGCCCCACCAATTTGATCTATCCGGCGCCACATAGTTCACTTGACATAGCCACTGCCGCAAACCCTAGTCTTTTCGGTCTCACTGATACGGATCTCGGTATCACCGAGATGGGGTTGTAATCTCTCTATTTCCCTTCGTAATGTTTTGGACCAACCAAGATGAGCGATCGGTCCCATCGAGATTGCAATGCAAACTCTCTGTTTCCCCTTCGTAACGTTTCGGTCCAACCGAGATGTAACATCCCCAATTTTCAATTTGGAATGTTATACATAGAGCATCATTGCATATCATATTTTTTTCGTTGCATTTTTGCTCGATCCTAGAAATTCTACACAACTCAAGGACCCACGGAGAGAGTTGGGGATTTTCGTTATTTTCATATTTGAGTTTTCTCAAATTTTGAAAATAGGATCATTTGATTTTAATTATTTTAACTTCAATTATTTCTATTACAAAAATATGAGAGAGGGAATAAAATGACTTTCCCAAAATAAAGAAATACTGAAGATTTAATAATAAAATCAAATAAGATTTTATTTTGGAGTTTTTCGCCTTTTTATTTGAATTTAGGAAAAATGCGTGTTTTTCAAAATTGCATTTAGGCCCCAAATAAATGTTCATTAAATCTGGCTTGATTTTAGAAGCCGGGGAAAATTTATTTCAGGATTTTTGGAGTCCGTTCAGTATTTCTTTTTATTTTATTTTCTGTGCGTAATTATTAAAAAAACGCCGCAGACCGCCTATCGGCCGCACCAAGCGGGACTCGCGGGCGCTTTATAAATCTTGCCGCCCGAGCCGCCTCACCCCACCCGAGCCCTGCCCGCCCGACCTAACCCTAATCACATCGCCGCTGCCGCCGCCGCCGCTGCGCGCCGCCGATCGCCGCCCGAACCTCATGCCGCTCGAGGTTCGCCGCCGCCTCGTTTTCCGTGCCGGTTTTTTTTAATAAAAACCGAGCGGTTTTTCTTTGGTTTTTTTATTATTTTCGTTTTTTATTTTATTTTTTATTAGTTTCGGTTTTTTTATATTTTTTTCGGTTTAGGCTAATTAACGAACGTCCGTTCGTTAACCTGTTCGTCGTTTTTCTTTTTCTCGGATTTAATCCGCGATTTTTCTGATCGCGATTCCAGATCCGATTTTCGTTTTAGTATAACTCTTCGCTCGTTTATCGGAATCAGGCGATTCAAGCGCCTAGAGTTTCGTCTCGAAACCCTCTTTCCGAATAATCTACCTAAACAAGTTTTTGCTTCTGTAAAATTTGACTTAGATCCAGATTAGTAAAACGAAGATGTTTTCTTCCGCCGTTTGACTTTCGTTGCTTCGTTTGATTTGATTCTTTTTGCAAACCGGAGTTCTTAAGTTGAACTATCTGGTTAGATCTATTTGAGTTTTACTTGTGCATTAGATGAGTATTTATTGTATGCTTGTTTGTTTGTCTGCGATAGATTACGAGAGCGCGCGTGTTACTTGAGTCTCTAGGTTTCGCGGATCATCAGCAAGGCAAGTAACACTTTGATCATACCTCTTCTCATACCCAGTTTTTATGCATTAGATCTATCCTCAAACATTGCATGATTAGGATCTAATTAAATTGTGGGTTTTGGGAAGTAGATTGAGGTAGTACCTATTACTGCTTTATCATCAAACCCTTGGGAGTTACTTCTACGTTTGCTTATTATGCTATGCTATGCTAGTAGGCGTGGATTGGGTGAGTGTATCCATGATGATGTGAGATTGTTATTTAATGGTTTATCTAAGGTGGCAACTTAAAACACATCCGGGTGGATTGAGGCACTGGTTTCTATCAGACTTGCTGTATTTCTTGGACCGCCAACATAACGCCCGGATGCAACTTTCCATATTCGTAACTCTAACTCTTGCCTTTTAGGAGATGCGATATGATATTTCCTTCGTGGTTGGGTCTTTGTATTTTGTTTTGCATTTTGTTCATGTCATGCATCTCATCTCATGGCATCATTCGCATTGCATCGGCTTTTCGTTGCCGTCATTGTTTTTAAAACTTGCATCCACGCAGTAGTTGCCGCTCCTCGCTTCCCTCTATGTTGCGTTCGTTGACCCTTTCGAGATCAACCGTGTTTTCGGTTCCCTCTTGTCAAACCACCTAACCTCTCTCCGACCCCCTCTTTCATGCGTCCGAAATCTTCAGGGAACCCGACCCGAGCTGTCGTCACCGTTGGATCCGGATCATCCCCTAACGTCTATAAAACATCTCCGTTTCTTATTTAGACTTTCCTAACCTATCTTTTCCCGATCGTCGGATTTTGATCGGATGATCTAACTCCTCTCTTTTCCATATATATATAGTCTACCCCTAGTCCATTTTGGACCAAACCCTAAATTCTAGGAGATTTGTCCCTGCCGCCGCCGCACTCACCAAATCCCCCTCGGGATCCATCCCTCCCCAACCATCGCTCGCCTCCTACAGCCTCATCTTGCCCGATCCAGTCCAACCACCTCCTCCTCCTTTCGATCCATCCCCGTGGCCACCTTCAGATCGAGCAGGAGCACTCGGCCTCGTCCCGTCGTGCCGTCGAGTCGCCCGAGCCTCCTTCCAGGACAGCCGAGGACCTCCCCGACCCAGTTGTTCCTCGCCGGACCAGCAGACCGACCTCGCCGCCTTGCTCAAGGTCACACCAGCCGCTCCCCGTGCCCTCTGTCTTTTCTTTCTCTCTCTAACCTCTCGACCTCTCTCTCTGTTCAGCAGGAGCAGTCTCGCCATCGCTGAAGCAGGTCCTTCGTCCGGATCCGTCCCGATCCTGCCGCCTCCGGCCGTTCCGCCGTCTGCCTCCTGCGCCGCCGTTCCCTCGGGCGCAAGTACCTCGACTTGCATTGCCTCGTCACCGCAGCAGCAGCAGCAGTTCGCCAAGCCTCGCGCCCCTGCCTCCTGGACCTCCTGAACCCCTCACACCCAAGCCGCTCAGGAGACGAGCACCCCGCAACAGCTCCGTCACGACCTCCTCCGGCCTTGCCTGCGCCTCCCCGTCGGTTCCCTCATCTCCTCCCGCATGCCCGCCGTCTCTCTCTGCTTTCCTCTCTGAATCCTCTTCTGCTTTTTCTTTCTTCAGGAGACTACGCCGCCGCCCATAGACACCAAGTCCTCAAGCCATGGAGCTCCACCATCGCCCTGGCCTCGGATTCGGTCGGCTCCCGCGCGCCCTCGTCACCGGCCAGTTCCGCCATCCGCTGCTGCCTCGCCGCTGTCCAACCGTGCCGCCGCGCCCCTGTTTTCCTCTGTATGGAAGACGAATGAGAGCGCCCGTTCCCGTTGACCAGTCCAGCGCCCACTGACGCAGCGCCACTCACCGCGGCGAGGCCTCCTGCTGCCGCTTCGCAGCCCGGCTACCAGCGCCTCCCCAAGGCCAGCCGCGGCCTCCTGCAGCCTCCTCCAATCGGGCCTTGGCCGGGTGGCAACACCAGCGCCTCTTGTGCAATGTTGGCCCAGCCAGATTCGCCCGAGTCACTTTTTTTTTCATGAACAATTTACTAATTATCCGAGATTGCCGTTTTGAGAAAACCCTTAATGTTCATGCATCAATAATTAATTAACCATGCATCGCATTAAAACAAATTATATATGTAAAGTGCTTAGAATTTCATCTAGTTTCATAATATGCCATTTTCATCCCATGTTTAAAATGTTTCAAATGCTGTTTGTTTAAATTTGCTCAAATGCCATGTTAAAATGCTTTATTTCATAACTAAATAACCGTAGCTCCAAATTTAATAAACTTTATATGTAAATGGGGTAGAAAAATGCATAGATTAACATGGTGCACTTTATTTTGCTGTTTAATAACTCTAAAATTGTGTTTAGGGCAGAGCAGTACCTAATCCATAAATATGCACATGAGGATTTTCCGGAATTGTTGTTTGTTGTTCCGGCCTCATTTAAGCTTGCCTAAATAGGTGGTTTGCTCATGCTTCACCTCTCGCCATGTTTAACAACATTTAATATTGTTGGGTGCCTAATCGGGAGTGAACTAAATAATTGATGTGGTGTTTCGTCAATATGCAACTCGTTGCATATTGAGCTCCACTTAACTTGTAGTGTTGTTTGTGCATATTGCCATGCCATGAATCATTAAACCGGACATGCATCATACTTGATTTTGCATCATGCCATGTTTATGATTGTGTGTTTACTATGTTGTTTGCTTCTTTCCGGTTTGCTTCTCGCTTAGCTTCGGTTTCGTTCCGGAGTTGTGAGGATTCGTTCGACTACGTCCGTTTGTCTTCTTCATGGACTCGTTCTTCTTCCTTGCGGGATTTCAGGCAAGATGACCATACCCTCGAAATCACTTCTATCTTTGCTTGCTAGTTGCTCGCTCTTTTGCTATGCCTATGCTACGATGCCTATCACTTGCTATATCATGCCTCCCATGTTGCCATGTCAAGCCTCTAACCATCCTTTCCTAGCAAACCGTTGTTTGGCTATGTTACTGACTTTGCTCAGCCCTCTTATAGCATTGTTAGTTGCGGTGAAGATGAAGTTTGTTCCTTGTTGGAACATGGAGATGTTGTTCCTTGTTGGAACATGTTTACTTGTTGGGATATCACAATATATCTTATTTAATTAATGCATCTATATACTTGGTAAAGGGTGGAAGGCTCGGCCTTATGCCCAGTGTTTTGTTCCCTCTTACCGCCCTAGTTTCCGTCATATCGGTATTATGTTCCCGGATTTTGCGTCCCTAACGCGGTTGGGTGATTTATGGGACCCCTTGACAGTTCGCTTTGAATAAGACTCCTCCAGAAGGCCCAACCTTGGTTTTACCATTTGCCACCTAAGCCTTTTTCCCTTGGGTTCTGCAGACTCAAGGGTCATCTTTATTTTAAACCCTGGGCCAGTTCTCTTCCGAGTCTGGTCCAAACTAGAGCCACTTGCGGTGCCGCCCGAGGCAACTTGGGGTATCGTCGGTTGCCGACGTAGTGTTCATCCGGTGTGCCACGAGAGCGAGATATGTGCAGCTCCTATCAGGATTTGTCGGCACATTCGGGCGGCTTTGCTGGTCTTCTTTATTTTTGTCAAAATGTCTTGTAGCCGGATTCGAGACTGATCGGGTCTTCCGGGAGAAGGAATATCCTTCGTTGATCGCGAGAGCTTATCATGGGCTAAGTTGGGACACCCTGCAGGTATTATCTTTCAAAGCCGTGCCATGGTTATGAGGCAGATGGGAATTTGTTAATGTCGGTTTGCGTAAAACCTGAAGTTGACCTTAATTAAAATACACCAACGCGGTGTAACCGTGATGGTCTCTTCTCGGCGGAGTCCGGAAGTGAACACGGTGTTGGAGTTATGTTTGACGTAAGTAGTTCAGGATCACTTCTTGATCGCTACTAGCTTCACGGCCGTGCCTTGCTTCTCTTCTCGCTCTCTTTTGCGAATGTAGCCACCATATATGCTAGTCGCTTGCTGCAGTTCCACCTCACAACTCTGTCCTACCTATAAGCTTAAATAGTCTTGATCTCGCGGGTGTGAGATTGCTGAGTCCCGTGACTCACAGATACTTCAAAACCAGTTTGCGGTGCCGATGAAACCGTGCAGGTGGCGCATCCGAGCTCAAGGAGGAGCTCGATGAAGATCTTGTTCATTGTGTTGTTTCGTTTCAGTTGATCAGTAGTGGAGCCAGGTTGGGACGATCGGGATCTGTGTAGCATTTGGGGTAGTCTTCTTTTATTTTGGTTCCGTAGTCGGACCTTGATTGTATCTGTATGATGTAATGCTTTACTCATGTATTGTGTGAAGTGGCGATTGTAAGCCAACTATGTATCTCTTTCCCTTATGTATTACATGGCTTGTGTGAAGATTACCTCACTTGTGACATTGCTTTCAATGCGGTTATGCCTCTAAGTCGTGCTTCGACACGTGGGAGATATAGCCGCATCGAGGGCGTAACAGCCACCCAGGCTCAAAGGGATCATGAGATTATTCAAACTAGAAACTTCCGTGTGCAGCCACAAGCCATTATAGGCTCTGGCATAGTTGATTAAGTTGTGCGAACTCTTACGGGTAGACTAGCAGATGTAGGGGAAGTAGGTGTATCGGTCTACCCACAAGTAAGGTGCTAGTGCTTCTGAAAGACTATGTCTCGGTCATCCGGTTCTCAAACATCATGTAGTGCGAGAAATCCAACGAAGGCGATCGAGTCTTGTGGGGAAAAGTGCGCAAACCTCTGCAGAGTATATAAACTAATCATGGTTAGCCGTGTCCCCGGTTATGGACATCTTGAGTATCTAGTACTTGGATATCATGTGAATCTCGTCATGTTACTTCTAAGTTAATATTGTTGGGTTTGTTAATGAGTATTTTTAATTGGGATTGAGAATGCTGTCAACCATTCTCAATGTTTCACAACCACCATGATAGTTAAATAAATTTATTCCTTTGCAGTAGGGAAAAATTGGCTTTAGGCAAAAAGCTGTAACCATAGAGCTTTCCACCAGCCATATATGCATGTAGTATAGGCTATTCATTCCATTATTCTCTATGTGTTACATTGCCAGCATATTCCATGTCTTGACCCGTTTTGGCTGCAATGTTTCATGTTGAGACTTTTCGCATTTACGAGTAAGGTGCATAGGTCGTGGTTCTATACTCGATGATGCCGTTGGAGTTGATGGACTCTCTTATTCTTCCAAGCCTTCCATTGTTATCGTTATTAGATGGCCTTAAGTCATATTTATTTTATTAAGTTCTCTCTTGAGACATTCGATTGTAATAAGTGTGTGATTGCTACTCTGTTATAAATCCTTGAGTCTTGTGTGGTGTCGACATTCTTGATCCAGGGATGACACTGAGCACAGAGATCAGACTGTTTGAGGTCTGGTCGCTACAAAGATGGTATCAGAGCACACGCTGACTGAGGACATGACCATTAAGCTAAAGCCCTAGATCACTACTCTTTCTTCTCATTTCTAACTCCTCATATTTTCTACTCTTTTAGGATGACGGAAGCAAGGATCAAGTTCACTCAGCCGGATGAAGATACACCCTTTGGACGACACTTGAAGGAAGTCACTAAGTACCTTAACATCGGATTACCAAGCTTCACCGGGACCTACAATTCCACTTTACCCGAAGAAGAGCGCTGGAAGATTCAAGCTCAAGTTCCCGGAAGGACGTTTGCGCCAATCACGGAGCCCATTGAGTGCGTTTTCAATGCACCAACCTGGAGTCTGGGAAAGAGCATGGCAGCTCACATAACCATGGGACGCATTGGAGAAGTTTATAAAGAAGACCTCAAGGATACTATCTACCATATTTGCGGACGCCGAGATGAACAATCGGAGATAGTTGGCACTAAGAAGGATCGATCCATTGCAGCTTTCATCCAGGAGTTAAACCAGCACATTCGACGTCAGGAAAACCAGATGTGCGCAGACATGATGGAGTTGAAGACAGCAAAAGCTAAGATTATCGAACTAGAAGGAGAACTAAAGGCCACTCGCAAGGACTACATGGAGGAGATTGTAGCTCTAGTGGGACAAAACGGCGACCTTAAGGAGAAGATTGAAGAACTCATGGGAAATTCAGCACCCGGAGGAGAAGATGAAGATAGCACCTGTCCAGAGAATTACATCATCATCGACGACACCGATTATGATCCTAGTGATGATGATTACGAAGATGAAGCTGGAGCAGATATCATGGAGTCTTCATCGGAGCAGTTTTTCTAGTTGACCACCATAACAGTAGTAGATTTCCCCCAGTTTATATTAGTTTTAGTTCAACACTTTGTAACGATAGATAGACCGTTGTATGCCCTTGTTTGAATTGGTTGGAGTGATATTGTGTGATTTGTCTCATGTGCATATGGGTAGTGTTTCTCTCTAGACCTCCTTCTATTCCAAATTCTCGTCTTTTCTTAAACCCTCAGATGCCTTCGAGACGCAACCCCGGATTCGTTTTTCCGCCAGAGATCACTTAGTTGATTCAGCAGCAGAATGCCTTGATTCAAACATTGGTACAGAACCAAGGCAACAACAACAACAACAACAATAACAACCCACCGCCACCACCACCTGTTGACCATTTGACCCGTTTCTTAAGGCTGAATCCGCCGGTGTTTTCCAGTAGCACCGAACCGATTGTTGCAGATGATTGGCTCCGTAAGATAGGGAGGGAGTTGACCACTGCAGGTTGTACAGATGGAGAAAGGGTGAAATTTGCCGCACATCAGCTTGAAGGACCCGCAGCAGCATGGTGGGAGAATTTTACAGCCACTTACCTTGTAGACACTGTCACATGGGATCAATTTCAACAAGTTTTCCGTACTGCCCATGTTTCAACAGGAGCTATGGCCATGAAGAAGTGTGAGTTTCGCAACTTGCGCCAAGGAGGACGGACAGTTGGCCAGTATGTAGATGATTTCAGTAAGCTAGCACGTTATGCCCCAGATGACGTTGCTACGGACGCAGCTAAGCAGGAGAAGTTTCTAGAAGGACTGAATGATGAGCTGAGCATGCAGTTGATGGTAGCCACCTTCAATAACTACCAGGAGTTAGTAGATCGTGCTCTCATGATTGAAGGGAAGCAACAGCAGATTGACAATCACAAGAGGAAGTATGGACAGGGGAAGAATAACTCTGGAGCTCAGCTGAAACTTCGCTTTACCCCGAAGCCAGGAGGACAATTTTAGCATACCCATGGAGGAGGTAGCTCGCACAATCATAATGGCACAAAGAATGGAAACGGGAATGGAGGAAGCAATGGACAAAACCGCACCAACCCGTTAACACCATCCAAGGTAGACCTGAGCCACATAACTTGCTTTAAGTGCCGCAAGACTGGGCATTATGCAAATGATTGTCCAGAAGGCCAGAATGGAAATGGCAATGGAAGCTCAGGAAAGAAGCCGAATCCTTTCAACAAAGGACAAGTGAACCACGTTACCGTGGAGGAGGTTGAAGCTCAGCCAGATGCAGTAATAGGTAAGTTTTTGGTTAAGTCATTTACTGCAGTTGTTCTTCTTGATACTGGTGCATCACATTCATTCATATCAAGGGGATTTGCGGATAAGTTTAGCCTACCCACTAAAACTCTTAAGACACCCATGCTAGTAAGCTCACCGGGAGCGGAGTATATGGCCAGTCAAGGATGTTTTCAAGTGCCATTAAGTATAGGGAGGCATGTTTTCCCAACGGATCTAATTATATTGGAATCCCAAGGTTTGGATGTAATTCTTGGTATGGATTGGTTGTCGATGTATGGAGGAAACATCGATTGCGCCAGTAAGAAAATTTTGCTTACCACCCCAGAAGGAAGGAGAATCAAGTATGTATCACGGCATGAGCCGAGGAGAGCACATGTAAATTCCTTATCAGGAGTTGTGCAGGAGGAAGTACCAGTGGTAAGGGATTTCCCGGACGTGTTTCCGGAAGAGTTGCCACGCATGCCACCGGATAGAGACATTGAGTTTTTGATTGAACTACTGCCAGGCACTGGGCCGATATCTAAGAGACCATATAGGATGCCAGCCCAGGATTTGGAGGAAATTAAGAAGCAGATTAAGGAGTTACTGGATAAGGGTTTTATTCGCCCAAGTTCTTCACCTTGGGGATCACCAGTACTTCTAGTGGAGAAGAAGGATGGATCATTAAGAATGGTTGTTGATTATCGTGGATTGAATGAAGTGACCATTAAGAACAAATACCCGTTGCCGATGATCAATGACTTGTTTGACCAATTGCAAGGAGCTAAGGTGTTTTCAAAGATCGATTTGCGATCGTGGTACCATCGATTGAAGATTCGAGAGCAGGATATACCTAAGGCGGCTTTTACCACAGTGCACGGGCTGTATGAGTACACCGTTATGTCATTTGGTCTGACTAACGCACCTGCCTATTTATGAACATGATGAACAAAGTGTTTATGGAGTTTTTGGATAAGTTCTCATGGTGTTCATTGATGATATTTTGGTTTACTCGAAGAATGAAGAGGAACATAAGGAACATTTGTGTTTGGTACTCGAAAAGCTCAGAGAACATCAGTTGTATGCCAAGTTCAGCAAGTGTGAGTTTTGGTTGAAGGAAGTTGGGTTTCTTGGACATGTTATATCTGGAGAAGGTATAGCAGTAGACCCCACTAAAGTTGTCACTGTAACAAACTGGGAAGCGCCAACAACGGTTGGAGAGCTCCGGAGTTTCCTTGGACTAGGAGGATACTACCGGAGATTCATTGAGAATTTCTCAAGGATTGCGAAGCCAATGACAGAATTGTTGAAGAAGGATACCAAGTTCAATTGGACTGAGGAGTGTGAAGCTAGTTTCCAAGAGTTGAAGAAACGTTTGGTTACCTCACCAGTGTTAATTCTGGCAGATCAGACCAAGGATTATGAGGTATATTGCGACGCTTCACGTCGAGGACTTGGAGCAGTGCTTATGCAGGAGGGAAGAGTTGTTTCGTATGCTTCACGACAGCTTAAGCCTCATGAGCTAAATTATGCTACGCATGATCTGGAGTAGCAGCCGTAGGGCATGCGTTGAAGACATGGAGACATTTCCTCATTGGAAACCATTGTGAGGTGTATACGGATCACAAGAGTTTGAAGTACATCTTCACGCAGAAGGAGCTAAATCTCAGGCAGAGGAGATGGTTGGAGCTCATCAAAGATTATGATATGAGATTGCATTATCACCCCGGAAAGGCTAACGTTTTAGCAGACGCCTTGAGCCGTAAGAGTCACGTCAACACACTAATGACGGGAGAAATACCAAAGGAGTTAGCCGAGGATCTTCGAGAGCTATGTTTGGAAATAGTTCCGAGAGGCTATGTAGCAGCATTGGAGATTCAGTCAACCTTGTTGGACAAGATCAAGGAAGCTCAGAAGACTGACAAAGAGATTGCCTCTATAAAAGAGAGAATGAGCGAAGGAAAAGCAAAGGGATTTCGTGAGGATGAGCACGATACCCTATGGTTTGAGGACTGTGTTTATGTGCCCAATGACCCGGAGATCAGGAAGTTGATTCTACAAGAGGCACATGATTCACCATATTCGATTCACCCAGGAAATACCAAGATGTATTTGGATTTTAAAAATACTTTCTGGTGGACTGGAATGAAGAAGGATATTGCAGAGTACGTAGCAGTTTGTGATGTATGTCAGAAGGTGAAGGCAGAACATCAGAAGCCAGCAGGATTGTTACAGCCATTGCCTATGCCCGAATGGAAGTGGGATAAACTAGGCATGGATTTCATCACGGGATTGCCCAGGACTCGTTTAGGCTATGACTCGATTTGGGTTATAGTCGACCGTTTGACGAAGGTAGCTCATTTCATTCCAGTAAAGACTACCTACGGCAGTGCCAAATTGGCTAAGATATACATGGCCAGGATTGTATGCTTCCATGGAGTTCCGAGGAGTATCGTATCGGATAGAGGAACCAAATTCACCTCAAAGTTAAGAAGCGATTTAACGAAACTTTGGGAACCAGGCTGGAGTTTAGCACAGCTTTTCATCCTGTATGATGGAGAAACCGAGAGAGTCAACCAGATTTTGGAGGATATGCTTAGAGCTTGTGTTTTGGATTATGGATCAAGCTGGGATGACAATTTGCCGTATGCGGAGTTTTCTTACAACAATAGTTACCAAACCAGTCTGAAGATGGCACCTTTCGAAGCCTTGTACTGAAAGAGGTGCAGGACCCCGTTGTTGTGGGATGAAGTTGGAGACCGCCAGTTGTTTGGACCGGATTTGATTAAGGAGTGCGAACGGAAAGTAAAGTTGATTAGCGATAGGCTCAAGGTAGCCAGTCAAGACGAGAAGAGTTATGCGGACTCAAAATGCAAGGAGGCAGAATCTGAAGTCGGAGCGAGTTTATCTTGATATCGCCCTTCGAGGAGTTAAGCGTTTTGGAGTTAAAGGAAAGTTAGCACCTCGATTTGTAGGACCTTATCGAGTTTTGGAACGCATGGGAGAAGTTGCGTACAAGTTGGAACTACCGAAGGATTGTCGGGGAGTTCATGATGTGTTTCATGTTTCTCGATTGAAGAAATGTCACGCAGAGATGGCTGATATACCTTTGAGAGATCGATTGCCACCGAAGCGATCCAGCTTGAATGAGGATTTGACCTACGAGGAGAAACCGTTAAGATTACGAGTATGCCAAAGCAAAGTCACCCGCAGACAAGGTCATTAAGTTTTGCAAGGTTCATTGGAGCCACCACACCGAGGATGAAGCCACCGGGAGCGAGAGGAAGATTTGCTTAAGGACCACCCTCACCTATTTTCTAGCCAACCCGAATCTCGAGGGCGAGATTCATCTTAAGGGGGTAGGTTTGTAACATCCCAAATTTTCAATTTGGAATGTTATACATAGAGCATCATTGCATATCATATTTTTTTCGTTGCATTTTGCTCGATCCTAGAAATTCTACACAACTCAAGGACCCACGGAGAGAGTTGGGGATTTTCGTTATTTTCATATTTGAGTTTTCTCAAATTTTGAAAATAGGATCATTTGATTTTAATTATTTTATCTTCAATTATTTCTATTACAAAAATATGAGAGAGGGAATAAAATGACTTTCCGAAAATAAAGAAATAATGAAGATTTAATAATAAAATCAAATAAGAATTTATTTTGGAGTTTTTCGCCTTTTTATTTGAATTTAGGAAAAACGCGTGTTTTTCAAAATTGCATCTAGGCCCCAAATAAATGTTCATTAAATCCGGCTTGATTTTAGAAGCCAAGGAAAATTTATTTCGGGATTTTGGAGTCCGTTTAGTATTTCTTTTTTTTTCTCGGCGTAATAATTTAAAAAACGCGTGCACCGCCTTACGGGCTGTACCAGCGGGACTCAGCTCGGGCGCCTTTATATGTGCCGCCCGAGCCGCCTCACCCCACCCGAGCCGCCCGCCCGACCTAACCTAACCCTAGCCGCCTTGCCGCCGCCAGGTCTTGCCGCCACGAGCCGCCGCCGCCGCCTAAGGTGTAACATCCCAAATTTTCCTATTTGGAATGTTTTACAATTATAGCTAAGCATCCTATGCATCTGTTTGAATTTGAATGCCATTTGAAGTTTGAGTTATTTGAATTTGAATTCCAAACTTTGGCATGTGGGAAACAATTCAAAAACTAAGCCCGATAAATACTTGATCAAAAGTATGAGAGGAGCAAACATGACACTCCAAAAATATCAGAGGAAACAATGCCAAAAGAATTGGATTCAAATCTGAAATTTTATTTGAATTTGAAAAAATGGATTTTCATAAAGTTTGGATTTTGCCTTTGGAAAAATGTTCAAATGAAAGGAATATTCCCGATCATTTTGGTATATATATACCCTATATAAAATATTTATAGTTTAGGTTTTATTTTTGTTTTGTTTTAATTAAAAAATAAAGAAAAAAGACCTGGGCGCCAGCCAGCCACCCAGCCCAGCCAGCGCCACCTCATCCCTCCAAGACCGCGCTGGCCAGCCAAGCCGGCCCACGAGGCCAGCCAATGAGCGAGCCAGCCCAAAGCACCTCGCCCCTCTTGAAACCCCGAGATTCGGCCACCCGACCGAACCCTCCCCTCTCTCCTCGCTGACCGGTGGGACCCCCGTCGTCTTCCCTCGCCCAAGCTAACGAAGCTCATGGGAGATCCACCGGATCCCAAGAATCCGGAGATCCCGATCGCCCCGATGCCTTCCGCCCCTCACGGACCCCAGGCTATATAAGCCGAGCCTCCGCACCCCATCCCCCCTAGCGTCATGGAACCCTCTCCTTCTCCTCCCGAGCTCACCGGAGCACCGAGCTCGCCACCGCCGCCAAAACCACCGCCGACGCCCCTAGTCCACCCCGACCTCCCGACCCCACGAACCACTCCCGTGCTCCCGCATCTCCTCAAGATCTCCCGACGCTCGCCCGGCTCGAAGCCCTCGAAGCACTCGAGCACGCTCGCCGCCCGCTGTCGCCGAGTCCGTGAGTCCCGAAAACACCTCCACTGTTCGATCCTAAACCTAGGGTTAGGATTAGAAGCCCCAAGGGGTATGTTTTATTAGAAAACCGCCGCCCGAACGGTTTTTATTTTAGTTTAGGTTTTATTTCTTAGGCGGTTCTGTTAGTTAAACCCTAGGCCCGTTTAGACTAAACTACGCCTAGTGCATGATATAGGCCCATTGGGCTTTTTCTTTTTATTTTGATTTTCTGTTTTAGCCGATTTGTTTCAAATTTCAAAAATGTATATCTTTTATTCTGTTTAATATTTTTGAGTGATTCTTTTTTGTTGGATTGCAAATTTTATGTAGTTTCTGAAAAACATATATTTAGCTATGTTAAAATAATTAAAAATGCCTTAATATTGTTTTAGTCAGAATAGCAAATCTGCTATAGTTTTAGTTAGAAAAATTATTTTTGCATGATTCTTTTTCCATCACCTTATTTTGATATTGCCAAACCCTAGAAATTAACTTTGGTATTTTAGGATTAATAAATAATTAATTCTAGGCAGAATCCTATTAATCCTAATTAATTGATTAGTTCCTGTTTTCCTAATTAATTAATTAGTAAATTAATTTATTTTTAACTTGTGATTAGTTATTCTAGGTTAGTTTCTGTCATTCCATTAGATGAACTTTTATTTATAATTAATAAAGGTTTTAAATTATTTTCTTAATAGAAATTGGATTAGGCCTAAAATGAGTTTTATAATAGCTATTTAATTAATTCTTTTTGCTCCTAGTTGCTTAGTTAATCCTTTTCTGTTAAGTTAACCTAAAACCATGATTAGGTTAAATTGAGGAATTTTTGTTATATAAAAACTATTTTTGTTATTGTTTGGAATAGGGAAAAACTTTGAGTTGATTTCTTTGAGTTTTCCTTTTGATTTGGCTTTGATTGTTTTGTTGTGCTATGTTACTTTTGTTATCTTGTGTGATCCTATTGCTTTATGCTTATTGTGTTATTGTTTGTCTCGGTAGAGTTTCCGGAGTGCGAAGCCTGCTACTACGACTCTTTAGCTTACGAGGATCATCAGCAAGGCAAGTTTTGATCATGTTATTTCTATACCTATGTTTTGTGCATTAGTAGTTGTCACCACCCCACCATTGCATGCAGTAGTGAAACCTTGAAGTCATTAAACTTGAGTAGTATCATGTGGTAGGATGAACCAAACCCCCCTTGTTACCATGACCCCGGGACGTAGTAGTTATTTTGCTATGCTCGAGAGCGGATTTGGGATGAGTGAAATTCATAAGCAAGATGTGAGAGTCAATGATGATGATAACCCATGGACTACAATGATCAAGATGGACTTGGAAAATCACTACTGGGTGGAGGGCGGTTGACGGGCACCTGGAGCACCAGTGGTGGCGGGATGCATGGAGAAGCGCCATGACATCCTGCGGAAAGCTTCACCCAGCCACAAAGAGAAGGATGGATGCCCCATGACCGAAGCTTACATGCAGCCGCAAGCCATTATGGGCTCTGGCTGGGTTGACCCTTGTAGTGAAGCTTGCTGGGCGGTACTACGAGAAGTAGACGAGCGGTAGGATTGGATGGGTACGGCGGTGGCGGAAGAACTCTTTGGAAGACCTGTTTCATTCGTCCGTCTTCAAACACCATGAAGTGCGAAGACTTTAAAGGAGGAATGATTCTTGCGGGAAAGTCGCAAACCTCTGCAGAGTGTTATAACCTAATCGATTAGCCGTGTCCCGATTACGGACATTTGAGCATCTGGACCTTGGAAGTATTCGGATATCTCAACACTAAAACTAATGGATTAATTTGATGGGTTTATGACTTAATAATAATTTGGGAGCGAGATATTGGTTGGCGGAACCATCTCAATAACTACCAACAATTTGTAGTAATTTGCAAGTAAGTCCTTTGTAGTAGGATAAAATTGGCTTTACATAAAATGATGAAACTTAGAGCTCCACAGCCAAAATGCATATAGAGTTAGTAACTTTATTATTATTATTCTTCTTGACTTGCCGACTTATTCCAAAAGCTGACCTACATGGCTGCAACGTATTATGTTGCGTAGATATATTCCGATCAGAGTGAGGCTACGCCCGCGCTTGGCGATTGCCCTTTGGAGTCGGATGGACTCGCTTACCTTCGACCTTCCGCAGCATTTTAGTTTATTTCTCATGAGTTGGCCTTGAGCGAATTTATTCCTTGTAATAAAGACTCTATATGAGAATCGATTAATGATATTCAGGTGTGATTGAACTTTGATTACTTTATCGATGTATTGTGAGTACCGGCATGATCTTGGGATGGAATGCATACGTAGATTTGACCGATTTTGGGTCGGTCGCTCACAGAGATGGTATCGAGCACACTGTTGACCGTAGGATCGTAACCCCTAGGATTGGAAAGCCATAAGCGAGACCATTTACTTTGAACCCTCTTTCATTCTATAATTCTTCCCGATCTATTTCGACTCTTCTCCCTTTGCAACATTCTAGATGGCGTCGAGTTCACCCCGTTTTGCTACGGAGTTCGCCAGCCCGATGAGGCGATGCCCTTTGGAAGAAAGCTGGTCCAGATGGTGAAGCTGCTGAAGATTGCTCGCCCTCGATCCTTGGAAACCCACTAATGCACTTCCGACGGACACCCGCTTCTGAGATTGAGGTGCATATCCTGTGGAGGACCTTTGGAGGACGACGAGCCTATCAACTTTGAGTTCACGAGTTCAAGCTGGATCATCGGAAGGGACGTGGCGATCTACCGAGCACTTGGACATCTCCGAGAGGAGTCTGGACCGAGCTCGATCACTCGAGACCTCGCCATGGTTTCTCGCAGGCAAGGAATGGAGATATCATCCGTACCATCGAGGACGATTCCACTCTCTCTTACATCCGGGACTTGGAGTGTCTTCTCGAGAAGCGGAGATTCAGGCTCGCCGTAACTCAAGACACACGGAAGCTCTTGTTCATGAATCGAATCGGAGGAGAAGGCACGCGCAGATTTCCTTGGCCATGAGGAAGAAATCACGGACTTCATGGAGATAGTCGACGACCGAAGATGAAGCTTGCCGCGATTGAGGAAAAGATGGACTTGGGTGAGGACCTTTACCCGAGCGGAGATGAAGCACCCTCGTGAGCAATGATCAGGATTTTGAAGGAGTACCACGAAGGAAACCCCAAGAGGAGGCGCCATCGATGAAGACTTTTAGTCGACCACCATGTTATCTTTTACTTTTTAAATCGATCAGTTAGGCCGATGTTTTCCTTCGATTAGTCATGAGCTTTTGTAATCGAGTTTGAACCATGTTTGAGTGGAATGAATAAATGATTGGTGTGTTATGATTGTGCATTCATATGGGTAGTTTTATTCTCATAGACCATTGTTCTAATCTTCTCCCACTCCAAAACACCAGATGCCTCCGAGGCGTGACCTTTGGTTTCCGCCGGAGCTCACCCAGCTGCTCCAAAGCAGCAGAATGCCTTGATGCAGCTCTGATTGTAATCGAACAACCCGCCAACAATCCACCGCCACCACCACCACCCACTTGTGGACAATTTGACTCGATTTACGAGGTTGAATCCGCCGGTGTTCTCTAGTAGCACCGAGCCGATTGTGGTGACGGCGGCTCCGCAAGATTGGAAGAGAGCTAGTCACCGTTGGATGCACCGATGTTGAAAAGGTGCGCTTTGCAGCGCATCAAGCTGGATGGACCTGCAGCTTCTTGGTGGGAGAATTACACGCCACTTTTCCCTTGGGAGGCATCACTTGGGATCAATTCCAGCAGGTTTTCAGACTGCTCATGTCTCATCTGGAGCCATGAGTCTCAAGAAGCGTGAGTTCGAAACTTGCGCCAGGGAACCGTCTTGTGTGGCACAAGATGCGTGGAGAATTCAGCAAGCTTGCTCGCTATGCCCCGATGATGTGGCTACCGATGCCGCCAAGCGGAGAAGTTCCTTGAGGACTAAATGATGAACTGAGCATGCAGCTTATTGTGGCTACTTTCAACAACTACCGGAGCTGGTAGACAAGGCCACCATTCGGAAGGCAAGCAGCAGAAGATAGAAAGCCGCATAGCGGAAGTACAGCCGGGGAAGCACAATTCAGAGCTCGGCAGAAGCCCGCTATGCACCGTACTCGGGAGGGCACATCCATCACAACCATGGAGGTCATAACCATGGTGGAAATGGAAACAACCGCAGCCAGGACAACAAGTCAGGCCATGGCAATGGCAATGGCGATGGAAATGGCAATCAGCACCGTTCTGCCCGGCTCAGAAGGATCTGAGCCACATCACCGCTTCAAGTGCGGAAGGCGGGGCACTACGCCACCGACTGCCCGGAGGCCAAGCAGAGGAACGAGAATGGCAATGGAGGCTCAGCGAAGAAGCCCAATCCCTTCCCTCGTGCTCAAGTGAATCACATCGACGTGGAGAACGTCTATGATCAGCCAGACACTGTGGTTGGTAAGTTTTATTGAATTCACGTTCAGTTTTGGTTCATTTGATTCGGTGCAGCGATTCATTCATATCAAGGGTAGTTGTGGATAAGTACGGATTACGCACTAGAACCCTTAGAAGCCCCTCGCGTCGGTTCGCAGGAGGAGAAATGATGGCAGTTTAAGCTGTCACGCAAACCTCAACATCGGGAACCACAAATTTCCGTAGAACTCATAGTGTTGGAAACTCAGACCTTGGATGTAATCCTAGGCATGGATTGGTTGTCAAAGTATGAAGGAAACATTGGTGTGCGACAAGTCTATTCTGCTCACCACCCCGGAGCGTAAGAGGATCAAGTATGTAGCCAGCACAGCCGGATGAAGAATCAGTGCATTCCCTCACGGAGTTGTTCGGGAGGAAGTACCGATGGTGCAAGAATTTCCGATGTGTTCCGGAGGAACTACCAGAATGCCACGGACGGGGACATTGAGTTTCGATTGAGTTATTGCCGCACAGCCCCAATATCCAAGAGACCTTATCGGATGCCACCGAATGAGTTGAAAGAAATCAAGGAGCAAATAAATGAGTTATTGGAGAAAGGATATATTAGTCCAAGCTCATCACCTTGGGGAGCCCAGTTCTTTTGGTAGAGAAGAAGGATGGAAGCTTGAGGATGGTTGTGGATTATCGTGCATTGAGCGAAGTAACCATCAAGAACAAGTACCCTCTGCCGATGATCAATGACTTGTTTGATCGGCTTGTTGGAGCCAAGGTATTCTCTAAGATCGATCTTGATCGAGGTATCATCGATTGAAAATCGTGAAAAGGATATACCCAAAACAGCATTCACCACGGTATGGTTTATCTGAGTATACCGTCATGTCATTTGGATTGACTAATGCTCCTGCATACTTCATGAATTTGATGAATAAGGTGTTCATGGAGTATTTGGACAAGTTTGTCGTGGTGTTCATCGATGACATATTGATATTCTCCAAGAGCGAGGAAGAGCATAAGGAACATTTGCGTCTAGTTACGGAGAAACTTCGAGAACATCATTGTATGCCAAATTCAGCAAATGTGAATTTTGGTTGAAGGAAGTTGGATTCCTCGGACATGTTATTTCAGGAGAAGGAATAGCAGTTGATCCCGCCAAGGTTGAATCATCACCGATTGGCGATCACCCACCTCGATCAAGGAGATCCGCATTTTCTCGGACTCGCAGGATATTATCGGAGGTTCATTGAGAACTTCTCTAAGATTGCCAAGCCCATGGTGAGCTGTTGAAGAAGGAAGCCAAATACGTTTGGACCGAGGAATGTGAAGCCAGTTTTCAGGAATTGAAGAAGCGGTTGGTCACAGCTCGATGTTGATATTGCGGACATACATAAGGAATACCAGGTCTATTGTGGCGCTTCTCGTCAAGGACTCGGAGGAGTATTGATGCAGGAAGGCAAGGTTGTAGCTTATGCCTCCGGACAGCCACGACCTCATGAGATGAATTATACCACGCATGATTTGGAGTTAGCAGGTGTAGTGCATGCACTCAAGACACTGGAGACATTTCCTCATTGGAAATCGTTGTGATGTCTATCTGGATCACAAGAGTTTGAAATACATCTTCACGCAGAAGGAATTGAACCTCGAGCGAGAGGAGATGGCTAGAGTTGATAAAGGACTACGACATGAGGCTGCATTACCACCCGGTAAAGCCAATGTTGTAGCAGATGCTTTGAGCCGTAAGAGTTATGTGAACACTCTTACCGCGGGAGGATTACCCCAGAGTTGGTCGATGACCTCGAGAGATCTCCGGCGGAGATAGTTCGAAAGGATTTGTCGCAACTCGGAGTTCAGTCCACCTTGACCGAAAGGATTCGTGAAGCCCGGAAGGCGGACAAGGAAATCGATGAGATTAAGCAAAAGATGGAGGAAGGAAAAGCTAAAGGATTCGAAAGGATGAACATGGAACTATTTGGTTTGAGGATCGTATTTATGTGCCCAATGATCCCGAGCTCAGAAGCTAATTCTTCAGAGGCTCATGATTCACCGTACTCGATTCACCCGGCAACACCAAGATGTACTGGATTTGAAGCAAAGTTTCGGTGGACCGGTATGAAGAAGGACATTGCGAGTACGTGGCAGATCGATGTTTGCCAGCGTGTAAAGGCAGAACATCGAAGCCAGCAGGTTACTTCAACCTTTGCCGATTCGATTGGAAATGGGAGAAACTTGGTATGGATTTCATCACAGGATTACCGGGACCCGTTCAGGTTATGATTCTATCTGGGTAGTAGTTGATCGTTTGACTAAGGTAGCTCACTTCATTCCGTGAAGACTACCTATACCAGTGCCAAGTTGGCCAAGATATACATGACCAGGATCGTATGTCCGCATGGAGTTCCGAGGAAAATCGTGTCGATAGAGGAACGCAGTTTACCTCAAAGTTTTGGAAGCAATTGCATGAAACTTTGGGTGCGAGGCTGGAATTCAAGACAGCCTTTCATCCATGATGATGGACAGACCGAGAGAGTCAATCAGATTCGGAGGACATGTTGAGAGCTTGTGTGCTAGACTATGGGTCTAGCTGGGATGACAATTTGCCGACGCAGAGTTCTCGTACAACAACAGTTATCAATCCGGTTTGAAGATGGCCCTTTCAAGCTCTATACGGAAGGAGGTGCGAACACCATTCTTTGTGGGATAGTGTTGGAGATCGATCACTTTTCGGTTCCGATCTTATCAAGGATTCAAGAGAAAGTCAAGCTGATTCGAGACCGGCTCAAGATAGCACAATCGAGACGGAAGAGTTATGCCGACAAGAAGCGCAAGGAGGTGACTTACGAAGTGGGAGACCGAGCATACCTTCGTGTGTCTCACTTCGTGGAATCAAGAGGTTTGGAGTCAAGGAAAGTTAGCACCCGATTCATTGGCCCTACAAAATCCTCGAGCGTCGTGGAGAAGTTGCATACAAGTTGGAATTGCGGAAGGATTGTCCGGAGTTCATGATGTCTTTCACGTTTCTCGATTGAAGAAGTGCCATGCCGACATGGCCGATGTTCCGTTGAGAGACACGGTGCCCCTAGAGGCCATACAGCTTGACAAAGTGATTTGACTTACAAGGAGAAACCCGTCAAAATTCTCGAGACTGCAAGCGAGTCACCCGCAGCAAAGTCATCAAATTTTGCAAGGTCTTGTGGAGTCACCACACCGAGGAAGAAGCCACACAGGAACGCGAAGAAGATCTTCGTCGAGATCATCCACACCTATTTGCTAGTTAACCCGAATCTCGAGGGCTAGATTCATCTTAAGGTGGTAGGTTTGTAACATCCCAAATTTTCCTATTTGGAATGTTTTACAATTATAGCTAAGCATCCTATGCATCTGTTTGAATTTGAATGCCATTTGAAGTTTGAGTTATTTGAATTTGAATTCCAAACTTTGGCATGTGGGAAACAATTCAAAAACTAAGCTGATAAATACTTGATCAAAAGTATGAGAGGAGCAAACATGACACTCCAAAAATATCGAGGAAACAATGCCAAAAGAATTGGATTCAAATCTGAAATTTTATTTGAATTTGAAAAAATGGATTTTCATAAAGTTTGGATTTTGCCTTTGGAAAAATGTTCAAATGAAAGGGAATATTCCCCTGATCATTTTGGTATATATATACCCTATATAAAATATTTATAGTTTAGGTTTTATTTTTGTTTTGTTTTAATTAAAAAATAAAGAAAAAGACCTGTGGGCGCCCGGCCGAGCCACCCAGCCCAGCCAGCGCCACCTCATCCCTCCAAGCACCTCTTTGGCCCGATAAGCCGGCCCACCAGGGCCAGCCCAGCCGAGCGAGCCAGCCCAGCACCCTCGCCCCTCGCCCGAAACCCCCAGGATTCGGCCACCCGACCGAACCCCCCCTCTCTCCTCACTGACCAGTGGGACCCCCGTCGTCTTCCCCCTCGCCCAAGCAACGAAGCTCGCCGGAGATCCACCGGATCCCAAGAATCCGGAGATCCCGATCGCCCCGATGCCTTCCGCCCTCGCGGACCCCAGGCTATATAAGCCGAGCCCTCCGCACCCCATTCCCCCTAGCGTCATGGAACCCTCTCCTTCTCCTCCCGAGCTCACCGAGCACCGAGCTCGCCACCGCCGCCAAAACCACCGCCGACGCCCCCCTAGTCCACCCGACCTCCCGACCCCACGAACCACTCCCGTGCTCCAAGCATCTCCCGACGTCTCGCCGAAGCTCGCCGACGCTCGAAGCCCTCGGAGCACTCTCGCCGCCGCCGCCGCCGTCGCCGGAGTCCGGTGAGTCCCCGGAAAACACCTCCACCGTTCGATCCTAAACCTAGGGTTAGGATTAGAAGCCCCCGAAGGGGTATGTTTTTATTAGAAAACCGGCCGGCCCGAACGGTTTTTATTTTAGTTTAGGTTTTATTTCTTAGGCCGGTTCTGTTAGTTAAACCCTAGGCCCGTTTAGACTAAACTACGCCTAGTGCACAGTATAGGCCCATTGGGCTTTTTCTTTTTATTTTGATTTTCTGTTTTAGCCGATTTGTTTCAAATTTCAAAAATGTATATCTTTTATTCTGTTTAATATTTTTGAGTGATTCTTTTTTTGTTGGATTGCAAATTTTATGTAGTTTCTGAAAAACATATATTTAGCTATGTTAAAAATAATTAAAAATGCCTTAATATTGTTTTAGTCAGAATAGCAAATCTGCTATAGTTTTAGTTAGAAAAATTATTTTTGCATGATTCTTTTGCCATCACCTTATTTTGATATTGCCAAACCCTAGAAATTAACTTTGGTATTTTAGGATTAATAAATAATTAATTCTAGGCAGAATCCTATTAATCCTAATTAATTGATTAGTTCTGTTTTCCTAATTAATTAATTAGTAAATTAATTTATTTTTAACTTGTGATTAGTTATTCTAGGTTAGTTTCTGTCATTCCATTAGATGAACTTTTATTTATAATTAATAAAGGTTTTAAATTATTTTCTTAATAGAAATTGGATTAGGCCTAAAATGATTTTTATAATAGCTATTTAATTAATTCTTTTTGCTCCTAGTTGCTTAGTTAATCCTTTTACGTTAAGTTAACCTAAAACCATGATTAGGTTAAATTGAGGAATTTTGTTATATAAAAACTATTTTTGTTATTGTTTGGAATAGGGAAAAACTTTGAGTTGATTTCTTTGAGTTTTCCTTTTGATTTGGCTTTGATTGTTTTGTTGTGCTATGTTACTTTTGTTATCTTGTGTGATCCTCTTGCTTTATGCTTATTGTGTTATTGTTTGTCTCGGTAGAGTTTCGAGTCTGAAGCCTGCTACTCGACTCTTTAGCTTACGAGGATCATCAGCAAGGCAAGTTTTGATCATATTATTTCTATACCTATGTTTTGTGCATTAGTAGTTGTCACCACCCCACCATTGCATGCAGTAGTGAAACCTTGAAGTCATTAAACTTGAGTAGTATCATGTGGTAGGATGAACCAAACCCCCCTTGTTACCATGACCCCGGGACGTAGTAGTTATTTTGCTATGCTCGTAGACGGGATTTGGGATGAGTGAAATTCATAAGCAAGATGTGAGAGTCAATGATGATGATAACCCATGGACTACAATGATCAAGATGGACTTGGAAAATCACTCTTTGGGTGGAGGACGGTTGTGGGCACCTGGAGCACCAGTGGTGGCGGGATGCATGGAGAAGCGCCATGACATCTGCGGAAAGCTTCACCCAGCCACAAAGAGAAGGATGGATGCCCCATGACCGGAAGCTTACTGTGCAGCCGCAAGCCATTATGGGCTCTGGCTGGGTTGACCCTTGTAGTGAAGCTGGCTGGACGATACTACGAGAAGTAGACGAGCGGTAGGATTGGATGGGTACGGCGGTGGCGGAAGAACTCTTTGGAAGACCTGTTTCATTCGTCCGTCTTCAAACACCATGAAGTGCGAAGACTTTAAAAGGAGGAATGATTCTTGCGGGAAAGTCATAAACCTCTGCAGAGTGTTATAACCTAATCGATTAGCCGTGTCCCGATTCACGGACATTTGAGCATCTGGACCTTGGAAGTATTCGGATATCTCAACACTAAAACTAATGGATTAATTTGATGGGTTTATGACTTAATAATAATTTGGGAGCGAGATATTGGTTGGCGGAACCATCTCAATAACTACCAACAATTTGTAGTAATTTGCAAGTAAGTCCTTTGTAGTAGGATAAAATTGGCTTTACATAAAATGATGAAAACTTAGAGCTCCACACCAAAATGCATATAGAGTTAGTAACTTTATTATTGTTATTCTTCTTGACTTGCCGACTTATTCCAAAAGCTGACCTACATGGCTGCAACGTATTATGTTGCGAGATATATTCGATCAGAGTGAGGCTACGCCCGCGCTTGGCGATTGCCCTTTGAGTCGGATGGACTCGCTTACCTTCGACGCTTCGCAGCATTTTAGTTTATTTCTCATGAGTTGGCCTTGAGCGAATTTATTCCCTTGTAATAAAGACTCTATATGAGAATCGATTAATGATATTCAGGTGTGATTGAACTTTGATTACTTTATCGATGTCTTGTGAGTACCAGCATGATCTTGGGATGGTACAGACACAGAGATTTGACCGATTTTGGGTCAGGTCGCTACACAAGGTTCGCCGCCTCCTCGTTTTCCGTGCCAATTTTTTTTATAAAAACCGAGTGGTTTTTCTTCGGTTTTTTTATTATTTTCGTTTATTTTATTTTATTTTTTTATTAGTTTCGGTTATATATATATATTTTCGGTTTAGGCTAATTAACGAACGTCCGTTCGTTAACCCGTTCGTCGTTTTTCTTTTTCTCGGATTTAATCCGCGATTTTTCTGATCGCGATTCCAGATCCGATTTTCGTTTTAGTATAACTTTTCGCTCGTTTATCGGAATTAGGCGATTCAAGCGCCTAGAGTTTCGTCTCGAAACCCTCTTTCCGAATAATCTACCTAAACAAGTTTTTTGCTTCTGTAAAATTTTACTTAGATCCATATTAGTAAAACGAAGCTGTTTTCTTCCGCCGTTTGACTTTCGTTGCTTCGTTTGATTTGATTCTTTTTGCAAACCGGAGTTCTTAAGTTGAACTATCTGGTTAGATCTATTTGAGTTTTACCTGTGCATTAGATGAGTATTTATTGTATGCTTGTTTGTTTGTCTGCGATAGATTACCCGGAGTGCGCCGCCTGTTACTTCGAGTCTCTAGGTTTCGCGGATCATCAGCAAGGCAAGTAACACTTTGATCATACCTCTTCTCATACCCAGTTTTATGCATTAGATCTATCCTCAAACATTGCATGATTAGGATCTAATTAAATTGTGGGTTTTGGGAAGTAGATTGAGGTAGTACCTATTACCTGTTTTATTATCAAACCCTTGGGAGTTACTTTTACGTTTGCTTATTATGCTATGCTATGCTAGTAGACGTGGATTGGGTGAGTGTATCCATGACAGATGTGAGATTGTTATTTAATGGTTTATCTAAGGTGGCAACTTAAACACACATCTGGGTGGATTGAGGCACCTGGTTTCTATCAGGACTTGCCTGTATTTCTTCGGACCGCCACCCAGGCTCAAAGGGATCATGAGATTATTCAAACTAGAAACTTCCGTGTGAAGCCACAAGCCATTATGGGCTCTGGCATAGTTGATTAAGTTGTGCGAACTCTTACGGGTAGACTAGCAGATGTAGGGGAAGTAGGTGTACCGGTCTACCCACAAGTAAGGTGCTAGTGCTTCTGAAAGACTATGTCTCGGTCATCCGGTTCTCAAACATCATGTAGTGCGAGAAATCCAACGGAGGCAATCGAGTCTTGTGGGGAAAAGTGCGCAAACCTCTGCAGAGTGTATAAACTAATCATGGTTAGCCATGTCCACGGTTATGGACATCTTGAGTATCTAGTACTTGGATATCATGTGAATCTCGTCATGTTACTTCTAAGTTAATATTGTTGGGTTTGTTAATGAGTATTTTTAATTGGGATTGAGAATGCTGTCAACCATTCTCAATGTTTCACAACCACCATGATAGTTAAATAAATTTATTCCTTTGCAGTAGGGAAAAAATGGCTTTATGCAAAAATTGTAACCATAGAGCTTTCCATCAGCCATATATGCATGTAGTATAGGCTATTCATTCCATTATTCTCTATGTGTTACATTGCCAGCATATTCCGTGTGCTGACCCGTTTTCGGGCTGCAACGTTTCATGTTGCAGACTTTCCAGACGACGAGTAAGGTGCATAGGTCGTGGTTCTATACTCAGTGATGCCGTTGGAGTTGATGGACTCGCTTATTCTTCCAAGCCTTCCGCTGTTATCGTTATTAGATGGCCTTAAGTCATATTTATTTTATTAAGTTCTCTCTTGAGACATTCGATTGTAATAAGTGTGTGATTGCTACTCTGTTATAAATCCTTGAGTAATCGTGTGGTGTCAGCACATCGATCCGGGATGACACTGAGCATAGAGATCAGACTGTTTGAGGTCTGGTCGCTACACGAGATGAGCGAATCGGTCCGACCGAGTTTTCCTGACCAACTCTCTGTTTGTCTATTACCAAAATCGGTCCCGCCGAGTTTGTGTAAGCGGTCAAAACGATATTACGTTATGCCCTAACCCTAATGACATTGGTCCCATCGAGTTGACTTGTCGGTCCCACTGAAAGTCCTAACGTTCACATTTTGAACTAAATCGGTCTGACCGAGTTCTATGAATCGGTCCCATCGAGTTTGGTGATTTGTGTGTAACAGTTAGATTTTGTGTGGAGGCTATATATACCCCTCCACCCACTCTTCATTCGTGGAGAGAGCCATCAGAACATGCCTACACTTACAACATACATTTTCTGAGAGAGAACCACCTACACTTGTGTTGAGGTCAAGATATTCCATTCCTACCACATAAATCTTGATCCCTAGCCTTCCCAAGTTGCTTTCCACTCAAATCATCTTTCCACAAAATCCAAATCCCGTGAGAGAGAGTTGCGTGTTAGGGAGACTATCATTTGAAGCACAAGAGAAAGGAGTTCATCATCAACACACCATCTATTACCTCTTGGAGAGTGGTGTCTCCAAGATTAGCTAGGTGTCACTTGGGAGCCTCCGTCAACATTGTGGAGTTGAACCAAGAAGTTTGTAAGGGCAAGGATATCGCCTACTTCGTGAAGATCTACCCGAGTGAGGCAAGTCCTTCGTGGGCGATGGCCATGGTGGGATAGACAAGGTTGCTTCTTCGTGGACCCTTCGTGGGTGGAGCCCTCCGTGGACTCGTGCAACCGTTACCCTTCGTGGGTTGAAGTCTCCATCAACGTGGATGTACGATAGCACCACCTATCGGAACCACGGATAAAAAATCTCCGTGTCTACATTGCGTTTGCTCCCTTCAAACTCCTCCCTTTACCTTCATATGCAATTGTTTTACATTCCGCTGCTATACTCTTAGAATTGTATGTGTAGGATGATTACTTGAGTTGTGCTAAGTTGCTAAAATCTGCCAAGACTTAAAATTGGGAAAAGGCTAGATTTTTATTTGGTCAAGTAGTCTAATCACCCCTCCTCTATGCATACTTCCAATCCTACAAACATCCAAAATAGTGGGGAAAAGCCAGCGACAAAATCCGAAAGAAACAAAAACAGACTATCGAAGAAAAACACGACGAATAATAAAAAGTTCCAACATAATCATACATAGACTCATACAGGAAAGATAAACACCATGATAAGTTCGACTACTCTCATAAATGAAATGAAACATCATGACTCGTACGACTACATCCGTACATGAACATGACAACTACAGATACTCAAACACTCTAGCGCTCTGCTGGTCCTGCTGGGTCCTCTCTTGATGCGGACTCGGATCCTGAACTGACGACGTTAAAAGAGACCTCCGGGTTAAAGTTAACACGATGACGCTGCCTTGAGGGCTCTCCCTCCGGGGCAGGTGTAGGATGAGGCTGGAGCATCGGAGCTACGGGGGTAGCGAGAAGGGAAACCCACTCAGCAGGAACACTGAGGGGAGTCACGGTCGAGGTGCTCGAGCTACTCGGAGGAGTAACCGGGGAAACAGGCGAGCTAGAACTGGGTGGAATATAAGGAGTAAATCCCATAGATGGTGGAGTGGGATAGGACCTAGCGGCTACTAAAGCAGTGCGAGCCCGAGTCAGCTCTCAAGTCAACTCGTGAATCAGAAGGTAACTAGCAGTGATATAGAGAGAAAGGTGGCTAGCAGCGCTATCAGATCCGGATCAATGATAGGGAAACATACATGACCATTGTCGTGCAAGGACTGATAGTAGTGGAAACCTGGGTGAGTCTGCATCCGGACCTCGTTATAGCGCAGCTCGACGAGGACCTCAAATGTAGTAAACTGTACAGCCTGAGAGGCGGTGGAAGTGAAACCACTCTTGGAGGTATGAGTGTAAGAGCTGGACGATGAACTAGTGTGTAGAGTAACCACGGCATGATACTCGTATACTGAGTCTGCTAGACGCTCCCAGTACACCCGACACATCGGGTCGTCGCCGTGAGGGTAGAGGCGGCGCCAAACATTTTGAAGAACGTGCGACGACGTGTACGACAACAGTTCCAACTGGCACGGATGCGACACTGGAGCCATCTACACTCACAACCATTAGTTGGTTAGAAATAAAAATAAAACGAATGCATGCAATGCAACAATCAGCTACAAACACTACCGGCACTCAAATGCTACTCTTACTAACGTCCAGGTAACATGTCGGTAGCCTAGCGTGTTCTACAGTCAGCGCGGCTCTAATACCAAGCATTGTGGCACCCCGGCTCAGAGCAACCGGTTTACCTTGCATTGTGCTACGTCTTGAGCTTGCGTTGGTTTTCCTCGAAGAGGAGAGGATGATGCAGCACAGTAGCGTAAGTATTTCCCTCAGTTTTTGAGAACCAAGGTATCAATCCAGTAGGAGGTCACGCGCAAGTCCCTCGTACCTGCACAAAATGATAGCTACTCGCAAGCAACGCGATTAGGGGTTGTCAATCCCTTCACGGTCACTTACGAGAGTGAGATCTGATAGAGATAATATTTTTGGTATTTTGGTATAAAGATGCAAAGTAAAAAGTAAAAGCAAAGCAAGTAAATAAAGTTATGGAGGTTGATATGATGAGAATAGACCCGGGGGCCATAGGTTTCACTAGTGGCTTCTCTCAAGAGCATAGATATTCTACGGTGGGTGAACAAATTACTGTTGAGCAATTGACAGAATTGAGCATAGTTATGAGTATATCTAGGCGATGATCATGTATATAGGCATCACGTCCGAGACAAGTAGATCGAAACGATTCTGCATCTACTACTATTACTCCACTCATCGACCGCTATCCAGCATGCATCTAGAGTATTAAGTTAAAAACAGAGTAACGCCTTAAGCAAGATGACATGATGTAGAGGAATAAATTCATGCAATATGATAAATACCCCATCTTGTTATCCTCGATGGCAACAATACAATACGTGCCTTGCAACCCTTTCTGTCACTGGGTAAGGACACCGCAAGATTGAACCCAAAGCTAAGCACTTCTCCCATTTCAAGAACTACCAATCTAGTTGGCCTAACCAAATAGATAATTCGAAGAGACTTGCAAAGATAACTCAATCATACATAAAAGAATTCAGAGAAGAATCAAATATTTTCCATAGATAAGTTGGATCATAAACCCACAATGGATCGGTCTCAACAAACACACCGCAAAAAGAAGATTACATCGAATAGATGTCCACGAGAGAGGGGGAGAACATTGTATTGAGATCCAAAAAGAGAGAAGAAGCCATCTAGCTACTAGCTATGGACCCGAAGGTCTGAAGTAAACTACTCACACTTCATCGGAGGGGCTATGGTGTTGATGTAGAAGCCCTCCGTGGTGGATGCCCCTCCGTGAGCTCAAGAACAGGCCCCAAGATGGGATCTCGTGGATCAGGAAGTTCTGGCGGTGGAATTAGGTTTTGGCTCCCCTTCCGATCTGTTGGGAGTGCGTGAGGTATATATAGGAGGAGGATGCGTCGGTGGGCGTCGGGGCCCACGAGGCAGGCGCGCCTGTGGGAGGGCGCGCCCCACCTCGTGACCGCCACCGCACTTCTTGGAGTAGGGTCCAAGTCTCCGGATCACGTTCGGTGAGAAGATCACGTTCTGAAGGTTTTATTCCGTTTGGACTCCGTTTGATATTCCGTTTCTTTGAAACACTTGAAATAGGCAAAAACAGCAATTCAGGCTGGGCCTCCGGTTAATAGGTTAGTCCCAAAAGTAATATAAAAGTGGAAAATAAAGCCCATTATAGTCCAAAACAATAGATAAAGTAGCATGGAGCAATCAAAAATTATAGATACGTTGCAGACGTATCAGGCATCCCCAAGCTTAATTCCTGCTCGTCCTCGAGTAGGGAAATGATAAAAAGAGAATTTTTTATGCCGAGTGATACTTTGGCATAATTTCAATGTAAATCTTCTTAATTGTGATATGAATATTCAGATATGAAAGATTCAAGACAAAAGTTCATATTGACATAAAAATAATAATACTTCAAGCATACTAATCAAAATAATTATGTCATCTCAAAATAACATGGCCAAAGAAAGTTCATCCCTACAAAAGCATATAGTTAGGCTACACTTCATTTTTGTCACACAAAGATGTTCCCAACTTCTATACCCCCGATGACAAGCCAAGCAATTGTTTCATACTTAAATAATCTCAAACTTTTTCAACCTTCACGCAATACATGAGCGTCAGCCATGGATATAACACTATGGGTGGAATAGAATATGATGATGGGGATTGTGTGGAGAAGACAAAAAAGGAGAAAGTCCCACATTGACGAGGATAATCAACGGGCTATGGAGATGCCCATCAATTGATGTCAACATGAGGAGTAGGGATTGCCATGCAACGGATGCACTAGAGCTATGAATGCTCAACAAAAGAAAACTAGTGGGTGTGCATCCAACTTGCTTGCTCATGAAGACCTAGGGCATTTGAGGAAGCCCATCGTAGGAATATACAAGTCAAGTTCTATAACGAAAAATTCCCACTAGTATAGAAAGACAACTTATGAGACTCACTATATGAAAACACGGTGCTACTTTGAAGCACAATATATGAGACCTACTACATGAAGAACATGGTGCTACTTTGAAGCACATGTGTGGAAAAAGATATAGTAGCATTGCCCTTTTCTTTTTTTGGGGCCTTCCTTTTTTTTATTTTGGCCTTCCTCTTTTTTTTTTTTGGGCAATGCTCTAATAATGATGATCATCACATTTCTATTAATTACAACATAAGGATTACAACTCGAAACTAGAACAAGATATGACTCTATATGAATGCCTCTGGCGGTGTACCGGGATGGTGCAATGAATCAAGAGTGACATGTATGAAAAATAATGCATGGTGGCTTTGCCACAAATACGATGTCAACTACATGATCATGCAATGGCAATATGACAAAAGTAAAGTATGTCATGATGATGATGGTGGAAGTTGCATGGCAATATATCTCGGATTGGCTATGGAAATGCCATAATAGGTAGGTATGGTGGCTGTTTTGAGGAAGATATAAGGAGGTTTATGTGTGATAGAGCGATCGTATCACGGGTTTGGATGCACCGTGAAGTTTGCACCAACTCTCAATGTGAGAAAGGGCAATGCACGGCATCAAGAGGCTAGCAATGGCGGAAAGGTAAAAGTGTGTATTATCCATGGACTCAACATTAGTCAAAAGAACTCATATACTTATTGCAAAAATTTAGAAGTCATCAAAATCAAGTACTACGCGCATGCTCCTAGGGGATAGATTGGTAGGAAAAGACCATCGCTCGTCCCCGACCGCCACTCATAAGGATGCACAAGCCGTGTACACTTCATGTTTCAAATTTGTTACATAACTTTAACCATACGTGCATGCTACGGGACTTACAAACTTCAACACAAGCATTTCTCAAATTCACAACTAATCAACTAGCATGACTTTGATATTATCACCTCCATATCTCAAAACAATTATCAAGCATCAAACTTATCTTAGTATTCAACGCACTCAAAAGAAAGTTTCACATATCTTGAATACCAAGTATATTAACATTAAGCAAATTACCATGCTATTAACGACTCTCAAAATAATCTAAGTGAAGCATGAGAGATCAAGTTTCTTTAAAACAAATCCACCACCGTGCTCTAAAAGATCTAAGTGAAGCACTAGAGCAAAAAATTATCACGCTCAAAAATATATAAGTGAAGCACTATGAGCAAACTATCAAGCTCAAAAGATATAAGTGAAGCACATAGAGTTCTATAAAATTTCAATTCATGTATGGCTCTCTCAAAAGGTGTGTACAGCAAGGATGATTGTGGTAAACTAACAAGCAAAGATGCAAATAATACAAGACGCTCCAAGCAAAACACATATCATGTTGGTGAATAAAAATATAGCTCCAAGTAAATTACCGATGGAAGTGGACGAAAGAGGGGATGCCTTCCGGGGCATCCCCAAGCTTTGAATTTTTTGTGTCCTTGGATTATCTTGGGGGTGCCATGGGCATCCCCAAGCTTAGGCTCTTGCCACTCCTTGTTCCATAATCCATCAAAAGAATTCACCCAAAACTTGAAAACTTCACAACACAAAACTCAATAGAAATCTCGTGAGATCCGTTAGAGAAAGAAAACAAAAGACTACTTTAAGGTACTGTAATGAACTCATTCTTTATTTATATTGGTGTTAAACTTACTGTATTCCAACTTCTCTATGGATCATAAACTATTTTACTAACCATAGATTCATCAAAATAAGCAAACAACACACGCAAAACAGAATCTGTCAAAAACAGAACAGTCTGTAGTAATCTGTAACTAACGCAAACTTATGGAACCCAAAAAATTCTACCAACCTTAGACGACCTGGATAATTTGTTTATTGATCAGCAGCAATTGGAATCAGTATTTTATCGCGTTCTGGTGATTTTTAACAATTCGGGCACTGAGCACAAAGATTCTGGAAATTACAGCAAGATCAAATAACTATCATCCAAGAAGATCCAATATGTTCAACTTGGCACAAACACTAATTAAAACATAAAACCACATCTAAACAGAGGCTAGATGGATTATTTATTCATAAACAGAAGCAAAAACAAAAAAATAAAATAAAATTGGGTTGCCTCCCAACAAGCGCTATCGTTTAACGCCCCTTGCTAGGCATAAAAGCAAGGATAGATCTAGGTATTGCCATCTTTGGTAGGCAATCAATAAGTGGCTCTTGTGATAGATTCATATGGTAATTTTATTTTATTTCTAGGAAAGTGTTCCATTCCCTTCTTTAAAGGGAATTGGAATCTAATATTTCCTTCCTTCATATTAATAATTGCACCAATCGTTCTAAGGAAAGGTCTACCAAGAATAATAGGACATGAAGGATTGCAATCTATATCAAGAACGATAAAATCTACGGGCACATAATTCCTATTTGCAACAATAAGAACATCATTAATTCTTCCCATAGGCTTTTTAATAGTGGAATCCGCAAGATGCAAGTTTAGAGAGCATTCATCAAAATCACGGAAATCTAGCAAATCACACAAAGTTTTGGGAATAGTAGAGACACTAGCACCCAAATCACACAAAGCATGAAACTCATAATTTTTAATTTTAATTTTGATAGTAGGTTCCCACTCATCATGAAGTTTCCTAGGGATAGAAATTTTCAACTCAAGCTTTTCTTCATAAGATTGCATCAAGGCATCAACAATGTGTTCGGGAAAAGCCTTATTTTGACTATAAGCATGAGGAGAATTTAGCACGGATTGCAACAAGGAAATACAATAAATTAAAGAGCAATTTTCATAATTAAATTCCTTGAGGTCCAAAATAGTGGGTTTAGCAATATCTCGATTTTTATTTCTTTCAATCCCACTTTTATCTATTTCATCATCAAGATCTAAAAACTCCGAATTCTTAGAACGCCTTCTAGGTAAAGGAAGATCATATTCAGTTTCATCAATATTCATATTGCAAAACAAAGATTTAATAGGGGACACATCAATAACTTTTAGATCTTCATCTTGATTTTCATAGGAATTAGAAGAACATGCTTTAATAAAGGCATCTTTGGAAGCACGCATCCTAGCGTTTCTTTCTTTGCACTCATCAATGGAAATTCTCATAGCTTTGAGAGACTCATTGATATCATGCTTAGGAGGAATAGATCTAAGCTTTAAAAAATCAATCTCGAGAGAAATTCTATCAACGTTCCTAGCCAAATCATCAACTTTAAGCAATTTCTCTTCAAGCAAAACATTAAAATTCTTTTGTGAATTCATAAACTCTTTAACACTACTCTTAAATTCAGAGGGCATTTTATTAAAATTTTCATAAGAGTTGTTGTAGGAATTTCCATAATTATTAGAAGGATTACTAGGATAAGGCCTAGGATTAAAATTCCCTCTATACGCGTTGTTACCAAAATTATTCCTACTGACAAAATTCACATCCATAGATTCATTATTATTCTCAAGCAAAGTAGATAAAGGCATATCATTGGGATCAGAAGAAACACTCTTACCAAATAAATTCATAAGTTCATCCATCTTTCCACTCAAAACATTGATTTCTTCTATAGCATGCACTTTCTTATTAGTAGATCTTTCTGTATGCCATTGAGAATAATTAAACATAATATTATCTAGGAGTTTAGTAGCATCTCCTAAAGTGATTTCCATAAAAGTGCCTCCCGCGGCCGAATCTAAAAGATTTCTAGAAGCAAAATTCAATCCAGCATAAAAATTATGTATAATCATCCATAAGTTTAAACCATGAGTAGGACAATTACGTAGCATTAATTTCATTCGCTCCCAAGCTTGTGCAACATGTTCATGATCAAGTTGCTTAAAATTCATAATATCGTTCCTAAGAGAGATAATCTTAGCGGGAGGAAAATACTTAGAGATAAAAGCATCTTTGCACTTGTTCCAAGAATCAATACTATTTTTTTGGCAAAGATGAAAACCACGCTTTAGCACGATCTCTAAGCGAAAAAGGAAATAGCTTCAATTTAACGACATCATTATCGACATCTTTTTTCTTTTGCATATCACATAAATCAACGAAGCTATTCAGATGAGTAGCGGCATCTTCATTAGGAAGGCCGGCGAATTGATCTTTCATAACAAGATTCAACAAAGCAGTATTGATTTTGCAAGATTCAGTATTGGCAAGAGGAGCAATCGGAGTGCTAAGGAAATCATTATTATTGGTATTGGTGAAGTCACACAATTTGGTAGCATCTTGAGCCATCGCGACGAACAAGCAAACTAACACACGAGCAAACAAAAGGCAAAGGAAAAAGGAGAAGGAGATTGGGAAAGAGAGGGCAAATAAAATGGCAAGGGTCAAATGGGGGAGAGGAAAACGAGATGCAAATGGCAAATAATGTAATGCGAGAGATAGGGATTGTGATGGGTACTTGGTATGTTAACTTTTGCGTAAGCCTCCCCGACAACGGTGCCAGAAATCCTTCTTGCTACGTCTTGAGCTTGCGTTGGTTTTCCCCGAAGAGGAGAGGATGATGCAGCACGAGAGCGTAAGTATTTCCCTCAGTTTTGAGAACCAAGGTATCAATCCAAGAGGAGGTCGCGCAAGTCCCTCGTACCTGCACAAAAGATAGCTACCGCAACCAACGCGATTAGGGGTTGTCAATCCTTCACAGTCACTTACTTAGAGTGAGATCTGATAGAGATAATATTTTTGGTATTTTGGTATAAAGATGCAAAGTAAAAAGGAAAAGCAAAGCAAGTAAATAAAGTTATGGAGGTTGATATGATGAGAATAGACCCGGGGGCCATAGGTTTCACTAGTGGCTTCTCTCAAGAGCATAGATATTCTATGGTGGGTGAACAAATTACTGTTGAGCAATTGACAGAATTGAGCATAGTTATGATTATATCTAGGCGATGATCATGTATATAGGCGTCACGTCCGAGACAAGTAGACCGAAACGATTCTGCATCTACTACTATTACTCCACTCATCGACCGCTATCCAGCATGCATCTAGAGTATTAAGTTAAAAACAGAGTAACGCCTTAAGCAAGATGACATGATGTAGATGAATAAATTCATGCAATATGATAAATACCCCATCTTGTTATCCTCGATGGCAACAATACAATACGTGCCTTGCAACCCTTTACATCCTCGGGTAAGGACACCGCAAGATTAAACCCAAAGCTAAGCACTTCTCCCATTGCAAGAACTACCAATCTAGTTGGCCAAACCAAACGGATAATTCGAAGAGACTTGCAAAGATAACTCAATCATACATAAAATAATTCAGAGAAGAATCAAATATTTTCCATAGATAAGTTGGATCATAAACCCACAATTGATCGCTCTCAACAAACACACCGCAAAAAGAAGATTACATCGAATAGATCTCCAGAGAGAGGGGGAGAACATTGTATTGAGATCCAAAAAGAGAGAAGAAGCCATCTAGCTACTAGCTATGGACCCGAAGGTCTGAAGTAAACTACTCACAATTCATCGGAGGCGCTATGGTGTTGATGTAGAAGCCCTCCGTGGTGGATGCTCCCTCCGGCGGAGCTCCGGAACAGGCCCCAAGATGGGATCTCGTGGATACAGGAAGTTCTGGCGGTGGAATTAGGTTTTGGCCCCCTCCGATCTGTTGAAGTGCGTAGGTATATATAGGAGGAAGGAGTACGTCGGTGGGGCGTCGGGGGCCCACGAGGCGGGGGCACGCCTGTGGGGGAGGTGCGCCCCCCCTCGTGACCGCCTGCACTTCTTGGAGTAGGGTCCAAGTCTCTGGATCACGTTCGGTGAGAAGATCACGTTCCCGAAGGTTTTATTCCGTTTGGACTCCGTTTGATATTCTGTTTCTTTGAAACACTGAAATAGGCAAAAAACAGCAATTCTCGGCTGGGCCTCCGGTTAATAGGTTAGTCCCAAAAGTAATATAAAAGTGGAAAATAAAGCCCATTATAGTCCAAAACAATAGATAAAGTAGCATGGAGCAATAAAAAATTATAGATACGTTGGAGACGTATCACATTGCCAGCCCATAGATCATGTCTTCTAGCAACACACAATATCTTGGTACAGAAAACAACTGTTTTATTGATACTAGCGGAACATAGTTCGATATTGCATCAAGTTGTGAGGCCAATCGGCACACACGGTGCAGCTGAACAATATGTACATTATTTAGTGAACATAAAGAGGCCTCGATCACGACAATTACGCGGCAGCGGAACGACGATGAAGCGGGACTCCATAGCACAGGGACACCGATGTGGACACGATCTAGACTCGGGCAGCACTCCGATCCAATGAAACTTTCCTGAAATCTGGCATGACACGCCAGGTCAGTACATTGAATGTACTTGCAAGCTCACAACAAGCATAAACATAATGACAGACAGTATCATGATATTTATTCAAATTATCATTAATGCAAAATCATACTAGGAATGAAGTGAACATAATCTCGTGCCTCGAGTCCCTCGGACTTTCTTACCAAATGGGTTACCTCGTAACCAAACGATAATCTTTCTTGGATCACAAATGAAACCAACACTTTGGCCTCCATCATCAACAAACGGAACCAACACTTGGGTTCCCATCATTAACATAATTTCTCAACCATCATCTTTCCAACAGTACCATGTGGTTAACATTAATGTGCACGATTATTTAAAATGTTGATCCATTGTGTGACCTACTTCCGAGTTGTGTCCGTAACCGAGGACGCGTCTATCGATAGATTAAATACACTCTGCAGAGGTAGCGCACTTTACCCACACCACGGAATCCATGGCCTCGCACTCCCATTTGGGTGGACCAACGGCATTCCGAAGGAACCCTCCCATTGCCATGACACTCTCCCGGCCACTCCGACTTACTCCCCACTGGGCTAAGTCCTTGGTGGCCCCGTGCGTACCAAAGGCATCAACGGCCACCGTCGTGGCAAAACATAAATAGTCACAAACGGGGACAAGGTACCATAACAACAAACGGGCACACAAGGTTATGTCTGCTTACCGGGCCAGGGTAACGCACACCCATAACCTTCCCTCGTTTGAGGTATCGACCAGAGGCATGACAACGGACCGAATAAAGGCCTTCCCATAAAGGCAAATGTGGTTGCACTAGAAAAAACTCGATTCAGTGGCACCATGACCCGATCAACGATATGTTCAAGTTGAGTTATTATCAGGTTTAACTCAAAGTAAAATAACCGGTGTCATGATATGCCATGAAAATGTAACCTTACATTATGCATCACATATTATCGGAAATAAATGGATCAACCTCATCAAGTATTTCACTAACCATAATCATCAACAAACTCATACCACTTCTCTGGTTATTATAATGCAGCAAACTTAACCATGATATTAACTTAAAATAATCCATTTTCTTACTAAAGAAAATATTAACCAAACTAGTCTTTTTCATAGTCATCTTATTTTTACATAACCATATATTACTTCTACTGACTTAAACTAACTTAGTTAGTCTCAAACTACTGTAAACTAAGCATACCAAACAAAACAAGCATTCAACAGAAATAAATATTTTTTAAGTGATTTAAATGCACGAACTAAATCATTATTCAAGTTGGAAAATCACAAATATTGAGATGGCACCATGAAAATGTTGTTGTGGCATACCTTAGTGCAGATGACGTTCACACTCCTCCTAGTGATCCTCAAGACAAGCTTCACCTTCTGAAAATAATTAAAACAAAGAAAGAAAATATCAAGAAACACTGTGAAAATCACCAGAAAATATGGACATCAGAGAAAAATCTCATTTTTGGTGAGGTGCTAGATCTTTTCAATAAGAACACAATGCAAAAAGAATCAATCCATTTGGACTTATGGTTAAAAAGTTGTGGTTGTTTGAAGTTCTCTGGATAATTTGAATTAAATTTGAATAAAACAGAAACCAGGGGGTGATGTCGATGGCGTATTCTCTGAATACGCCTCCACTCGTATCGCTTCGGGCACGAGTGGAGAGCCTCACTGTGGGCCTCGCTGGTCAGGTGCGAGGGGAGAGAGAGAGAAGCAGAGGAGGGGCGGCGATGCGCCGGCGTTTCTCCGGCAAGGAGAGGTCGGCGGCCAGATCCAGAATGATAGGAAGCAAGAGGGGGTCGAGGCGCACCCGCCCGTACCCGTAGAATAGCTAGAGGTGGTTGGACGGGGTCAGAACGAGCTTCTCCAGCGGCGGCAGGAAGCAGAGGTCGCCGGAGTTGGAGACGACGGTGGTGTGGGGCTGCATCAGGGGCTCCAACGGGGTCGGACAGCACCCATGAAGCACCACGGAGGCTCTGGAAGAGTGGCTTGAGCTCGGGAGGGGCTGGAACGGTAGGGGCGAACAACGAGGATCGCCGGCGAGCTCGAGCTCGGGGTCAGCGGCCCGAGGCCTGCCCGGCCGAGTGATACGTCCATTTTGCATCATGCTTTTATATCGATATTTATTGCATTATGGGCTGTTATTACACATTATGTCACAATACTTATGCCCATTCTCTCTTATTTTACAAGGTTTACATAAAGAGGGAGAATGCCGGCAGCTGGAATTCTGGGCTGGAAAAGGAGCAAATATTGGAGATCTATTCTGCGCAACTCCAAAAGTCCTGAAACTCCACGGAATATCTTAAAATAAATAAAGAAAAATCATCGCCAAAGATGAAGGCCGGGGCCCACACCGCTCTCGAGGGTGGGGCGCGCCCTACCTCGTGGGCCCCCGGTGGCTCTCCGACGCCCATCTTCTCCTATATGAAGTCTTTCGATGAGAAAAAACATTAAGCAACCTTTCGGGATGATACTCCGCCGCCACGAGGCGGAACCAATCTAGGGCTCCGGCAGAGCTGTTCTGCCGGGGACACTTCCCTCCGGGAGGGGGAAATCATCGTCATCATCATCACCAACGCTCCTCTCATCGGGAGAGGGCAATCTCCATCAACATCTTCACCAACACCATCTCATCTCCAAACCCTAGTTCATCTCTTGTATCCAATTCTTGTCTCCAAGTCCGGGATTGGTGCTAGTAGGTTGCTAGTAGTGTTGATTACTCCTTGTAGTTGATGCTAGTTGGTTTATTTGGTGGAAGATCATATGTTCAGATCCTTTATGCATATTATTACCCCTCTGATTATGAACATTAATATGCTTTGTGAGTAGTCACGTTTGTTCCTGAGGACAAGGGAGAAGTCTTGCTATTAGTAGTCATGTGAATTTGGTATTCGTTCGATATTTTGATGAGATGTATGTTGTCTAGCCTCTAGTGGTGTTATGTGAACGTCGATACATAACACTTCACCATTATTTGGGCCTAGAGGCAGGCATTGGGAAGTAATAAGTAGATGATGGGTTGCTAGAGTGACAGAAGCTTAAACCCTAGTTTATGCGTTGCTTCGTAAGGGGCTGATTTGGATCCATATGTTTCATGCTATGGTTAGGTTTACCTTAATACTTTTGTTGTAGTTGCGGATGCTTGCAATAGTGGTTAATCATAAGTGGGATGCTTGTTCAAGTAAGAACAGCACCCAAGCACCGGTCCACCCACATATCAAATTATCAAAGTACCGAACGCGAATCATATGAGCGTGATGAAAACTAGCTTGCGATATTACCATGTGTCCTCGGGGCGCTTTTCCTATTATAAGAGTTTGTCCAGGCTTGTCCTTTGCTGCAAAAAGGATTGGGCCACCTTGCTGCACTTTATTTACTCTTGTTACTTGTTGCTCGTTACAATTTATCTTATCACAAAACTATCTGTTACCACTTATTTCAAGTACTTGCAGAGAATACCTTCTGAGAACTGCTTATCATTTCATACGCTCCTCGTTGGGTTCGACACTCTTACTTATCGAAAGGACTACGATAGATCCCCTATACTTGTGGGTCATCAAGACTCTTTTCTGGCGCCGTTGCCGGGGAGTGTAGCGCCTTTGGTTGGTGGAATCTGGTAAGGAAAAATTTATATAGTGTGCTGAAATTTACTGTCACTTGTTACTATGGAAAGTAATTCTCTGAGGGGCTTGTTCGGGGTATCTTCACCCCGTCCAGTGGAGCAAAGAGTTTCTCCTCAACCTACTGAACCTATTGAAAATGAAACTCCTTTTGAAATTCCTTCGGGTATGATGGAAAAAATGCTAGCTAACACTTTTAAAGGAGATGGAACAAAGCATCCTGATGAACATCTACTCTATGTGGATGAAGTTTGTGGACTATTTAAGCTTGCAGGTATACCCGATGATGTTGTTAAGAAGAAGGTATTCCCTTTATCTTTGAAGGGAGACGCATTGACATGGTATAGGCTATGTGATGATACGAGATCATGGAACTATAAAAGATTGAAATTGGAATTTCATCAAAAATATTACCCTATGCATCTTGTTCATCGTGATCGCAATTATATATATAATTTTTGGCCTCGCGAAGGAGAAAGTATCGCTCAAGTTTGGGGGAGGCTTGAATCAATGTTATATTCATGCCCCAATCATGAGCTCTCAAGAGTGACAATTCTTCAGAATTTTTATGCTCGGCTTTCTGATAACAATCGCAGCATGCTCAATACTTCTTGTGCTGGCTCTTCTAAGATGAAGACTATTGAATTTAAATGGAATTTATTGGATAGAATTGAACGCAACTCTGAAGATTGGGACCTCGATGAAGGTAAGGAGTTAGGTATGACACCTAAGTTTGATTGTGTTAAATCTTTTATGGATACCGATATTTTCCGTAAGTTTAGCACTAAATATGGACTTGACTCTGAGATAGTAGCTTCTTTCTGTGAATCTTTCGCTACTTATGTTGATCTCCCCAAGGAGAAGTGGTTTAAATATCATCCTCCCATAGAAGTAAAAGTAGCTGCACCTATTAAAGTTGAAGAAAAGACTGTCACTTATAATGATCCTATTGTTCCTACCTCTTATGTTGAGAAACCACCTTTCCTGTTAGAATAAAGGATCATGCTAAAGCTTCAACTGTTGTTCGTAAAAGCAATATTAGAACTTATACACCTCCTGAGCAAGTCAAAGTAGAACCTAATATTGCTATTGTTAAAGATCTCTTGTCTGATAATATTGATGGGCATGCTATTCAGTTCTGCGGTGAAACTGCTAGAATTGCTAAACCGTGTGCTAAAGATAAACATAGACCTATGGTAGGCGTGCCTGTTATTTCTGTTAAAATAGGAGATCATTGTTATCATGGCTTATGTGATATGGGCGCTAGTGCTAGTGCAATACCCATTGACTTATACAAAGAAATTATGCATGATATTGCACCTATTGAGTTAGAAGAAATTGATGTCACAATTAAGCTTGCCAATAGAGATACTATTTTACCAGTGGGAATTGTTAGAGATGTTGAAGTCTTGTGTGGGAAAACGAAATATCCTGCTGATTTTCTTGTTCTTGGTTCTCCACAAGATAGCTTTTGTCCCATTATATTTGGTAGACCCTTCTTGAACACTATTAATGCTAAGATATATTGCGAAAAGAATGTTGTTACTATTGGCTTGGATGATATGATTCATGAGTTTAATTTCTCTAAATTTAGTAAACAACATCGTGAGGAAGAATTGCCTAGTAAGGATGAAATTATTGGTCTTGCTTCTATTGCCATACCTCCTAGTGATCCTTTAGAACACTATTTGCTAGACCATTAAAATGATATGTTCATGAATGAAAGAAGGGAAATAGATGGAGTATTCTTTAAACAGGAACCTATTCTGCAACACAATTTGCCTGTTGAAATCCTAGGGGATCCCCCTCCACCCAAGGGTGATCCCGTGTTTGAGCTTAAACCGTTGCCTGATAATCTTAAATATGCTTATCGTGATGAAAATAAAATATATCCTGTTATTATTAGTGCTAACCTTTCAGAGATGAAGAAGAAAGATTATTGAAAACTCTGAAGAAGCACTGTGCTGCTATTGGATATACTCTTGATGATCTTAAGGGCATTAGTCCCACTCTATGTCAACATAAAATAAATTTGGAAGCGGATGCCAAACCAGTTCGTGATCCTCAACGACGTTTGAATCCTAAAATGAACGAAGTGGTAAGAAAAGAAATACTCAAGCTTCTGGAGGCAGGTATAATTTATCCCGTTGCTGATAGTCAGTGGGTAAGTCCTTCCCATTGTGTCCCTAAGAAGGGAGGTATTACTGTTGTTCCTAATGATAAAGATGAATTGATCCCTCAAAGAATTATCACAGGTTATAGGATGGTAATTGATTTCCGCAAATTAAATAAGGCTACTAAGAAAGATCATTACCCCTTACCTTTTATTGATCAAATGCTAGAAACATTATGCAAACATACACAATATTGCTTTCTAGATGGTTATTCTGGTTTCTCTCAAATACCTCTGTCGGCTAAAGATCAATCAAAGACTACTTTTACATGCACTTTTGGTACTTTTTCTTATAGACATATGCCTTTTGGTTTATGTAATGCACCTGCTACCTTTCAAAGATGCATGATGGCTATATTCTTTGATTTTTGTGAAAAAATTTGTGAGGTTTTCATGGACGATTTTTCTGTCTATGGTTCCTCTTTTGATGATTGCTTGAGCAATCTTGATCGAGTTTTGCAGAGATGTGAAGAAACTAATCTTGTCTTGAATTGGGAAAAGTGCCACTTTATGGTTAATGAAGGTATTGTCTTGGGGCACAAAGTTTCTGAAAGAGGTATTGAAGTTGATAAAGCCAAGGTTGATGCTATTGAGAAGATGCCATGTCCCAAGGACATAAAAGGTATAAGAAGTTTCCTTGGTCACGCCGGATTTTATAGGAGGTTCATTAAGGACTTCTCAAAAATTTCTCGGCCTCTGACTAATTTATTACAAAAAGATGTACCATTTGTCTTTGATGATGATTGTGTAGAAGCATTTGAAATACTTAAGAAAGCATTAGTCTCTGCACTTGTTGTTCAGCCACCTGATTGGAATTTACCCTTTGAAATTATGTGTGATGCTAGTGATTATGCTTTAGGTGTTGTTCTAGGGCAAAGAGTTGATAAGAAATTAAATGTTATCCATTATGCTAGTAAGACTCTAGACAATGCTCAAAGAAATTATGCTACTACCGAAAAGGAACATTTAGCAGTTGTATTTGCTTGTGATAAATTCGGACCCTATATTGTTGATTCTAAAGTAACTATTCACACTGATCATGCTGCTATTAAATATCTTATGGAAAAGAAAGATGCTAAACCTAGACTTATTAGATGGGTTCTCTTGCTGCAAGAATTTGATTTGCATATTGTTGATAGAAAAGGAGCTGAGAACCCCGTTGCAGATAACTTATCTAGGTTAGAGAATGTTCTTGATGACCCACTACCTATTGATGATAGCTTTCCTGATGAACAATTAAATGTCATAAGTACTTCTCGTAGCACTCCATGGTATGCTGATTATGCTAATTATATTGTTGCTAAATTTATATCACCTAGCTTCACATACCAACAAAAGAAAAAGTTTTTCTATGATTTGCGACATTACTTTTGGGATGACCCACATCTTTATAAAGAAGGAGTAGATGGTGTTATTAGACGTTGTGTGCCTGAGCATGAACAGGAACAAATCCTACGCAAGTGTCACTCCGAAGCTTATGGAGGACACCACGCTGGAGATAGAACTGCACATAAGGTATTGCAATCCGGTTTTTATTGGCCTACTCTCTTCAAGGATGCCCGTAAGTTTGTTTTGTCTTGCGATAAATGTCAAAGAATTGGTAATATTAGTAGACGTCAAGAAATTCTTATGAATTATCCACTTGTTATTGAACCATTTGATGTTTGGGGCTTTGACTACATGGGACCTTTTCCTGCCTCTAATGGATATACACATATTTTAGTTGCTGTTGATTATGTTACTAAGTGGGTAGAAGCTATTCCAACTAGTAGTGCTCATCATAACACTTCTATTAAAATGCTTAAGGAAGTTATTTTTCCGAGGTTTGGAGTCCCTAGATATTTAATGACTGATGGTGGTTCACACTTTATTCATGGTGCTTTCCGTAAAATGCTTGCTAAATATGATGTTAATCAAAGAATTGCATCTCCTTATCACCCGCGGTCTAGTGGTCAAGTAGAATTGAGTAATAGAGAGCTCAAATTAATTTTGCAAAAGACTGTTAATAGGTCTAGAAAGAATTGGTCCAAGAAACTTGATGATGCATTATGGGCCTATAGAACTGCATATAAGAATCCTATGGGCATGTCTCCGTATAAAATGGTTTATGGAAAAGCATGTCATTTACCTCTCGAACTAGAACATAAGGCATATTGGGATATTAAAGAGCTCAACTATGATTTCAAACTTGCCGGTGAGAAGAGGTTATTTGATATTAGCTCACTTGATGAATGGAGAACCCAAGCTTATGGAAATGCTAAGTTGTTTAAAGAAAAAGTTAAAAGATGGCATGACAAAAGGATACAAAAGCATGAGTTTAATGTAGGTGATTATGTATTGCTATACAACTCTCGTTTAAGATTTTTTGCAGGAAAACTCCTCTTCAAATGGGAAGGTCCCTGCGTTATCGAGGAGGTCTATCGTTCCGGTGCCATAAAAATCAACAACTTCGAAGGCACAAATCCGAAGGTGGTAAAAGTTCAAAGAATCAAACATTATATCTCAGGTAATCCCATAAATGTTGAAACCAATATTATTGAAACCGTAACCCCGGAGGAATACATAAGGGACACTTTCCAGACCGTTTTAGACTCCGAAAAGGAATAGGTATGTGGTACGGTAAGTAAACCGACTCCAAAATAATTTTTAAAGCAATATTTCTCCGTTTTGGAATATTTAGAAAAATAGAAAAATAAGTGGCAGTCCGGTAAGAACACGAGGGCTCCACGAGGGTGGAGGGCGCGCCCTACCCCCTAGGCGCGCCCCCTACCTCGTGAGCACCTCGTGTGCCCTCCGGACTTCGTTTTCTTGCACAATACGTATTTTGGTCGGTAAAAATTCATTATATATTCTCCCGAAGGTTTTGACTCTCGTATCACGTAAATATCCTCTGTAACGCCGACGATGCGGCTATATCTCCCACGTGTCGAAGCACGACTTAGAGGCATAACCGCATTGTGGTTTTGTCGCAAGAAGGGTCATCTTCACACAATCCCATGTAATGAACAAGACTGGGATAAAGAGTTGGCTTACAATCGCCACTTCACACAAGTACTTAAATAAATCATACATCACTCAGAGTACACACATAGTCCGACTACGGACAAACAAAAGAAAAGGAAGATAACCCAACTGCTAGATCCCCGATCGTCCCAACTGGGCACCACTACTGATCATCAGGAAACAAAACATAGCAACAACCAAGGTCCTCGTCGAACTCCCACTTCAGCTCAGTTGCGTCATCTTCACTGGTATCATCGGCACCTGCAACTGTTGTGATAGAATCTGTGAGTCACGAGGACTCAGCAATCTCACACCCACGAGATCAAGACTATTTAAGCTTATGGGTAGGAGAAGGTAGTGAGGTGGAGCTGCAGCAAGCACTAAGCATATATGGTGGCTATCATACGCAAAAGAGAGCGAGAAGAGAAGCAAAGCACGGTCGTGAAGCTAGCAATGATCAAGAGGTGATCCTGAACTCCTACTTACGTCAAACATAACCCAAAACCGTGTTCACTTTCCGGACTCCGCCGAAAAGAGACCATCACGGCTACACACGCGGTTGATGCGTTTTAATTCGAATCTGGTGTCAAGTTATCTACAACCGGACATTAACAAATTCCCATCTACCACATAACCGCGGGCACGGCTTTCGAAAGATAATACCCTGCAGGGGTGTCCCAACTTAGCCCATCATAAGCTCTCACGGTCAACGAAGGATATTCCTTCTCCCGGGAAGACCCGATCAGTCTCGGAATCCCGGTTTACAAGACATTTCAACAATGGTAAAACAAGACCAGCAAGACCACCCATTTGTGCCGACAAATCCCGATAGGAGCTGCACATATCTCGTTCTCGGGCACACCGGATAAGCTAAGCGTCACAGTGTACCGACGTAATCCAAGTTTCAAGGAATGGTCCCACACGGTGCTCTAGTTTGGACCAACACTCGGAGGAGCACTGGCCGGGGGGTAAAATAAAGATGACCCTTGAGTCTGCAGAACCCAAGGGAAAAAGGCTTAGGTGGCAAATGTTAAAACCAATGTTGGTCCTTGCTAGAGGAGTTTTATTCAAAGCGAACTGTCAAGGGGGTCCCATAAATCACCCAACCGCGTAAGGAACGCAAAATCAAGGAACATAACACCGGTATGACAGAAACTAGGGCGGCTAGAGTGAAACAAAACACCAGGCATAAGGGCGAGCCTTCCACCCTTTACCAAGTATATAGATGCATTAATTAAATAAGAGATATTGTGATATCCCAACATAATACTGTCCACCATGGAGCAATCTTCAACTTCACCTGCAACTAACAACGCTATAAGAGGGGCTGAGCAAAAGCGGTAACATAGCCAAGCAATGGTTTGCTAGGAAGGGTGAAAAAGGTTAGAGGCTGAGATGGCAATATGGGAGGCATGGTAAATAAGTGATAGGTAGCGCAGCATAGCGATAGAACAAAGCAACTAGCAAGCAAAGATAGAAGTGATATCGAGGGTAATGGTCATCTTGCCTGAGATCCCGCAAGGAAGAAGAACGAGTCCATGAAGAAGACAAACAGACGTAGTCGAACGAATCCTCACAACTCCAGAACGAAACCGAAGCTAACGAGAGAAGCAAACCGGAAAGAAGCATACAACATGGTAAACACACAAGCATAATCATGGCATGATGCACAATCAAGTATGATGCATGTCCGGTTTAATGAGGCATGGCATGGCAAAGTGCACAAACAATACTACAAATTAAGTGGAGCTTGTTGCATATTGACGAAACACCACATCAATTATTTAGTTCTCTCTCGGTTATGTACCCAACAACATTAAATGTTATTAAACATGGCAAGAGGTGAAGCATGAGCAAACCACCTATTTAGGCAAGTTTAAATGAGGCCGGAAACAACAAACAACAATTCCAGAAAAACCCCATATGTCATTTAGCAATTTAATGCAAACACAGTTTTAACCATTTAAATGTTGTTAACATGATGCGGATGACATAATCAAGGTTTATGCAATTTTTGTGAAAATGTTGACATCTAATATGATAGGGAGCATTTGGTCACCATGGCGGAACAAAAGGGGTGTCACGACAACGATAACGAAAATGGTGCCACGGCAACATTCGGGTCCCGGTAACTCGATTGAGATACCGATGCAAGAGATAAGTGTGCGGATGTGTGGAACACGCAAGAGATGGGGAGTGATCCCGGATAACGGGTGTCCCACATGACGGTGGCATGGCAAACGAGGAACGTGCAAAGACAATTCGATCACGGTGCAAAACTTGAGCATCTCATACAACACACAAGCATTCGTTCACGGGCGGTCGTCTCGGGGTTATACCTTCGAGGCGTGCATTTTCGGGGCGGATCAAGTTCGATGCGGTGTAGGGGAACTAGTTGTACACGGATCTTGTCAGATCCACGGCGAAGGTAGTCGTACACGGTTCGTAGATGTTCAGGGTCGCCGTGAGGAACTTGTCGAAACCAGGGTCTCGGTCGTCGGTATAGGTACTTGGTGAAATCCACGGGTGTCAGTAGTTGTACATGGTCTTCGCGTTGTAGTCTGACTTGGCGATTCAAAACGTTCATCGGTAGTGGAACTTGGCGGTCTCGACGGTCGTCGTGGTACTTGTCGAAAGGAATCCGCCGAGGCGGTCTTGTGTCCCTGGATTGATGGCCTTGGCAGCGACAAAGGGACAGCATCACGTAGCATGCTTGGCGAGGGCTACAAGTGAGAGGCCATGGCAGCGGCAAAGCGAGCAGCAGCAGCACGAGTCCACGACAGAGGAGGTGCTGCGGGCGCCGATGGTGGTGGAGCAAGGAAGTCAAGCGGGCTCGCGTGTGGCCTCAGCGGGACTTGCGAATAGCGAAGCAAGGCAGCAGCAAGGAGGTGATGGTGGTGGTCAGCGGCGAAGCGGTCACGGGCTTGTGGTGACAACGACGGCGAAACGAGCGTCGCGGAGAAGCAGCCGTCCGGCGATGGAGCAGAGGCGTCCATGGCCAGCGACCCAAGGTGCCGAAGATGGCCGGATCCGGGCCAGCTCGGGTTGGGGAGGCGAGGTAGCAGGCCGGTGGCGGGGCTTGGCGCAGGGGAGGTCGATGGAGAGGATGGTCGGGGACGCCGGAAGCGGACGACGGAGGGGCGGCGCTAGTCGAGGCAGAGGTGGCTCTCGGGGAGGCGCGGGGCGACGAGGAGGAGGTCGCAGGTGATGGAGGAGGTAGCGAGCAAGAGGAGGGAGGAGCGTGGGGATCTCCTCTCCCTGGTGCGATGCGTGGTGGTGGCGCGAGGAATAAGGAGGAGGATCGAGGAGAGATCTTTGAGGGATCGGGCAGGGGGTTCGGGCTAGGGTTTAGGAGGGTTAGGTGGGTCTAGATGGCCTAATGGGTTGCTGGGCTCTCTTCTCCCTCTCTTATTTTCTAAAACATAAAATAACAAAGAAGAAAAGAAGAAGGGAGGAGGTGTTGGGGAAGAAGTTGGACACGCGGATAACTTTCCCGGACTCACAAAAATGTGCTTGTTCTAAGAAAATAGAAAAAAACCATGATTGAAAGATTTAAATTCCAACTCATTTGATTTAAATTCAAATGATTTGAATAGGAAGTGAGGGTTGGGAAGGTCCAAAAATGTTCAGATTTTTGGTGGAGCTCCGGAATATGATGAAAGAATATAGGTTGGAAACCAAGAATTAAGATAACAAAGGCATTGGGATAATTTGCAAGTGTGTTATGGTGATTTCCAAATTAAAGAAATATTTAATATAGCTCCATAATATTGGGATGATATGTTATAAAGAGAAGTCACCCTTCCCTCGATTTAAATAGATCAACCATCTATGCAATATTAGTTGAGTTGAGATGCAAAGGTTAATGACATGATGGCATGATGACATGATGCAATGCAAAAATAAAAGAGCAAGCACAAAAGAAACACACGGTGAAACTCGGAATAGCTGGAAGTCTTCTGGAGCGTCGGTCTCGGGGCGTTACATCCTCTGTTTTTGTTTCGAGCCGTTGCTGCTGCAGATTAGAGCAAGATGTCTTCTCAAGAGTCAATCGAGGAGAGCCGGGTATCTAATCCGGCACCGGAACCAAGGGCAAACAGCGAAGCTGACCACTTTGGGCCAGCAACGGAGGAAGAGATGGAGGCCGACTTGATGAGGGTAGATGCCATGGAGGATCAAGAAGTCACCTCTCGCCTCCGAGCTGGGTTTACGATGGGGGAACTACAGAGCTCAGCTATTCCAAACTCGGTTATCCCTTCCAATGTTAGATTTCTTTCTTATGAAAATATGAGGAGGAGTGTCTCTTGTTCTCCCGCAGTTATGCAACACCCTTGGGTGCAAGGAGCTTTAGCCGTTACAGGAAAGCTTCGCAAGGAAATAATGGACCTCAAGCAGCAAGTAAATAAGCTCGAGGAGGAGAACCATATCTTGCGGGGAATCATCGCCCAGAATATTACACCAGCAACAAAGAAGGAGACATAATCACATGGGTATGGGCACTCCCCTTGGCAACTGCCAAGCTTGGGGGAGGTGCCCGGTTATCGTATCACCATCACAACTTCTATCTTTACCGTTTTTCTTAGTTCGATCCTATTAGTAGTATCTTGATCTAGTAGAATAAAGTTTATGGCATGATCTAGTTTTGAGTTTTGCTTTATGATCTCTCTATGTAATCGAGTCCGTGAGCTATATATATAATAAAGTTTAGTGTTGAGTCAAGGTCTTGATTGTTTTGCCATGGTCTTGGGTGAATAAAAGAATAGAAAGAAGAAAAAGAATAAAAAGAAACAAAGAGTTCATATTGATCTTATTGAGAGTAATGACTTCACATAGAAAGAGTATGATGATTAAAAGTTGTTGGGAGTTGGCAAATATAGCTTTGGTCATCGTTGCAATTAATAGGAAGTAATAAGGAAAGAGAGGTTTCACATATAGATATATTATCATTGACAACTTTTATGATTGGGAGCACTCATTAAAATATAACATGCTAAAGAGTTGATGTTGGACAAGGAAGACAACGTGATGAGTTATGTTTTCTTATATATGAGATAAAGTATGTTGTCATGGATCCTCTAACATGTTGAGCTTGCCTTTCCCCCTCATGCTAGCCAAATTCTCAGCACCAAGTAGAGATACTACTTGTGCTTCCAAAAACCCTTAAACTAGTTTAGCCATGAGAGTCCACCATATCTACCTATGGATTGAGTAAGATCCTTCAAGTAAGTTGTCATCGGTGCAAAGCAATAAAAATTGCTCTAAACATGTATGATTGATTGGTGTGGGAGAAATAAGCTTTATACGATCTTGTGATGTGGAAGTAATAAAAGCGATGGACTGCATAATAAAGGTTCATATCACAAGGGGCAATATAAAGTGACGTTCTTTCGCATTGAGATTTTGTACATCCAACCATAAAAGCGCATGGCAACCTCTGCTTCCCTCTGCGAAGGGCCTATCTTTTATTATTATCCTCTACCTTATGCAAGAGTCACGGTGATCTTCACCTTTCCTTTTTATTTTATCCTTTGGCAATCCTAGCATGTTGGAAAGAACATGATATATGTATCTAATTGGATGGAGGGGAGCATGAATTATTATTGTTGACATTACCCTTGAGGTAAAAGGTTGTGGGGCAAAACTATAAGCCCCTATCTTTCTCTGTGTCCGATTAAAACTCCGTAACCACAAGTATTGCATGAGTGTTAGCAATTATGAAGGACTAAGTGATAGTAGAGTATGTGGACTTGCTTTTAAGCTCTGTCATAGACTCTTTCCGAAGTTATGATAAATTGCAATTGCTTCAATGACAGAGGTTATAATTTGTTGGTGCTCAATAAGGTTTCTGATTCATACTTTTACATGGTAAAAAGATCATCACTTGAACATAAGTAATCATATGACAAAATCTATATATGTTGCTGTTATGAGAATTATCATGATGCCTTCTTGTCCGTATTTTATTTTTATCGACGCCTCTACCTCTAAACATGAGGTCATATTTATTGTTATCGGCTTTTCACTTGAGGACAAGCGAGGTCTAAGCATGGGGGAGTTGATACGTCCATTTTGCATCATGCTTTTATATCGATATTTATTGCATTATGGGCTGTTATTACACATTATGTCACAATATTATGCCTATTCTCTCTTATTTTACAAGGTTTACGTGAAGAGGGAGAATGCCGGCAGCTGGAATTACGAAATTTGGAAAAGGAGCAAATATTGGAGACCTATTCGCACAACTCAAAAGTCCTGAAACTCCACGGAATATCTTAAAATAAATAAAGTAAAATCATCGCCAAAGATGAGCATGAGGGCCACACACCTGCTCACGAGGTGCCCCCAGGCGCGCCCCTACCTCGTGGGCCCCCTGATGGCTCTCCGACGCCCATCTTCTCCTATATGAAGTCTTTCGATGAGAAAAAAACATTGAGCAACCTTTCGGGACGAGACTCTGCCGCCACGAGGCGGAACCTTGGCGGAACCAATCTAGGGCTCCGCAGAGCTGTTCTGCAGGGACACTTCCCTCGGGGGGGAAATCATCGCCATCGTCATCACCAACACTCCTCTCATCGGGTGAGGGCAATCTCCATCAACATCTTCATCAGCACCATCTCCTCTCAAACCCTAGTTCATCTCTTGTATCCAATTCTTGACTCTAAGTGCAGGATTGGTACACGTAGAGTTGCTAGTAGTGTTGATTACTCATTGTAGTTGATGCTAGTTGGTTTATTTGGTGGAAGATCATATGTTCAGATCCTATATGCATATTAATACTCCTCTGATTATGAACATGAATATGCTTTGTGAGTAGTTACGTTTGTTCGAGGACATGGGAGAAGTCTTGCTATTAGTAGTCATGTGAATTTGGTATTCGTTCGATATTTTGATGAGATGTATGTTGTCTCTCCTCTAGTGTTGTTATGTGAACGTCGACTACATGACACTTCACCATTATTTGGGCCTAGAGGAAGGCATAGGGAAGTAATAAGTAGATGATGGGTTGCTAGTGACAGAAGCTTAAACCCTAGTTTATGCGTTGCTTCGTAAGGGGCTGATTTGGATCCATATGTTTCATGCTATGGTTAGGTTTACCTTAATACTTCTTTTGTAGTTGCGGATGCTAGCAATAGGGGTTAATCATAAGTGGGATGCTTGTCAAAGTACCGAACGCGAATCATATGAACGTGATGAAAACTAGCTTGATGATATTCCCATGTGTCCTCGGGAGCGCTTTTCCTATTATAAGAGTTTGTCCAGGCTTGTCCTTTCCTACAAAAAGGATTGGGCCACCTTGCTGCACTTTATTTACTCTTGTTACTTGTTGCTTGTTACAATTTATCTTATCACAAAACTATCTGTTACCACTTATTTCAGTACTTGCAGAGAATACCTTGCTGAAGACCGCTTATCATTTCCTTCTGCTCCTCGTTGGGTTCGACACTCTTACTTATCGAAAGGACTACGATAGATCCCCTATACTTGTGGGTCATCACCGAGCTGCGGCTTTCTACTGCGTTGTCGAGTGCGTAGGAGGAGTTGGTGCTGTTCGAGGAGGCTAGGGTGGCCGTTTTTATAGGCGAGCGAGGTGAGGGGACCGGGCTCTGCCGGAGGGCTTCTGGACACGGCACCTGACGACGAACGACGTCAGTGAGAGGGGGAGATGGCAATGCAGTTCACGCGGGCACTATGGGAGGGCGGAGACGAATAGAGGAGCGGGGGTGGCGACGAGCACAGTGGCGCGACGCACTGTTGGGTTGGCTAGGTCGTGCCCGTGCTCGCTACGGAGAGCTCCAGCGTCGGTGAGCGCCAGCGAGGAGTTAATGGCGTCGGGACAGTGATTGTGGCGCGGTTTGTGGGGGAAGCGAGCACGCGTTGAACAGAGCACACAGCGGCATCCAGAGCGCGTCGACTAGCACATTGGCATCATGCACACGCGTGGTCACCGCGCGAACTCTGGCATAGAGCCACGACTTGTCATAAATTCATGTCTGGTGTGTAGTCCTTAGTGGTTTGGGTCGTTCCAACACTTTGGGTTGAGTCTAGAGGTTGTAGGTGCGTGGTTTACTTCATGGTAAGTATCTGGTTAGTAACTTGTGGAGTTAACTGTGAGTGATCCACTAAGAGTTGAGGGCTGAGCTTTGGGGTTTAGCAATCACTTAGGAAGGTAATGATGCTCAAGAAAAATCGGCCTCAATGGATCAAGGAAAATGATACTTGCTGTGGAAACTGGCCTTTCTGACCAGAACAGAAAAGATTTGTTGTAGCAAAAATATTCCAAAAAGTGATGCAATATTTTTGCTCAGGAAGGTGCCCTAGGGTTCAAAGAATATTTGGGAATTTTCTCAGATTTGTGGGCAAAGAAAATGGGGGTTGCTTTGGAGCACATGTTGCTGAGTAGGGTTTTTGAAGAGAAAATGAATATTTTTCATTTAAGAAAATATTCCTATGATTATTTTGGGATTAGTCAGAGAGGAAATGATGGCTTGGGGGAGATGTGAACCACTTGGGTGAAAATTAAGGGTATGCCCAAGTGTTTAAGTCCAACTGAAATGATTTAAAAACCCAAATTCAAATAAAAAGGCAGAAAAAGAAGAGGGGGCAAAAACCAGGGTGTCACAAACCTCCCCCACTTAGGATGAATCTCGTCCTCGAGATTGGGTTGCTCGGGAAAACAATTCTGGAGAGGTTGCTTGTAGAAATTCCTCTTGTTTCCAAGTTGCCTCTTCCTTGGTGTGATGCTCCCACTAAACCTTATAAAACTTTATCGCTTTACTACGAGTGACTCTTTCCATTTCATCCAATATTCTAAACGGCTTCTCCTCATATATTAAATCCTTAGCCAGCTCTAATTCTGACATATCAGTATTTTTCTTTGGAGGTGATATACATTGTCTTCGCTGTGAGACTGGGAACACATCGCGCACTTCTGACAATTCTGGGGGCAATTCCAACTGATATGCAACAGTACCCACTCTGGACATAACTGTGAACGGACCAATATACCTGGGTGCCAATTTTCCACGGGTCTGAAATCTTTTGACTCCTTTCATAGGGGTGACTCGGAGGTATACATGCTCTTCGGGTTCAAAATTGATCTGTCGGTGCTTTGCGGCATATTAACTCTTCTGTCGGGATTTAGCCAATTGCAATCTCTCTCGGATTTCCTTGACTTGATTTTTAGCTTCCATCATGAGATCAATTCCGAAAATGCGGCTATCTCCGGTTTGAGGCCAATTTAGCAAAAATATTCCAAAAAGTGATGCAATATTTTTGCTCAGGAAGGTGCCCTAGGGTTCAAAAAATATTTGGGAATTATCTCAAATTTTTGTGGGCAATGAAAATGGGGGTTGCTTTGGAGCATATGTTGCCGAGTAGGGTTTTTGAAGAGAAAATGAATATTTTTCATTTAAGAAAACTCTTCCTATGATTATTTTGGGATTAGTCAGAGAGGAAATGATGGCTTGGGGGAGAGGTGAACCACTTGGGTGAAAATCAAGGGTATGCCCAAGTGTTTAAGTCCAACTGAAATGGTTCAAAAACCCAAATTCAAATAAAAAGGCGGAAAAAGAAGAGGGGGCAAAAACCAGGCTGTCACATCCCTAGTATCCACTATGTTCTTAGATTGATGTTGCTATGACTTTGCTATGCTTAATGCTTGTCACTTTGGGCCCGGGTACCATGAACTCAGATCTGAACCATTTATAAATTCATCATTATATCCATGTTTTAGATCGGATCTTGCAAGTTATAGTCACCTACTACGGTTATGATCTGACAACCCCGGAGCGACAACAACCAGGCCCACTCTCGGTGATGACCGTAGTTTGAGGAGTTCCTGTATTCACTGTGTGTTAATGCTTTGTTCCGGTTCTCCATTAAAAGGAGGCCTTAATATCCCTTAGTTTCCAATATGGACCCCGCTGCCACGGGAGGGTGGGACAAAAGATGTCATGCAAGTTCTTTTAATAAAGCACATATGACTATTTACGGAATACATGCCTACATTATATCGATGAGCTGGAGCTAGTGCCGTATCGCCCTAGGTTATAACTGTCACATGATGAATATCATCCAACAAGTCACCGATCCAATGCCTACGAATTTATTTATATTGATCTTGCTGCGTTACTACTACTATCATCACTGTTACACTTGCTACAAATTACTGCTATCACTGTTACTGTTATCAAACTACTTTGCTACTGATCACTTTGCTGCATATAATTAATCTCTAGGTGTGGTTGAATTGACAACTCAACTGCTAATACCTTCAAATTTTCTTTGGCTCCCCTTGTGTCAAATCTATAAATTTAGGTTAAATACTTTACCCTCGAAAACTGTTGCGATCCCCTATACTTGTGGGTTATCATTTACCATGAACTTCTCATGACCAAGTCGAAGAAGTTTGCTCTACACAAGCAGGTTAACACTGAGAGTCTGCGCGACAATGATCATCTGTATCCCGGTGTGTACCCAGCTCTTGGGAGATTGGGCCTCATTCCTTTCGTCACATTCAGCCATCCATACAATGAGGATCTGGTGATGCAGTTCTTTGCCACCTTGTTTCTCTCAAATGACTCTTCTCGCACTCTCACTTGGATGTCTGGGACGCATCGGTGCTCTGCTCCTATGGCTAAGTTTTCTGAGATCATTCCTTATCCTTTCTTTGACGAAGAGGTTGCATCTGATGAGTTTGGCAGAGTTCTTGAAAGTGGGCAGCACACTAAGGATGAGATTGCTTTCGCTTACAAGCAAGAGAAGACGTTTGTCACCGGGTCCATCAAATACCTTGTGCCCCTCTATGACACTATGCGCCATATCTTGAGGTATACACTTACTCCTAAGGCCGGTGATTCCCACAACATTTGGAGTTCCATGTTGGATGTTTTTGTGTACCTAGATCAGAAGAACAGGGTGGATGTTCTGGATTTCATGCTCTATGAGCTCCGTCAGTGTGTTCAAGAGAACAAGTCCTTGATCGATGCTCCGTTCATTCAGGCTTTGATTGAGACCGTCTGCCCGGCCAAGTACATTGCTTCGTACAAGACTTCTATTCCCAAGTGCAACTCCAACTGGACCCCAGCTGCTCCTGCTCCATATGTGCCTATCAAGAAGGGGCGCAACCCTAGGCCTGAGGATCATGCTACATTCACTCTGGGCATCTCCTCCACTACACGGATCCGTTTTTGCCAGAGGAGAGAAGAAGTCCCTGTTGAAGACTTGAGCAACATGTTCAAGATGTTCCAGTCTATCCAGCGCCGTCTGATTAAAGAAATCAACAAGGAGAAGCTTATGAGGCGTGAGCAAAAGGCAGCTAGGGCTGCAGCCGGTGAGGAGGCCGGTCCAGGGTCTGAGGACAACGCCAGTGAGGCCACGGCTCGGTCCTTTCCGATAGCAGGATGGCGCTTTGATGATGATGATGATGCCTCGAGTGCTCCTCCTCTTGTCTAGTGGGTCTGTGTGTCGCCATTTTTCTCCTTTTTGTTGTCTTGATGACAAAGGGGGAGAAGTGGGTGTTAGTGTTCGTGGGTGTTGGTGTTCTTAGTGTGTGTTGAGATCTCAAGCCTCGTGTTTCTCGTTGTTGGGTGTTTTTAGCTGGCTTGAGATACTCTTATTTGCTTTCCACGTGTGTGGTTGTGAGCTTCTCGTTTATGCTTGTGAGACTCTAGCTTTATTATTGAACCTAATGCTATGATCAGTTCATGCTTGTTATGTGTCTCACGATACTTGCTCACCACACCAATTCATGAGATCTAGGCACCGTTATAGGTTTATTATGTTGATCTCATGTCTTGACAATAATGATCTTGGGGAGCTGCCTATGTGTGTACTTGATGCATTCTCAAGCATTCATTTTATCCAGGCACACATATAGGGGGAGCTAGCATGATCATTATTTGTCTCATGGCTATTCAAATATTTATATCCTCCATGACATGCTCTAACCACGTTGTCATCAATGCACCAAAAAGGGGGAGATTGAAAGTGCAAGTGGCACTTATACTATATTTTGGTGTGATGACAATGTGGTTAGTTGAACTAATATCGATTACTGAAGTTTATCGCGTGATATTGGTTCCATGTGCTTCGTGATGGAGATGTGCGACCCCCCAATCCAAAAAGATCAAAGGCATGGTCTTCCGGCGAATGGAAGGTTTAGTTTTTGGTTTGCTTTGAGTCGTAGGAAGGACCGCACTATTAAGAGGGGTTTGTGTGGATCAAAGTTGTGTGGGAATGCCATTGCCGGATCATATATACTAGCCTACTCATTCCTACCACCTAAAATCCTAGTGTGTGTGCATGTGGTACTCAGAAAGCTTATGACAGAAAGTTAATGGGTACCCCGTGCGCACGCGGTACTGAGTAACTCTCTGGGTACGCCGTGCGCATGGGGGTCCTGCATAAACTCTCTGGGTACCTCGTCCACACGGAGTGGTGTGAAAGTCTCTGAGTACCCCGTGCGCACGGGGCTGACTTAGCCCATGCGCACGGGGTCCAACGGGCAGAAATCCTCACCCTGCCAAGAACACTATAAAAAGCCCCTTCTTCCACCTCCAACCTCTAACCCTAATGTGTTGTTGAGCTCCACCATTGCTACACCTCATCTTTCTGAATACTCTCAATTCCTCCACCCAAACTTGTTGAAACTTTGGGGATTGGGAGAGCAAGACCCGATCTACATCTTGACCAAACCAAATCGCGTTCCCCGCAACATTTCTTCCCCAGTGACTTGTTACTCTTGGAGCTTGGACTCCTAGGCGGCTAGAGGTTCCTCCGGAAGCTTCCTTGCTTGTGGTGTGCTCCGAAGAAGTTTGTAAAGGTGTGCTAGTTGCCTTCAAGACCAACCCCGAGTGATTCGAGGCTCGTACGTTAGGGGTGACTCGAAGGATATTATGGTGAGCTTTTGGTGGCGTTCCGCAAGCTTTGGCTCCGGCACCGCTTGATGAAGTCATGTACCTAGGGTAGGGTCATGGACCTGTCCAAGGTACCCTCCCCAAGGACATCTCTTGAAGAAACTACCTTTTAGTCGACCTGGAAGGATTCCACTCGACGGACCTGAAGACACTCGACCATGAATCCAACCACTCGACCACCAGGAGATCTCTGATCGGTCTGCATAAGCGGTCGATCATTAAGTGGCTTTATGGCCATCATAGCACTTTATGTAGGGCGTTACGGTAACTCCCTATCTTAATGTACCTTAATCCCTGCATAACTGAGGGCTGGAGGGGTCTAGCGAACTCTATATAAGCCACCCCCTCCTCGGTGTAAAGGGTTCGCTACCAGAACTCATACACACATAATACAGTCGACCGCCTCCGGGCTCCGAGACGTACGGCTGTTACTTCCTCCGAGAAGGGCCTGAACTCGTAAACATCTTGCGTATACAACTACTCCATAGTTAGGATCTTGCATCTCCATACCTACCCCCATTCTACTGTCAGGCTTAGATCCACGACAGTTGGCGCCCACCGTGGGGCGGGTGTCTTAGCGACTTGTTGGAGAAGTTGCAGTTTTTCCGATCCCATTCATCATGGTTTTGGTGGAGTTTTGGTGAGGGCCACGAGATCCGTCTCGGCGCTCACGTCATCGCCAACGACTCCGCTTGGTTGCAGGAGGCTCCACTCGGCGTCGACGCACTCCCGTCCACGGGCAACGCACTTCGCGCGTCGTCCATGGCGTCCTCTGCGGCAGCCGTTGACCCGATGTCGGTCGGCTCTGTGCCGTCCTCCTCCCGATCTCGCGGCGCAAGCGCTCCGTCGTCGAGGCTTGGCGGTGGGTGAGGCACGCGGTGGCCCGCCATCGGCCACCCCTCAAGTCGCGACAATCGAGCCCGACAGAATCTCTCTGACCTGTTCGATCTGTCGGTGGCTCCATGATGTAGCGACCCGACCCAAAATCGGTCAAGTCTACGTATAACTGTACCATCCCAAGATCATCTTTGCACACACGGTACATTGATGAAATAATCAAAGTTCAATCACACCTGAATTTATTACGATTCTCATATCGAGTCTTTATTACAATAGAATAAATTGGCGAAGGCCAACTCATGAGAAATAAACTAAGTAAAGCTGCGAAGCGTAGAAGAGTAGCGAGTCCATCCGACTCCATAGGGCAATCGCCAAGCGCGGATCGTAGCCTCACTCTGATCGAATACTCCTCTGCAACATAAGGCGTTGCAGCCGTGTAGGTCAGCATTTTGAATATTTGGCAAGTCATGAAGAGAGAATAACAATAAAAATTTCTAACACTATATGCAATTTGGCTGTGGGGCTCTAAGTTTCATTATTTTGCGAAAAAGCCAGTTTTTCCCTACAACAATGGACTTGTTTGCAAATACTACAAATTATTGGTAGTTATTGAGATGGTTCCGCCAACCAATGTCTCATTCCCAATTATAAAATAACCCCCTCAATTAATTTATTAATTTCAGTGTTGAGATTTCCGAAATACTTCCAAGTTCCAGAGGCTCAAATTGTCCGTAACCGGGGACACGGCTAACCGATTAGATCTTCACTCTGCAGAGGTTTGCGCACTTTACCCGCAAGAATCATTCCCTCCTTTTAAGTCTTCGCACTTCATGGTGTTTGAAGACGGGATGAACGAAACAGGGTCTTCCGAAGAGTTCCTCTGGCCACTGCCGGTACCCATCCAATCCTACCGTTCTTCTACATCTCGTAGCACCGTCCGGCCAGAGTCACAACTAGGGTCAACCAAGCCAGAGCCCATAATGGCTTGCGGCTGCCTGAGTAAGCTTCGGTCAATGGGGTATACATCCATCTCTTCGTGGCTGGGTGAAGCTTTCCGCAAGATGTCATGGCGCTTCTCCATGCATCCCGCCAACCACTGGGTTCTCCAGGTGCCGTCAACAAATCCTCCACCCAGAGTGAATTTTGAAGTCCATCTTGATCTTGAAGTCATGGGGTTGTCATCATCTTGACTCTCACATCTCCCTTATGATTCACTCAACCAATCCCGTCTACGAGCATAGCAAAATAAACTACTTCGTCCCGGGCGATGGTAACAAGGGGAATTGGGTTCATCCTACCTCATGATACTACTCAAGAACATAACTTCAAATTTTCCTACTGCATGCATGGTGGGGAGGTATAATTCTAATGCAATAAAACCATAGGTATTGTAAAGAAAATATGATCAATGACTTGCCTTGCTGACGATCTTCGAAAGCTAGGGACTCATGGTAGCAAGCTTCGCACTCCGAAAATTCTACCGAGGCAAACAACAATCATAATAAGCATACAACATATGATCACTTAACATAACACATACTAACATAACACATAAAACAATTGAAGCAAAACCCAAAGAAAAACTCGAAGAAATCCAAATCAATGCTTTTGCCACATCAAACAACAACTATGAAATAGTTTTACACAACAAAATTTTTCTTAACAGAACCTAAGCATGGGTTTTTGCTAACTAACAGAAAAGAATTCATCATGCAACTAGGAGCAAAAACAATCACCTTAAAAGCTATTATAAAAGTCCTATTATGCCTAAAACAATCCTAACAAAGAAAAATACAATAAAAATTTTATTTATTGTAAATAAAAGTTCATACTCTAAAGTTATAGAAACTAATCTAAAATAAACTATCACATAGGAAAAATAAAATTATTTGCTAATTAAAACAATAGGAAAACAGTAGCTAGTTTAATAAATAGGAACAACATGATTTTGATTAAAACATATTTTTTATTAAATCTAAAATACCTAAATAAATTCCTACGGTTAGGTAAGGTCAAAACAAAGTAGTGACAAAAAGAATCACTAAAATAAAATAATTCTAACTCATTTTATAGCAGAATTACTAATCTGACTAAATCTAAAATAAAGCAATTTTAAATAATTTAAACATGGCCATTCATATTTTCTACAGAAACTGCAACAAATTTGCAAACCAACAAAAAAAGAATCACTTAAAAATATTAAGTAGATTAAAAGATATGGGTTTTACAAAACTGAAACTATTCTGTTAAAAACAGAAACGAAAAATATTAACTAAAACGAAAAACCGGCTAATGGGCCTATCTAACGCATCGGCGTAATATAACTAAATCGTGCCCGAGGGGTTAAACCGAGTCGGGCCGGTCTAAACTAACCCTAAATAAGACCGGGATAAACCGTAACTAAACCGGTTCATTAAACTAAACCCTAAATAAAGCCGTACCCCTTCGGGATCTAATCTAGCGTTCGTTTAGATCGGACGGTGGGGTATCTCCGCGACTTACATGAGGTCGACGGCGATGGCGGCTCGGGCGGCGACAGTGCGGGGTCTCCGGTGGTCGAGGCGGCGGCGGAGGCCTCCGTGAGTCTTGTGAGCAAGGGGAACTCGGGGTCGAGTCGATGGAGCTCGGGGTGGTCGGGGACGACGGTCTTGGGGCAAATGGCGGGCGGCTCGGGTGCTCCGCGACGGATTCGGCGAGGGAGAGGTCAGGCGAGGGGCGAGGAGGGAAGCAGGCGAGGGAGGGGTATATAGGGGGGCGGCTTGGAGGAGGGGGTAGGTCGGGCGAGGGGATCGGGGAGGATCCCGGATTCGTCGGGATTCCGGCGAGGCGACGCGGTGGCGCTGCGGTTGCGTGTCTTGCGGGAGGAGGAAGGAGGGGTGGGGTCCAGGCGTCGGTGAGAGAGGGGGAGGTCGTTCGGGTCGGGCGACCGGGGCGAAGGAGCTGGCGAGGGGTGGCTGGGCGGCTCGAGCGGGCTGGGCTGCGCTGGTGGGCTCTGCTGGCTGCACTCGGTGGGCCGCCTCGGCTGGCTGGGCAGTTGGCTGGTGGCGCTGGGCTCTCCTTTCTATTTTTTTGAATTTTGAGAGAGAGAGAAAATATATTAAATAATAATATTTTATATAGGACATATATATATCAAAATGATCGGGGAATATTCCTATAATTTGAACATTTTTCCAGGGGCAAAACTCAAACTTTATAAAAAATCATTTTTTCTAAAATTCCAAATAAAATTCAAATTTGAATTCAAACTTTTTGACAATGTTTTCTTCTGACATATTTGGAGTGTCATGTTTACTCCTCTCCTACTTTTTCTCAAGTATTTGTCAGGCATTGTTTGAAATAAATTTCAACTGCCAAACTTTGAATTCAATTTCCAACAACTCCAAAAACTTCTGAAACTTCAAATGTCACTCAAATTCAAACAATATGCATAGATGCTTAGCTATAATTGTAAAACATTCCAAATAGGAAATTTGGGATGTTACAAACCTACCCACCTTAAGATGAATCTCGCCCTCGAGATTCGGGTTGGCTAGCAAATAGGTGCGGGTGGTCTCGGCGGAGGTCTTCTTCTCGCTCCCAGGTGGCTTCCTCCTCGGAATGATGACTCCATAGCACCTTGCAAAACTTGATGATCTTGCTGCGGGTGACTCTGTTCGCAGTCTCGAGTATTCGGACGGGTTTCTCCTCATAAGTCAGATCACTGTCGAGCTGTATGGCCTCTAGGGGCACTGTGTCTCTCAACGGAATATCGGCCATGTCGGCATGGCATTTCTTCAGCTGAGAAACATGGAAGACATCATGAACTCCGGACAATCCATCCGGCAATTCCAACTTGTAAGCAACTTCTCCATGACGTTCGAGGATTTTGTAGGGGCCAATGAATCGGGGTGCTAACTTTCCTTTAACACCGAACCTCTTGATTCCACGAAGTGGGGACACACGAAGATATGCCCGGTCTCCCGCTTCGTACGTCACTTCCTTGCGTTTACTGTCGGCATAACTCTTCTGCCTCGACTGAGCTACCTTGAGTCTATCTCGAATCAGTTTTACTTTCTCTTCGAATCTACGATAAGATCGGGACGAAAAGTTTCGATCTCAACACCATCCACAGCAATGGTGTTCGCACCTCCTTCCGTATAGAGCTTGAAAGGGGCCATCTTCAGACTGGTTTGATAACTGTTATTGTACGAGAACTCCGCGTATGGTAAATTATCATCCCAGCTAGACCCATAGTCTAGAGCACAAGCTCTCAACATGTCCTCCAGGATCTGGTTGACTCTCTCGGTCTGTCCATCATGCTGCGGATGAAAAGCTGTACTGAACTCCAGCCTCGTACCCAAAGTTTCATGCAAGCTGATTCCAAAACTTTGAGGTAAATTTTGTTCCTCTATCTGACACGATACTCCTCGGAACTCCATGCAGACATACGATCCTGGTCATGTATATCTTGGCTAACTTACCACTGGTATAGGTAGTCTTCACGGGAATGAAGTGAGCTACCTTGGTCAATCGATCAACCACTACCCAGATGGAATCATAACCCGAGCAGGTCTGGGTAATCTGTGATAAAATCCATTCCAAGTTTTCCCATTTCCACTCGGGAATCGGCAAAGGTTGAAGTAACCCTGCTGGCTTCGATGTTCGCCTTTACTCGTTGACAAACATCGCATTGCTACGTACTCGGCAATATCCTTCTTCATACCTGTCCACCAGAAACTTTCCTTCAAATCCAGATACATCTTGGTGTTACCGGGGTGAATCGAGTACGGTGAATCATGAGCCTCCTGAAGAATTAGCTTCTTGAGTTCGGGATCATTGGGTACATAAATACGATCCTCGAACCATATAGCTCCGTATTCATCCTTACGAAACCCTTTAGTTTTTCCTTCATTCATCCTTTTCTTTATCTCATCAATTTCCTTGTCCGACTTCTGGGCTTCACGGATTCTTTCGGCCAAAGTGGACTGAACTTCTAGAGTTGCAACATATCCTCTCAGAACTATCTCCAGTCGGAGATCTCGAGGTCATCGACTAACTCTGGGTAATCCTCCGCTATAAGAGTATTCACATAACTCTTACGGCTCAAAGCATCTGCTACAACATTAGCCTTTCACTGGGTGGTAATGCAATCTCATGTCATAGTCCTTGATTAACTCTAGCCATCTCCTCCGCACGAGGTTCAACTATTTCTGCGTGAAAATATACTTCAAGCTCTTATGATCTGTGTAAACATCACAGCGGTTTCCGATAAGGAAATGTCTCCTGTGTCTTGAGTGCGTGCACTACTGCTGCTAACTCCAAATCATGTGTGGCATAATTCATCTCGTGTGGTCGTAGCTATGCGGAGGTATAAGCTACAACTTTTCCTTCTGCATGAGTACTCCTCCGAGTCCACGATGAGAAGCGTCACAATATACCGTAATCCTTGTGTATGTCCGCAAAATCAATCTTGGGCTGTAACTAAGCGTTTCTTCAATTCACGGAAGCGGCCTCACAATCCTCGGTCCAAATGTACTTGGCATCCTTCTTCAACAGCTCAGTCATGGGCTTGGCAATCTTCGAGAAATTCTCAATAAACCTCCGATAATATCCCGCGAGTCCGAGAAAACTGCGGATCTCCTTGGTCGAGGTGGGTGGCGCCAATCGATGGTGATACAACCTTGGCGGGTCAATCTGCTATTCCTTCTCCTGCAATAACATGTCAGGAATCCGACTTCCTTCAGCCAAAATTCACATTTGCTGAACTTGGCATACAAGTGATGTTCTCGGAGTTTCTCCAGAACTAGACGCAAATGTTCTTTATGCTCTTCCTCGCTCTTGGAGAAAATCAGTATATCATCGATGAACACCACGACAAACTTGTCCAGATATTCCATAAATACCTTGTTCATCAAATTCATGAAGTATGCAGGGGCATTAGTCAATCCGAATGACATGACGGTATACTCATATAAACCATACCGTGGTAAATGCTGTTTTGGGTATATCCTTTTCACGGATCTTCAACTGATGATACCCTGATCGAAGATCGATCTTGGAGAATACCTTGGCTCCAACTAGCTGATCAAATAGATCATTAATCATCGGCAGAGGGTACTTGTTCTTGATGGTCACGTCGTTCAACGAACGATAATCCTAACCATTCTCGTGGTTCCATCCTTCTTCTCTACCAAAAGAACTGGGCTCCCCAAGGTGACGAGCTTGGCGAATATATCCCTTCTCCAATAGCTCATTAATTTGATTCTTGATCTCTTTTAAATCGTTCGGGGCATCCGATAAGGTCTCTTGGATATTGGGGCTGTGCCGGCAATAACTCAATCAGAAATTCAATGTCTCCGTCGGTGGCATTCTGGTAATTCCTCCGGAAACACATCGGGAAAATCTTGCACCTCGGCACTTCCTCTGAACAACTCCGTGAGGGAATTCACTGATTCTTCATCGGCTACGCCGGATACATACTTGATCCTCTTACGCCGGGGTGGTGAGCAGAATCGACTTGTGGGCACGATCTATGTTTCCTTCAAACTTCGTCAACCAATCCATGCCTAGGATCACATCCAAGGTCTGGGTCTCCAATACTATGAGGTCTGCGGGAAATTTATGGTTTCGATGTTGAGGGTTGCATGACAGCCTAAGCTGCCATCATTTCTCCTCCCGGAACCGGCGTGAAGAGGGCTTCTAAGGGTTCTAGTGGGCAACCCGTACTTTTCCACAACTACCCTTGATATGAATGAATCGTTGCACGTAATCAAAGAGTACCAATAGTGGATGTGAATTTAATAAAACTTACCAACCACGATTGTACGGCTGATCATAGGCGTCCTCCACGTCAATGTGGTTCACCCGAGCACGAGGAAAAGGGTTGGGCTTCTTTGCTGAGCTTCCATTGCCGTTTCCATTCCTCTGCTTGGCCTCCGGCAGTCGGTGGCATAGTGCCCTGTTTTACGGCACTTGAAGCAGTGATGTGACTCAGATCCTTCGAGCCGGGCAGGACGATGCTGGTTGCCATTGCCGCTTCCGTTGCCGCTTCCATTGCCTGTCTTGTTGTTGGGGTTGCGGTTGTTCCCATTTCCTCCATGGTTATGCCCTCCATGATTATGATGGGTACGCCCTCCCGAGTATGGGGCATAACGGGGCTTCTGCTGAGCTCCAGAGTTGTACTTCCCCTGGCCATACTTCCGCTTGCGACTATCAATCTGCTGCTGCTTGCCTTCAAGTATGGTGGCCTTGTCTACCAGCTCACGGTAGTTGTTGAAGGTAGCCACCATTAGCTGCATACCCAGCTCGTCATTGAGTCCCTCGAGAAACTTTTCCTGCTGCGGCATCGTGGCCACATCATCCGGGGCATAGCGAGCTAACTTGCTGAACTCATCCACGTCTTGCCCCACGAGACGGTTCCCTGGCGTAAGTTGCGGAACTCACGCTTCTTGGACTCATGGCTCCGGCTGAAACATGGCGGTGCGGAAAGCCTGCTGGAACTGATCCCACGTGATGGTGGCGATGGGATAAGTGGCGGTGTAGTTCTCCCACCAAGAGGCTGCAGGTCCATCAAGTTGATGTGCGAAAGCGCACCTTCTCTGCATCTGTGCATCCAGCGGTGGCTAACTCCTTCCGACCTTGCGGAGCCAATCGCCGGCCACAATCGGCTCGGTCTGCTAGAGAACAACTGGCGGATTCAGCCTTAGGAAGCGGGTCAAGTTGTCAACAGGGGTGGTGGCGGTGGATTGTTGTTGTTCAGTTACGGATGAGCATCCGCATGAGGGCATTCTGCTGCTGGATCAGCTGGGTGAGCTCCGCGGAAAGTTGAGACCGGGTCACGTCTCGGAGGCATCTGGTGTTTTGGAGTGGATGAGAAAATTAGAATAGAACAAGGGTCTAATGAGAAAATATCACTACCCATATGAATGCACACACATAATCACACCAATCATTTATTCAATCCACTCAAACATGGTTCAATCTCGGATTACAAATATCACGACTAATCGAAAGTAACGGCCTAACTGATCGACGGAAAAATAAAATAACATGGCGGTCGACTAAATGTCTTCATCAATTATCCTTGCGTCCTCTGGTGCGGCATCCTCCGGTGTGGCGTCCTCTGATGCGGCGCCTCCTCTTGCGGCTTCCTTCAATGGAGCTCCCTTCATAATCCTGGTCATTGCTCACGAGAGGTCCGTCATCTCCACTCGGAAAAAGGTCCTCTCCCAAGTCCATCTTCTCCTCCAATGCGGCAACGTCCATCTTCAGCTTGTCGACTCTCTCCATGAAATCCTTGATTTCTTCTTCATGGTCAAGGAAGTCTGCGTGTGCTTTCTCCTCCAGTTCCAGTTCACGGAACAACAGCCTCATGTGTACCTTGAGTTCTGGCGTGAGTGCGGATCTCCCGTTTCTGAGGAGACACTCCAAGTCTTGGACATATGAGAGAATGGAGTCGTCCTCTCACAGTGCGGATGATATCTCCATTCCTAGCTCTGCGAGAACTCATGGCGAGGTCGATGGTTCGAGCTCGGCCTGTACTCTTCTCGGAGATGTCCAAGTGCGATAAATCGCCATGTCTCTTCCGAGGATCCAATTGAAGTCGGTAAACTCAAAGTCAATAGGCTCTGAATGTCCTCGAAGGTCCTCCTGGAATGTGCACCTCAATCTCAGAAGCGGGTATCCGTCGGAAGTGCATTGGTAGGCTTCCTGGTGATTGAGGGCAGAGCAATCTTCATCTTCTTCACGATCTGGACCAGCTTCTTGCCGAAGGGCATCGTCTCATCTGGCTGGCAAAACTCCGGTAGCAGAACTGGGGTGAACTCGGCGGCCATCTAAAATGTTGAAATCGGAGAAGAGTCAGAAATGAACAGGGGAGAATTACGGAATGATAAGGACATAAAATAAATAGTCTCTTCCTATGGCTTTCCGATCCTAGGGGTTACGTCCTACGGTCAGCGTGTGCTCGATACCATCTCTGTAGCGACCCGACCCAAAATCGGTCAAGTCTACGTATGCTGTACCATCCCAAGATCATCTTGCACACAGTACATTGATGAAATAATCAAAGTTCAATCACACCTGAATTTATTACGATTCTCATATCGAGTCTTTATTACAATAGAATAAATTGGCGAAGGCCAACTCATGAGAAATAAACTAAGTAAAGCTGCGGAAGCGTAGAAGAATAGTGAGTCCATCCGACTCCATAGGGCAATCGCCAAGCGCGGATCGTAGCCTCACTTCTGATCGGAATACTCCTCTGCAACATAAGACGTTGCAGCCGTGTAGGTCAGCATTTTGAATATGCTGGCAAGTCATTAAGAGAGAATAACAATAAAAATTTCTAACACTATATGCAATTTGGCTGTGGGGCTCTAAGTTTCATTATTTTGCGAAAAAGCCAGTTTTTCCCTACAAAAATGGACTTGTTTGCAAATACTACAAATTGTTGGTAGTTATTGAGATGGTTCCGCCAACCAATGTCTCATTCCCAATTATAAAATAACCCCCTCAATTAATTTATTAATTTCGGTGTTGAGATTTCGAAATACTTCCAAGTTCAGAGGCTCAAATTGTAAAGTAATCGGGACACGGCTAACCGATTAGATCTTCACTCTGCAGAGGTTTGCGCACTTTACCCGCAAGAATCATTCCCTCCTTTTAAGTCTTAGCACTTCATGGTGTTTGAAGGCGGGATGAAGAAACAGGGTCTTAGAAGAGTTCCTCAGCCCTGCCGTACCCATCAATCCTACCGTTCTTCTACATATCGTAGCACCGTCCGGCCAGAGTCACAACTAGGGTCAACCAAGCGAGCCCATAATGGCTTGCGGCTGCCTGAGTAAGCTTCGGTCAATGGGGTATACATCCATCTCTTCGTGGCTGGGTGAAGCTTTCCGCAAGATGTCATGGCGCTTCTCCATGCATCCCGCCAACCTTTGGGTTCTCCAGGTGCCCGTCAACAAATCCTCCACCCAGAGTGAATTTTGAAGTCCATCTTGATCTTGAATTCATGGGGTTGTCATCATCTTGACTCTCACATCTCCCTTATGATTCACTCAACCAATCCCGTCTACGAGCATAGCAAAATAAACTACTTCGTCCCGGGCAATGGTAACAAGGGGAATTGGGTTCATCCTACCTCATGATACTACTCAAGAACATAACTTCAAATTTTCCTACTACATGCATGGTGGGGAGGTATAATTCTAATGCAATAAAACCATAGGTATTGTAAAGAAAATATGATCAGTGACTTGCCTTGCTGACGATCTTCGAAAGCTAGGGACTCGTGGTAGCAAGCTTCGCACTCCGGAAATTCTACCGAGGCAAACAACAATCATAATAATCATACAACATATGATCACTTAACATAACACATACTAACATAACACATAAAACAATTGAACCAAAACCCAAAGAAAAACTCGAAGAAATCCAAATCAATGCTTTTGCCACATCAAACAACAACCATGAAATAGTTTTACACAACAAAATTTTTCTTAACAGAACCTAAGCATGGGTTTTTGCTAACTAACAGAAAAGAATTCATCATGCAACTAGGAGCAAAAAGAATCACCTTAAAAGCTATTATAAAACTCCTATTATGCCTAAAACAATCCTAACAAAGAAAAATACAATAAAATTTTTATTTATTGTAAATAAAAGTTCATACTCTAAAGTTACAGAAATTAATCTAAAATAAACTATCACATAGGAAAAATAAAATTATTTGCTAATTAAAACAATAGGAAAACAATAGCTAGTTTAATAAATAGGAACAACATGATTTTGATTAAAACATATTTTTTATTAAATCTAAAATACCTAAATAAATTCCTACGGTTAGGCAAGGTCAAAACAAAGTAGTGACAAAAGAATCACTAAAATAAAATAATTCTAACTCATTTTATAGCAGAATTACTAATCTGACTAAATCTAAAATAAAGCAATTTTAAATAATTTAAACATGGCCAAACATATTTTCTACAGAAACTGCAACAAATTTGCAAACCAACAAAAAAAAGAATCACTTAAAAATATTAAGTAGATTAAAAGATATGGGTTTACAAAACTGAAACTATTCTGTTAAAAAGAGAAACGAAAAATATTAACTAAAACGAAAAACCGGCTAATGGGCCTATCTAACGCATCGGCGTAATATAACTAAATCGTGCCCGAGGGGTTAAACCGAGTCGGGCCGGTCTAAACTAACCCTAAATAAGACCGGGATAAACCGTAACTAAACCGGTTCATTAAACTAAACCCTAAATAAAACCGTACCCCTTCGGGATCTAATCTAGCGTGTTCGTTTAGATCGGGCGGTGGGGGTATCTCCGGCGACTTACCGCGGGGTCGACGGCGATGGCGGCTCGGGCGGCGACGGTGCGGGGGTCTCCGGTGGTCGGGGGCGGCGGCGGAGGCCTCCCGTGAGTCGGCGGAGCAAGGGAACTCGGGGTCGAGTCGATGGAGCTCGGGGTGGTCGGGACGACGGTGCAGAGGGCAAATGGTGCGGCGGCGGCTCGGGTGCTCCGGCGACGGATTCGCGAGGGGAGAGGTCGGGCGAGGGGGCGAGGGAGGAAACAGGCGAGGGAGGGGTATATATAGGGGGAACGGCTTGGAGGAGGGTAGGTCGGGCGAGGGATCGGGAGGATCCGGATTCGTCGGGATTCCGCGAGGCGACGCGGCTGGCTGAGTTGCGTGTCTTGGGAGGAGGAAGGAGGGTGGGGTCAGGCGTCGGTGAGAGAGGGGAGGTCATTCTGGTTGGGCGACCGGGCGAAGGAGCTTGGGCGAGGGGCGTGGGTGGGCGGCTCGGTAAGGCTGGCTGGCTGGCTGCGCTTCGATGGGCCGCCTCGGCGCTGGCTGGGCCGGTTGGACTGGCTGGCGCCTGGGGCTCTCCTTTCTATTTTTTTTTGAATTTTGAGAGAGAGAGAAAATATATTAAATAATAATATTTTATATAGGACATATATATATCAAAATGATCAGGGGAATATTCCCTATAATTTGAACATTTTTCCAGGGGCAAAACTCAAACTTTATAAAAAATCATTTTTTCTAAAATTCCAAATAAAATTCAAATTTGAATTCAAACTTTTTGGCAATGTTTTCTTCTGACATATTTGGAGTGTCATGTTTACTCCTCTCCTACTTTTTCTCAAGTATTTGTCAGGCATTGTTTGAAATAAATTTCAACTGCCAAACTTTGAATTCAATTTCCAACAACTCCAAAAACTTCTGAAACTTCAAATGTCACTCAAATTCAAACAATATGCATAGATGCTTAGCTATAATTTTAAAACATTCCAAATAGGAAATTTGGGATGTTACACGCAGAGACTGCATCCGAGTGCGATAGTAGTGATCCGGCAGCGGAGGTTCTGATGGTTGATGGACAACGCAGTCCTCCTGGTTTCCCCCGCGCCGACGGAGGCGTTGGCGGAGGCGAGCCGGCGCAAGTTCACGAAGAGTATCAACCCGAGTCGCTCACTTCACTGCAGAGGGAGGAGCTTCGCCGCCGGAACATGGATGCGCTTCACACTCCTATCGTTGGAGAAACCCCCGAGGCCCGTGCCTGAGAAGACGCGCGTTTGGCCAACTTGGATGGCGCACTTTCATTGGAAAATCTCCAGCGAGTACTCAACAAACAAGCGCAACAACGGGTCCCGTCGTCGATCGGCGTCAACTCTTTCCACAACCGACTCAGGTATACGAACTCCAATTCAGAATCTAGCAGCTGCAGCCCGTATAGCGAGTCCATTCAGCCTTCGATCGAGAGGCCAGCGGATGCTTGCTACAGATCGTAGATTTACTCCGGGCAGCGGAGATCAAAATTCAGGCATGATCGCGATCGCGAACAGGATTCATAGCAGATCCGTCGCTGCGAATACAGTCCGATCGTCTCATAGCCCAAGATAGCCCCGAGGCGTGAGGGACATGGAGGCGGCGGGATCGAGATGAGGACCGATTCGATCGTGATGATCGGCGCGAATGCCCCTCCTCCCCAAGAGGTGGGTCATACGCGCCTCGACAAAGAAGATGATGAGCGCCATCATAGTGTTGGGCGGAGGATTCCAGTCGACCCCAGGGAACCAGGCTTTGATGCGAGATTCATCATCGTTCAAGGCCTGGTCGACAGGAACAGAGCTAACTGAGAAGGTCATGACAGGAATGCGCCCGCCAGCAGCAGAGTACACGTCTTAGGACCAGAGTGTTTTAGCAGAGCCATCAGAGCCGCGGTGATTCCTCCCAACTTCAGGTTGGCGATGAGTCGATAAGTTCTTTGGTGAGTCTAAGCCGGATACTTGGCTTGAGGACTACCGAGTGGCTGTTCAGATTGGAGGCGGCAACGATGAAGTGGCCATGAAACACCTGCCTCTCATGTTTGAGGGCTCGGCTAGAGCATGGTTGAATCAGTTAGCACCCAGCAACATTTACACTTGGGAAGGTCTTGCCCGAGTGTTTGTCAGGACATTTGAAGGAACTTGCAAGCGGCTAGCAGGGTTGACGGAGTTGCAGTCGTGTGTGCAGAAGTCGAATGAAACTCTGAGGGATTATATCCAGAGATGTATCACTTTGCACCACACAGTAGAGAATGTATCTGATCATCAGGCAGTCTGTGCCTTCAAGGAAGGCGTTAAGAACAGAGAATTAAGTTTGAAATTCGGTCGGACCGGAGACATGACCCTGAGTCGAATGATGGAGATTGCTACCAAGTACGCCAATGGTGAAGAAGAGGATCGGATCCGGAGTGGCAAGTACAAGTCAATCGCTAATGAAACCGGGGGAGGGAACTCCAGTCGGAAACAGAAGCGGAAAGCCGAGCTAGCTGCTCCTGGAGAAGCCTTGGCTGTGACTCCAGGAAAGTTCAAGGGGAAACCCAAGGGGCCTTGGAACCCCAAGAAGGTGAAAGACCAAGATGGGAATGATGTATTGGACTTGCCATGTCACATTCACACGAAGAAAGATGAAGAGGGTAAACTCATTTACCCAAAGCACACCACTCGACAGTGTCGGCTCTTGATTCAGCAGTTCCAAGGGAAGCAACCCAAGGACAAGGAGAAGGAGTCGAACAGAGTTGAGGACAAGGAAGATAGTGACGGTGGATACCCCCAAGTCAATTCCACCCTGATGATTTTTGCTGACGTTGAAAGCAAAAGTCGACTGAAAGTTATCAACCGATAAGTGAATATGGTCGCTCCGGCGACACCCAGTTACCTGAAATGGTCGCAGACCGCCATCACGTTCGACCAGTCTAATCACCCGACACACATAGCCACCCCTGGGAGGCAAGCATTGGTGGTCGACCCAGTCGTCGAAGGCACTCGACTAACTAAGGTTTTGATGGATGGCGGCAATGGCCTGAACATACTGTATGCAGAGACGTTGAAAGGGATGGGCATTCGGTGTCGGACTCAAAGCACCGACAACATGAGCTTCCATGGAGTCATTCACGGAAAGAAGGCTGAGTCACTCGGCCAAATTGCTCTCGATGTGGTTTTGGTGATTACAAGAATTTTCGAAGGAAAAGTTGACCTTTGAGGTCGTGGATTTCCAGAGTGCTTATCACGCTATTCTGGGGAGGCCGGCGTATGCACGTTTCATGGCTCGACCATGTTATGTATATCTCAAACTGAAGATGCCAGGTCCCAAAGGTGTGATCACTGTCACTGGCAATCGGAAAAAAGCAGAAGAGTGTTTTCAAAAAGGCTCTAAAATCGCCGATGCTTAGATGGCAGTGGTAGAGCTGCAAGAGTACCAGAAAACTGCAGACCCAAGTGATTTGTTGCGAGCCAAGAAGCCCGCCACGGAGTCAGCATTTCAGTCGTCCAGTGAGACGAAACCGATTCATATTCACCCGACTGATCCCAATGCTGCTCCGACTCACATCTCAACAACACTCGACTCCAAATAGGAAGAAGCGCTCATCCAATTCCTCCGTGAGAACTGGGACATCTTCGCATGGAAGCCTGCTGACATGCCGGGTGTTCCCAGGGGACTGGCTGAGCATCGTCTGCGAGTCGACTCAAAAGTTAAACCTGTCAAAGAACATCTTCGACTGTCCGTCGTGCAGAAGAGAAAGGCCATTGGCGAGAAGGTGGCTCGGCTCTTAGCAGCAGAGTTTATCCGAGAGATTTACCACTCCGAGTGGCTCGCCAATGTTGTCATGGTCCCTAAGAAGGACAAGTCACTTCGCATGTGCATCGACTTCAAACATATCAATCGGGCCTGCCCGAAAGATCATTTTCCTCTTCCCCGCATCGACCAAATAGTCGACTCGACTGCGGGATGTGAGCGGTTGTCTTTCTTGGATGCCTATTCCGGTTACCATCAGATCCGTCTGTATGGACCCGACGAGATCAAAACAGCTTTCATCACTCCATTCGGATGCTTCTGTTATGTCACCATGCCATTCGGCCTCAAGAATGCCGGAGCCACGTTCATGAGGATGATTCAGAAGTGTTTGCTCACTCAAATCAGCCGGAATGTGGAAGCATACATGGATGATATTGTGGTCAAGTCACGGAAAGGTTTCGACCTGTTGGTGACCTTGCTAAAACATTTGCCAATCTCGGAGGTATGATATCGCTTAATCCATCAAAGTGCACATTCGGAGTTCTGGCGGAAAGTTACTCGGTTTTCGTTTCGAGCGAGGAATCGACGCCAACCAGAAAAAGTTGGCACTATACTCGAATGAAACGCATACATGCGTGTGCACGATGTCGAAGCTTCTTGGATGCTTGGCGCTTTAAGTCGATCCATCTCTCGCCTCGGTGAAAAGGCATTGCCTCTTTACCGACTGATGAAGAATTCAGACAAGTTCGAGTGGACTCCCGAAGCTGATGCAGCGTTTGCAGAGCTAAAAGCTCTGCTCTCCACCCAGCCGGTGCTTGCTGCCCCAATCAGCAAGGAGCCGTTGCTGCTTTACATTGCAGCCACAGGACAAGTCGTCGAGAAAGATACTTACGGTCGAGCAGGAAGAAGAAGGAAAGGCCTTCAAAGTTCAGCGCCCAGTATATTATCTTTCTGAAGTATTGACCCCATCAAAGCAAAGATACCCTCATTATCAGAAGCTTGTTTATGGGATTTATATGACCGCGAAGAAGGTTGCTCATTACTTCTCTGATCATTCCATTACAGTCATCAGCAACGCCCCATTATCAGAGATTCTGCACAACAGAGATGCAACTGGTCGAGTGGCGAAATGGGCGATTGAACTCCTTCCCCTTGATATCAAGTTTTAGGCAAAGAAAGCCATCAAGTCCCAAGCAATAGTAGATTTCATCGCCGAGTGGATTGAACAACAGTTGACGACTCAAGTTCACTCAGAGCACTGGACCATGTTCTTTGATGGTTCCAAGATGCTGAATGGTTCCGGTCCTGGGGTAGTATTGGTTTCCCCCCGAGGAGATAAGCTCAGATATGTGCTCCAGATTCACTTTGATTCTTCCAACAATGAAGCAGAATATGAAGCACTGTTGTATGGGTTGCGTATGGCCATTTCACTCGGCGTCCATCGCCTCATGGTTTATGGCAACTCAGATCTAGTGGTTAATCAGGCGATGAAAGAGTGGGATGTCAGAAGTCCAGCCATGACTGGTTATTGCAATGCAGTGAGGAAGCTAGAGAAGAAGTTTGAGGGGTTAGAGCTTCATCATGTACCCCGACTGAAAAATCAAGCTGCTGATGATTTGGCGAAAATAGGGTCCAAGAGGGAAGCCATTCCCAGTGATGTGTTTTTGGAGCACATCCACACACCGTCAATTCAAGAGGATCCTTTCACCGAAGAAGCCCCACAGCCAAAAAAAGTGCCATCGATCCGACTTAAGTTGAAGTCCCAGCTGTGGTCGACCTGGTCATGGAAGTCGGGGTCATCACTCCTGACTGGACAGTGCCGTACATCACGTATATTCTAAGGAAAGAGCTCCCGGAGAACGAAGAAGATGCTCGACACATCGTCCGCCGATCCAATGCCTTTACTGTGATCAAGGGACAGTTGTACAGAGAAAGCGCGACCGGAGTCGGCCAGAAGTGCATAACACCAGAAGAAGGTCAGATAATTCTTGAGGATGTCCACTCGGGGACCTGTGGTCATCATGCGTCCTCTCGGACCATTGTGGCTAAAGCACACCGAGCGGGATTTTACTGGCCAAAGGCAAATGAAATGGCAAAGGAAATAGTCGACAAGCGTGAAGGGTGTCAGTTCTATTCCAATATGTCACACAAACCCGCCTCAGCCTTGAAGACCATTCCATTCGTCTGGCCCTTTGCTGTTTGGGGGTTGGACATGATTGGACCACTGAGAACTGGCAGAAGCGGTTTCACTCACTTGCTAGTGGCAGTCGACAAGTTTACGAAGTGGATCGAAGCTAAACCTATCAAGAACCTCGATGCGTGCACGACTATCAGTTTCATCAGAGAGTTGATATTCAGATATGGAGTTCCGCATAGCATCATCACGGCAATGGGTCAAACTCGATTCGACAAGTTCAAAGCCTTTTGTGCCTCTCAGGCACACGAAGTCGACTATGCTTCAGCTTGCTCACCCCGGTCGAATGGACAAGCGAGCGAGCAAACGGTCTAATTCTCAAAGGATGAAACCTCGGTGATGCGCGATCTCAAGCATGCAGCAGGAGGCGTGGGTCGACGAACTTCCGTCGGTTCTTTGGGGATTGAGGACCACTCCTAATCGGTTGACCGGGAGAACTCCATTCTTTCGGTCTATGGAGCTGAAGCAGTTTCGCCGAGTGACACGCTTCACAATGCACCCCGAGTGAACTCTACTCGAAGATGAAGCGGAGCAAGCCCGACAAGATCGATGAGACCTCCTTGAAGAGAGAGAGAGATGGCCCTGATCCGCTCGACCATCTATCAGCAGGACTTGCGTCAATTCCATGCTAGAAATGTGAAGAGCCGAACCTTTCAAGAAGGAGACTTGGTCCTCCGAGTGGATCAACAGAAACCACACAAGCTCGCTCCCACTTGGGAAGGTCCCTTCATCGTCACCAGAGTTCTCCACAATGGAGCATACCATCTTTACAACGTCGATCGCCAGATTGATGAGCCTCGAGCTTGGAATGCGGAGCTGCTCCGCCCCTTTTACACTTAAGTACTCACTCGGGTGAGATGTAATAAAAGTACCTCTATAGTTTGTTTATCAAATACAAGAATGTTATAATTTTCCCAGTGATTGTTATTACTTTTTCGTTTACATGAGAAATTTCCCCCAGTGGGTGGCTTAGCTGCGAACCCGTTTCGCCTAAGTCTGTAAAAAAAATCCCTACCGAGTGGAGAGCCAGCCTCCCACTCGGGGACTTAGCTGCGAATCCGTTTCGCCTAAGTGTTTGAAATCCTACCGAGCGGTGAGCCAGCCTCCCACTCGGGGGCTTAGCCGCGAATCCATTTCGCCTAAGTGTTTGAAATCCTACCGAGTGGTGAGCCAGCCTCCCAGTCGGGGGCTTAGCTGCAGTCCAAGTACTCGCCTAAGTGTTTAAAATCCTACCGAGTGGTGAGCCAGCCTCCCACTCGGGGGCTTAGCTGCAGTCCAAGTACTCGCCTAAGTATTCAATACAACGTGTAATTTGTAAGGATGACGAGGTATAGATCGACTGCTGCCTTCTCCTTTAGAGCTACGACACAAAAAATCCTCCCACTCGGAGGCTTAGCTGCAGTCCAGTACTTGCCTAAGTTTGAAAAATCCTACCGAGTGGAGACCAAACCTCCCACTCAGGGGCTTAGCTACAGTCCAAGTACTCGCCTAAGTATTTAAAATCCTGCCGAGTGGAGAGCAAACCTCCAGCTCGGGGGCTTAGCTGCAGTCCAAGTACTCGCCTAAGTATTTAAAATCCTACCGAGTGGAGAGCAAACCTCCCACTCGGGGGCTTAGCTGCAGTCCAAGTACTCGCCTAAGTATTTAAAATCCTGCCGAGTGGAGAGCAAACCTCCCACTCGGGGGCTTAGTTGCAGTCCAAGTACTCGCCTAAGTATTTAAAATCCTACCGAATGGAGAGCAAACCTCCCACTCGGGGGCTTAGCTGCAGTCCAAGTACTCGCCTAAGTATTTAAAATCCTACCGAGTGGAGAGCAAACCTCCCACTCGGGGGCTTAGCTGCAGTCCAAGTACTCGCCTAAGTATTTAAAATCCTACCGAGTGGAGAGAAAACCTCCCACTCGGGGGCTTAGCTGCAGTCCAAGTACTCGCCTAAGTGTTTAAAATCCTACCGAGTGGAGAGAAAACCTCCTACTCGGAGGCTTAGCTGCAGTCCAAGTACTCGCCTAAGTGTTTCAAATCCTACCGAGTGGAGAGCAAACCTCCCACTCGGAGGCTTAGCTGCAGTCCAAGTACTCGTCTAAGTGTTTAAAATCCTACCGAGTGGAGTGCGAACCTCCCACTCGGAGGCTTAGCCGTAGTCCAGTACTCGCCTAAGTATCTGAAAATCCTACCGAGTGGAGAGCAACCCTTCCACTCGAGGGCTTAGGTGTAGTCCAGTACTCGCCTAAGTAAAGGTGCAGGTTGAATGTTACCTTCTCCTTCGGAGCTGCGCAACAGGTACAACGTGCGTTCCATCCCGATCCGCAAGGACGACGAGGTGCAGGTCGACTGTTACATTTCTCCTTCGGAGCTACGCCACAAGTACAATCTGTGTTCCGTCCCTACCTGCAAGAACAATGAAGAGCAGGTCGACTGGATCCACCTCAGAGCTGCATCTCAATCACTGAAGTGTATTCCGAGTAAAGAACAAAGTTCGCTCAAAGGCAAATGAAAGCATAGTTGATGATAAGCCAAGTTCAGATAACATCCTACGGATTTAGAAGTACTCAGGCATCGAGCCTGTTAAAGTTTATCGGTTACAAGACCACTCGGCATTCCGAGGCAAATTTAAGACGAAACATAGAAGTTTTTTACTCCTCAGGTGGAGGACTGGAAGGCGCGACAAACTGGTCCAGGTCGATCCCGTCAGCGATCCGAGTGGCAGCAGCAATGAAAGTCTCCATGAAAGATCGTAAGTCGTACTTCTTGGTATTGGCAACTTTGATGGACGCCAGCTTTTCCTCCCGCGCCTCCTTGCAGTGAACGCAGACCAGGGATAGAGCAACATCAGCGCCACACCTGGCAGAAGACTTTTTCCATTCCTGCACTCGACTTGGAACGTCATTCAGTCGAGTCATTAAAGACTCGAGGTCATTTTGAAGCGTCTCGTCTGGCCAGAGCGTCGAGTCAATGCATGACACCGCAACCTTCAATCGAGTGAGGTAGTCCACTATGACAGCAACACGAGACTCCAGTCGGAGGACGTTCATAGCGGCTTCATCCTTCACAGGGGAGTTGATGGGGTCCAAGCTCGTCTCCACTCGACTAGTCTCCTCCTCGAAGTTCTGGCAGAATTCTGTAAATGCAATTCGAGTTCAAGCTAAAGGGTCTATGACGAGTCGGCGATAACAAGTCAGTCGGATAGGAGGGATTACCTTCAAGCATGAGGAACAACTTCTTGGCGAGACCTCCCAGATAAGCCTCCAGATCGTTCCTCTTCCCCGCCAGTTCGCCAGCCTTGTCACTCAGAGCTACCTTGTCGTTCTTCAGTCGGCTAACCTCCTTATTGGCCGCGTCGAAGCGGCTTTTAGATTGGCGTTCTCTTCTTCAAGTTTACCGATTGAAGGCAGTTTTTCTTCTGCGAGCTTTGTTTTGTCCGAAGCCGCTTTCTGTGCCTCGGCAAGGTCACGGTCCTTCTTCTTCAGAGCCTCCTCCATTTTGTCTGCAAAATGACAGGGAGATCAGAATTAAGAATGGGTAGAAAGACAAAGACAGTCGTCAAGTTCTCACCAGCCATACCTTTTGCTTCATCTTTTGCCTTCTGCAAGTTCTCCTGAGCAAGCTTCAAGTCAAGGTTGAGCTGGATCTGTTTGTTTTCCAATTCAGTATAGCGAGCCACAAGCTCGCAGATTTCTGCGAAGAGTCAATCGACAGACATTAAAGATAAGTTGCTTCCGAGTGACTAAGAAGAATCGTAGTGTTCCTAAGACTACAGCCGAATCAAAATATTCGACAGTAGTCTCGGGGACTACACCCAGTGGGTGCACTTAGCGTGCCCCCACCGGTTTCAAGATTCCATTCGACATGGTCCGACCAGACCGAGTGAAGAAGTTGACAAAGAAATTCAAAGTATAAAGACTACGGTCGACTGCCAGCAGTCCACCATAGTCTCGGGGACTACACCCAGTGGGTGCACTCAGCGTGCCCCCACCAGCCCAAAAATTGAATCGACACACCCAGTGGGTGTTCAGATACGAAGATCTTCAGAAAGAAGAGTTTTTCAGGTAGCATATCCTAACAGAACAAGTGGTGATGATCAACTAACCTGGACATTGCTCTGAAGAGCCGAGCTGGCATCATAGGCCGCATGGCTGGCCTCTCGGACCACCTTCACCTGCTCCATCATGATCCCCGCCTGGCGTATAGCTTCCTGAGCAGCACCCACTTGGTCCTCCGGGACGTGGTGTGTGGCGAAAAGGGAGGGCGGATCAGCAGTCGACGATGAAGGCCGGATACTCGTCAGCGGCACAGCGAAAGACACAGAAGTCCGAGTGATGTTGCACCCTCATGAACCAGCGTCTCAGGCACTGATACTACTTGAGCAGTCTTGCCAGCAGGCGCCTTTTTATTCCTCCTCCGCCTCAACGGCGCCTCATCGTCATCATCAGGGAGATCAATGACATGAGGAGGGACTGCAAGAAAGATTCAAAGTTAAAAACGGAAGTTCAGTCGACCAAAAGCGAAACTACAAAGATCATACCAAGGTTAGAGGTGGTAGCATCTTCCATCTCCTGGTCTTCATTCCTGACTGAGATCTTGGAGGTAGCTGCGCTGCAGGTTTCAGAAATCAGTTGATGAGTCAACAAGTCGACCGAAAGTATGTCCGTGCCAAACAAGAAAACACAAATTCTGCTGTACCCGGAAATGGTGGGAATGGCCATCCTCATCTTGGGCAAAGCCTTCGTCAGCTTTGATGGCGTCGCTCGGGGTTGCTTTGGCGCTTTTTCAATCGGCGCCGGAGACGTCGTCCGAGGGCGTTTCGTCGACTGCCCAACAGGCGCGATAGCCTTGCCACGCTCGACCGCGGGGTCATGGGTGAGCTTGGATCGCCTTTCCATGTGAGGAGGGTCGACTTCTTCCTCCTCTTCCTCCTCCTCCTCTTCGCCGGAGCTGTCGTCATCTTCGTCCTCCGCACCATCAGATTGCCATTCCTCCTGGCTTTCACCTCCGCTCCCTTCCTCCTCGACCGGTTCTTGCACCCTGTTGGGCATCGAGTACATCTCAGTGGTGGCCTGGAAGACAACAAACAAGACAAAAGTCAATCGACCGATTTTAAACAAACAAGATGGAGAAAGCAGGATCACAGTCAAAGATGCAGGAATGGACCTTCTCTACCGTCGTATGACTGGTCGAGTGGGGGGATCCTCCTGGCTCCTCGAGGGTTATCCTTGTTTCCTGTGATGCACGCAAGACACCTTTCCAGCATGGCATCCTTGATCTCCTCCGGGTGGATCCGAGTGGTGTCCTCAGTGCCAGAGTACAACCACATCGGATGGTCTAGGGCTTGAAGCGGCTGGATGCATCGTCAAGGAAGACCTCCAAGAGATCCATGCTCATTACCCGCCTCGAATGAGCCGGACAACTCTGCTCGACCAACACCTTCACCGCGCCTTCTCTTCCGGGATCACCTTCAAAGAAGATGGTTTGCTCACTCGGTCCATGGAAAAACGAGGGAGTCCAGTCGACTTCCCTAGCGTTGGCTGTTCCTTGTAATAGAACCAAGTCGACTGCCATCCACGGACTGACTCGGGTAAGATCATGGCCGGAAAAGAGCTTTTTCCTCTCATTTGAACCCCAAGACCCCCACACATCTGAATCACTTGAGTTCTCTCGTCACTCGGATTGGCCTTTTTCACCGTTTGGGAGCGACAAGTGAAAATGTGCTTGAAAAGGCCCCAATGAGGCCGGCAACCCAAGAAATTCTCACACAAAGACACGAAAGCAGCGAGATACACGATGAAGTTGGGAGTGAAGTTGTGAAGTTGTGCCCCAAAGAAGTTCAGAAATCCCCGAAAGAAAGGGTGAGGCGGTAGAGAAAACCCGCGGTCGACATGGGTGGCCAAGAGAACGCACTCACCCTCCAGAGGTTTTGGCGTCCACTCCTTCCCCGGGAGCCGCGCTGTTCCATGGAGGATTCGTCCTTCATTGGCCATGTCGTCGAGATCCTTCTGGCTGATCGTCGAGCGGATCCAGTCGCCCTGGATCCAGCCCTGCGGCAAGCCGGCCCTCGACGAAGATCCGCCCCGATTGGTCGCTCTTCCCTTCGCCTTCGCCTTCGCCTTCTTCGCCCGCTCCAAAGCCGTCGTCTTCTCCTTCACCATTGTCGCCGGCGAAACGCGCACGGAACAACAACGCTGAGGTGGAATCGCTCGCGGCGGATGAATCTGAGGAAGGAAGGAGGAAAGGGGAACACACTGTTCAAAAAACCCCGGTCCAGGGCCTTATATGAGGTTGCTTCCGAGTGATATTTGGTAGGCCAGACGATCTGTCAAATCCATAGCAGTCACCCGCGATACGTGGCGAAAAAGGTGGCGCGGAGATCGAGGCGTCCTTGCCTTATCCCGTCCTATTACTGCGGCTCTCTCTCCGTCCCGCTCGTTTCCCGAAAATTCGAATCCCGCTAAATCCGCGCGTCACAGAGCAAATCGTCAGACAGAAGATTTCCTCCATCCTGTCAGTCGGAGTTCCTCAAGTATGAAAAACACATTCAACGGATATAAAGAATGGATCAAGGCGACTGGCAAAGAAGTTGAAGCCGTCATGTAAGCTCATTGATCCAGATCAAGACGTACAATCACACGAAAAGTTGGTCGGAAGAATTCTCAACTCCTTCCCCACTCAAACCTCGATCCATTCGGGGGCTACTGATGAAGTCATGTACCTAGGGTAGGGTCATGGACCTGTCCAAAGTACCCTCCCCATGGACATCTCTTGAAGAAACTACCTTTCAGTCGACCTGAAGGATTCCACTCGACGGACCTGAAGACATTCGACCATGAAGGCAACCACTCGACCACCAGGAGATCTACAGTCAGTCTGCACGCAAACGGTCGGTCATTAAGTGGCTTTATGGCCATCACAGCACTTTATGTAGGACGTTACCAGTAACTCTCTATCTTAATGTACCTTAATTCCTGCATAAGCGAAATTTGGAGGGTGCAGCGAACTCTATATAAGCCACCCCCCTCCTCGGTGTAATGGGTTCGCTACCAGAACTCATACACACATAATACAGTCGACCGCCTCCGGGCTTCGAGACGTAGGGCTGTTACTTCCTCCGAGAAGGGCCTGAGCTCGTAAACATATTGCGTATACAACTACTCCATAGCTAGGATCTTGCCTCTCCATACCTACCCCCCATTCTACTGTCAGGCTTAGAACCACGACACCGCTCCAAACAGAGAGTAGCTCTTCCACAAGGAAGAGTGAACTTCAGGATAAAATTCGCATCCTCGTCTCACTTGTGGTTAATCCTTTCCCACACCTTACTTTGCTTTATGCTTGTTGGCTTGCTACTGAGATTGTTTCCTAGCATATTTAGCTTGGAGCTTTCTTGTCATATGGGTTGCATTCACCTAGTTGCATATCTAGTGAACCCTATTTATCCGCTAAGCCTTAAAATTGACAAGAAAGATTAAAATTTGAGGTCTCCTATTCACCCCCCCTCTAGTCGACCGTATCGATCCTTTCACACGGGATCGATTGTTGTACCACGTGTGCAACTCTTCTGCTTTCTCCTTCAGTTGTCGTTCAACTGAGACCAAGATTTGCGCTCTTCCTCAATCTGCTTCCACCTCTTGTCTTACCTATTGATGTCTACTACGCAACTTTATTCTTGTAGACACGTGTTGGGCCTCCAAGCACAGAGTTTTGTAGGACAGTAGCAATTTTCCCTCAAGTGGATGACCTAAGGTTTATCAATCTGTAGGAGGCGTAGGATGAAGATGGTCTCTCTCAAACAACCTTGCAACCAAATAATAAAAAGTCTCTTGTGTCCCCAACACACCAAATACAACGGTAATTTGTATAGGTGCACTAGTTCGGTGAAGAGATGGTGATACAAGCGTAGTAGTGATAGTAGATATTGATTTTTGTAATAGGAACTATAAAAAACGGCAAGGTAGCAATTGATAAAATGAAGCACAAACAATATTGCAATGCTTGAAAATGAGGCCTAGGGTCCGTAATTTCACTAGTGCAATCTTCCAACAATGCTAATATAATTGGATCACATAACCATCCCCCAAAGTTTGATGAAGAATCACTCCAAAGTTCCTATCTAGCGGAGAACATAAGAAGAGGCGTTTGTAGCTATTCTTTCCGGTCGATCTATCCATCCAAGAGTTCGTACTAAAATAACACCAAGTTATTCTTTCCGATCGATCTATCTAGAGTTCGTACTAAAATAACACCAAGTTATTGTTTCCGATTGATCTATCAAGAGTTTGTACTAAAATAACACCAAAGCAAATTCAGATTCATAATACTCAATCCAACACAAAGAAAACCTCAAAGAGTGCCCCAAGATTTCTACCGGAGAAACAAAAGACAAGAACGTGCATCAACCCCTATGCGTAGATTACCCCAATGTCACCTCGGGAATCCACGGGTTGAGTGTCAAAACACATATCAAGTGAATCAATATGATACCCCATTGTCACCACGAGTATTCATATGCAAGACATATATCAAGTGCTCTCAAATCCATAAAAGTATTCAATCCAATAAAATGAAATCTCAACGGGAAAACTCAATTCATCACAACAAGATAGAGAGGGGAAACACCATATGATCCAACTATATTAACAAAGCCCGCGATACATCAAGATCGTGACATCGCAAGAATACGAGAGAGAGAGAGAGAGAGAGAGAGAGAGAGAGATTAAACACATAGCTACTGGTACAAACCCTCAGCCCCGAGGGTGGACTACTCCCTCCTCGTCGTGGTGGCTGTCAGGATGATGAAGATGGCCATCGGTGATGATTCCCCCCTCCGGCTGGGTGCTAGCACTACAAAAAAAAAAGACACATCCGTGACATTTTGGGCCAAACGATTTTTTTCTGTCATACATATGACACTTCTATGACGATAATTGTGACAAAACCCGGTATCATCATAGATGTGGTGGGCTCCTACTTCTATGACAAAAAATCATGACAGAAAATGGGCTTTTCGTCCTGGGCGGTCCGGAGACGCAACTGCATGACATTCTTTGGGCCGTCCATGATGGAAATAACCGTGGTAGAAGCGAGGGGGAGGAAAATTTCGGGGAGTTCCCAGTTACGGTGGGAGGTCGGGGGCCGAGCGATGCGCGTTTATCTTGTAAACGTGCGAGGCGTTGGCTCTAACTGAACCCGAGCGAGGCGTTGGGCTCTAACTGAAACCGAGCAATTGCACTGCAGGCTAAGCGTTACTGAACCCGAGCGATCGATCGATGGCTGTTAACTGAACCCGATCGAGCGATTCCTTCGCTACTGCTGCTAATTGAAGCCGATCGATTGGATGAGCAATGGAGCGCGGGGGGGTTGGATGAGCGGTGAGTGGTGGCGTTGACTCTGGATGAACAGGACCCCTTGGTGTGGAGGGATGGATGAACAGTAGATGGTGGGGTGGCCGTGGAGGGGTGGTTGAACAGGACCCCGTGGTGTGGAGGGCTGGATGAACAGTAGACGGTGGAGGGATGCCCATGGAGGGTGGTTGAGCAATGGCCGGTGGAGTAAGCGGTGGAGGCTGGATGAACAGGAGCCCGTGGAGGTGGAGGAGGTCGGCGGTAGCCCGTGGAGGCTAGAGGAGGTCGACGATGGAGATGAACAGTATCCGTGGAGTCCCGTTTTGCGCACGCCACACCCTCCCGATGAACGGGACCCCCTTTTGACCGTAGGAGGTCCGTTTAAATCCGTTTTGCGGCACGCCCACCCTCCCGATCAACGGGACCCTCGTTTGACCGTAGGGAGGTCCGTTTAAATCCGTTTTGGCGGCACGCCACACCCTCCCAATCAACGGGACCCCTGTTTTGACCGTAGGAGGTCCGTTTCCTCCGTTTTGCGACGCCACACCCTCCCGATCAACGGGACCCGTTCGAACGTAGGAGGTCCGTTTCCTCCACAGCGCGATACGCCAGCCTCGCTTCCATCGCTGTTCCGTCCAAGGCGGTTGGCTCCCGCTGCGTTCCGTTGCCTCCCGATGAACACGACGCATTCCGTTGCCTCCCGATGAACACGACGCATTCCGTTGCCTCCCCATGAACACGACGACGACGCTGTTTCTCCGTTCCGACCCAGCCATGTACACGAGCCCTGGCCGTAGGTATGCGCGAGTAGGCGTTCGAGACCCTTCCCGTATGTACGTACATGGCCGTATTTTCTTTCTTGCACCCTCACCGCTGTACGTACGTGTACATGCTACGTGCGCGCCTCTACTATGACACGTGCGCGCCTCTACATCCATCAGTATATATGTACGTACACGTTCGCGACCAGAATGAAAACGCTACATACGCTTCGACGAGGTGGGTCCCGACTGTCAGGCACTTCCTTGCGTGCGAAGATGTAGCTGGTGGGTCCCAGCAGTCAGGGGGCGAATCATTTTTTTTGCCCGGACGCACTTCCTTGCATGCGAAGATGTAGTTGGTGGGTCCCAGCAGTCAGGGGGGCGAATCATTTTTTTGCCCGGATGCACTTCCTTGCGTGCGAAGGTGTCGCTGGTGGGTCCCAGCGGTCAGGGGGCGAATCGTTTTGTTTTTTTTGCCCGGACGCACTTCCTTGCATGCGAAGATGTAGCTGGTGGGTCCTAGCAGTCAGGGGGAAACGTTTTTTTTTCACGAACTACAGTAGCCCGTCCGGTGGGTCCCAGCTGTCAGGTGGAGGAATCATTATTTTCCGTGTAATAAGGAGGCACTTCCTTGCTGCGGCCGTGGACCCAGCTGTCAGCCTCTCCGCGTACAGTCCACGTCCGATGGAAGTCGTTCCTTGACCATATTGACCACGCCGCGCCGAGAGCACCAGGCGGTGGACGGCGAGGCCTAGGAAGGGGACGACGGGAGCCGGGAAGACGCGACAGTGGAAGCCCGCAGGAGAGGAGTACGTGGGTTCACCGTTCGGCTGCGGTGTGAGGCTGCTGCCGCCGCAGGCCTGGCCAGCCGGTGGGAATAGTAGGGCGGTGAGGCCTCCATGTAGCACACCGCCACGGAGGCAGGAGCATGCGAGACGACCGGCGCCGCTTGGGCGGATTGGAGCAAGAAGACCAGAGGTTGAAGAAGCACTACGGCCGTTGGATGGACATCGACGGTCCTTTGGATCTAGAATCGTTCATATTGACTAAAGTTGACAAAGGCCCCGCCCAGTCAACTTAGTAGGCCCTAAGTCAGCCTCCCACCATGGTGGGTCCCAGCTAGCGGGGAGTATTCATTTTTGTGCGTAATAAGGAGGCACTTCGGTGGGTCCGAGTGACAATGGGGAAACGTTTTTTCGCGAAATCGCTGGCCCGTTCGATGGGTCCCATGAGTCAGGGGGAAACGTTTTTTTTCGTGAAATAAGTTGGCCCGTCTGGTGGGTCCCTGCTGTCAGGTGGAGGAATAATTATTTTGCGCGTAATAAGGAGGCACTTCCTTGCGGCCGCTGGACCCGGTGTCAGCCTCTCCACGTCTGATACTCTTCCGATGGAAGTTGGTCGTTGACCACGTTGACCACGCCTTGGCCGAGAGCACCAGGCGGTGGTGCGGACGACAGCGAGGCCTAGGAAGGGGACGACGCGGAGCCGGGGAAGACGCAGCAGTGGAAGCCTGCACGGAGAGGAGTACGAGGGTTCACTGGTTCGGCTGCGGTGTGAGGCTGCCGTCGCCGCAGAATAACATGGGGTGTGGGTGAGTAGAGGGATGGCCTGGCCAGCGGTGGGAGTAGTACGGGGCGGTGAGGCCTCCGCGGCATCACAGCCGGCCACGGGAGGCAGGAGCATGCGATACGACTGGCACTGCTTTGGGCAGAGGGAGCAAGAAGACCAGAGGTTGCAGAAGCACTACGGCCGTTGGATGGACATCGTACGATCACTGCAGCTAGAATCATTTATATTGACTAAGTTGACAAAGCCCTTGGTACGCGTCAACTTAGTAGGCCCACAGCTGGGATTTGGCAGAGAACATATAGCCCATTTGCGATTTGTAAGAATGTACAACCCATTTTTTAATTCTAATGGAATTTACTACAACCCATTTACAGTTTGTTAAAAGTACAACCCAACTTCTAGCTAGGACAACGATTAATAATTTCAAACAACCACTCAAAACAGAATTAAAAAAAATTCCCACATTTTGATGGGATCCGAAATATTTTTATCCAAAATTTCTAGTCAGGTTAAATATAATTTCAAAATAAAGTTGTATTACGTTAAAATCCAACGAAATATTGCGCGCGCAACAAGTAATGAAATTAAAATTTCCAAATTCCAAAAATAATATATTTTTCAAACTAATTACGTGTTTGGTGCATAGTAATTGCCTAGTTATTATAATTACATCCCATTTATTATTTCTTAAAGTCCATTTTCTTGTTAAGCCTAATGCATACCTCCTAGGAAACTTTGCAGCCCAGCGGGGCGGATAACAAGTTGACCCGGATATTGTGTACAACTGTCGCCCGATTGCATTGCGATGTTGAAAAAAGGCACATGTAGTATAGTACAACCTAACATGGTTACTCAGCCCACATTCAGCGACGCGGAAAGGCCCAAACAAGGCTTCTATACAACTTTTTGAAGTCATCGAGCTCAATTAATAACTTAAGAAAAAGTTAGATTACAAGTGGAACCTAATTAAAAGCTGTCACGAGCAAATAAATAATTCAACGGGTCCCACTTGTGCGTGTGCGCGCGTGTGTGCATGTGTGTGTGTGTGAGAGAGAGAGAGATAGAGAGACCCATCGGTCGATGCTCGTAAATACATCTTTCAGCCATATGCATTGCTGATGCTCAATAAAACTTATATAGTTGACACAATCATATAGAACATCATAGCACACTGAACTTGCATACAAAAATTTCACGCAGGCGGCACAATTAGGATGGAAGCAGTGGATCGCTATGGGAAGGGCTATGTTGAAACCAACGAAGTCGTACATAATGGTTCATCATCTTTATAAATCACGGGGAAATATCTTGAATGTTGTGCAAAGAAAACAGACAGACAACACAATAAGTTCTGCTAGCACATTAAGTACACGTACATCCCTTTCTAAAAAAAGTTCAGGTACAAAATTAGAACAGGTCACAATCAAATGTACTGGCATATCAGTGCTTAGACCCATAGCTCGGATTTAACTAGTACTATCTGACAAGATTCAGTTGTTACCTCAAATTAGAGCACATCCAGGCAGCCAGCCCCGCCTCTTCTCCCAAAGAAGCGATGGCCTCCGCCGTAGCGATGGAGTAGGCCCCTGTGCCATCCATCATTCCGAGCAACACGGGAAAGTCGGCGTTGACTCTGTAATGGGCGTCGTCCTTGGACCCCGCACCAGCGGGCGGCGGCAGGACTTCAATTGATGGATTGACCACTTCTTCAACATGCACGAACACTCGATACAGGTACATCCCTAACGTGGTCCGCGGCGGCCTCGGTGGTGACGAATAGTGCAACCCCGGTTCCTGCACCGGTATCTCAACAGCAATCACCTTCGGTATGGTAGACGACTTCTTCATCCATGCCATAACCGTCAGAGCCCAGCTGTCTGGAGGAACAAACATACTTACGACCTCACCTCCAAGGTCGTTGATAAGCTCATTCATGGACTCGCTGTTCCAAGCACGTCGAGGCATGCCATGGAAGGTAAGCTTTGTTAAAAACTCAAGCTCAGAGGGCACCGAGCCCCATCCTGGGTGCCACCGATCAAAGCTCACTAGCGCGCAATCGCAGAACAAACGCTGGGAAGATTCGAACACACGACTGCAGTCGAAAGTTGTCCGGGACCTGACGAAGAAATCAGCAGGTGGCGGACAGACTTCGACGAGCAAGTCACTTATTTGGATGCCGTGCACAATGCCAAGAGCTTTGAAAAGGACGTCCGGCGAGACGGGAGGCCGGTCGCCGTTGATGGTTACCATCAGCACTTTGCCGTCAACTGGTCGTTAAGCGCCGCCATGACACTGTTGAGCGACAGCACACAGCGACCGAAGGCAGGACGGACCTCAGGTTCTCCGGCTCGGAGATCCGCATTGACCGGCGACATGATAGTGCGCTTGAGTACAGAGAGTACAGGAGAGGGATTTGGGGGAACTGGAGTAGGAATCGAGATTCCAGAGGTGGGGGAGGGGCGGGAGACTGGGGATGAAAAGGTAGCATGAATTTCGAGCACGCGCCAATATGCTCTCGGCGCACAAGCGCACGAAAACACGGTGGCGCCCACATGTCGGCCTAATAGTCCTTATTCTTTCTTTTTTGGAGAGCCCGGCCTTTCTTTTCAGGATCTTTTGAGAGCCCGGCCTGAGAGTCATAATTGACATGCTTGGCATTGCGTTACTACTCGGCCCATATTCAACGACACCTCACTGGCCCAAACAAGTGTACATCATCGAAAAGACAGTGAGCTCAAATTATATAACTTGAAAAAAGGAGATATACTCGAACACCGGAGAATGGTGATGCCCTCATTTAGCCCACGAAGAGTTCGAGACAATAAACAGTTGAAACAACGATATATACAACATTCAAACACCGACTAGTGACTACTATCGACATAAATAGCAAGACATGATAGTTCATAAGAAGTCTTGCTACACCACCAAAACGCACCCATCTGCGGCCTTTCGGACTCTCGTGATCCGGGCGAGAATGACATTCTAAACAGAAGCAACTATTACATAGAAAGAGTGACATAGACGAGGATGACCAAATTACAAGGAATATGCATAACAAAAGAAATAACTACCCATCCAGAACCAACAGCAAAGACAACAAAGTCATTCAAAGAGATGATCCAACACCATCATAATTTGCAGCCCCGCTTTAGCGACTAGTGATCCGGAGACATCAGTACTCCACCCTCTCGATGCAACAGCCCAATTACCTATCAACCAGAAGCCACATCACTGCCTGTCGTAATTGAGACATCCAAGGATCAAAGTTAATCCGGATGCCTTTGTCATTCTCACCTTCTTTTGGCTGCAGGCTGTATCGTTGACAATCAGGGGAGTTTGCTCCAGAACTCCTAGGGCTCGCCGTATAGACACAGTTTTCCATAGCAAACAGAGCCTCTCTGCCATCAAGGTCCTTGCCAATGGTGATCTCCTGGTTAATCGGATAATTGAGTCCGAGAAACAGAGAGTGTGAACCAAGGCTGTTTACCCGCCTCTAACTAAAAAAATCCTAAAGGCCCCAACAAGCTGGTATCCTGCTCATAGACGTAACAACCACTGTTCGGATACTCACGTATTACACGGTGCTTGTATACAGTGGGGTTTTTGCAATATAACTTTTCCGGCTCATGTGTCCAAATGATCATCAGTCTTTTGCCGTCGTCTGATCGAGCGAGGAACCAGTTGTGCTTCCCTGTTTTTGGCAAAGGTGGTGTGATTACAAAGGCAGAATGTAGGGACACTGCATCATATCAAAAGGAAAGGCATTGTTAATGTAAGATCACATTGTTCGAGTATGAGTAGGATAATGCAAGAAACAACATTGATATGTCCTGTTGAACTGGGAGGAAAATACATGGAAATGTATCTGGGTTCGAAAATATAGAAGTGCCATGCATGGTTATACTCATGTTATCTCGCAATCGATTCTTCACGAGAAACTACCATGTCATGCATGTTATGTAATCATGTTCTGTCCTCACAAACAAATTCTTCAAGGTAACTAATAGACCATGCATTGTTATATACTCGTGTTACGTGGGCAAATTTTTGTGAGGATATTATTCTAGCCATTGATTGTGAAGGGGCGAATATAGGTATGTACACATGGTAAGCATTGCAGGATTTCACTACTTCCAAATATAGAGTTCTCCATATGCACATTTACTTCCCTAATGTATGGTTAGATGAAACCAACATTGTGGTGCATATTTCTACATCATGAAAATGAGGAAACTAACATGGCCATTGATACACACTCATATTTAGTAGTAGTATATAGATTACTGTAAAATAAGGATAATATCCATATATTCCTAACCGTTTGATTATTCAGGGTACAAATTGGCTGTAATGACATGGTCACAATCGCATGAATTAACTCATTCCAAATATAGTTGATTTACAGCGTCTCTAATATATTGCCATAGTTCTACTCAAATTCTGCTCAAACAGGGATATGCCAATCATCACAAAAAGTTCAAACAGTGTCATGGTGTCATCATTAACATGAGATGGAAACAACTTACACGCGCCGTCCCAGCAATACGTGGTGCCATCTGCTTTGTCGATCGCGTAGAATATGCCATTGTGTTCAATAGCATCACAGAAGTGTGTATCAGCTTTGACGATGATCCACTGCGAGCTGAGTTGTCTCCAGCTAAAGAAGGCACCGGCGTAAAGATAGGCGAGTCCGCGGTCGAACAAGGCAATTAGCGTGAAGTCTGCGTAATTCGCATGTCGTGTGGGCACTTGGCAGATTACAATCTTCTACAAAACAAGGTCCGTCCAACTGACGTAGTAATCTAGATGACTTGGACCGCGATGTTAATACTCTATATAATCCAACGGAGGAAGGATAATCTCATGGGAGGTCTGGAAGTTCACGAGCACCAACTTTTTACCGTCTTCTCTGAAGGCAGCCATCCAGTGGGAGTTCATGCCGACCTAGTACATACCTGCCAAGAAGTTTCGGGCAATGGTGATCGGATCGATGTCGAGGGAAATGATGTACGGCAACACACTACATACCTGCAAAGAAGTTTCAGCTAATGGAGATCGGATTGAAGTCGAGGGGAATCATGCATGCCTCCGTATCATGGTGAGCAAATCTCGCAAGACTAGATAGCAGCAAGCAGGGTGTCTTGAAAAGCTTAGGCCTCGCTTCGATGATGGCCGTGTGCATGTCCCTCGAGCATGCAGCCAGCCGCAGGGCGGTCAACATACCCATACATGAACAACAGAGGTTGAGGATGTCACTGGGGAGATTTCTCCAATCGCGGCTCATATGGATGCTGCGCGGTTCGTGTTCAGCCATGGTGGAGTTTGGAAGGGGGCTTGATTTACGGGGGAGAAGGATGTCGGTGCTGGAGCGGCTAGCGAGGGAATAGTGGTACTGGGGGAGGCGAGTGAGGCGACAGTACTCGGGGGCACAGTGAGATGGAGACGGAGACGGAGTCGGAGAAGGAGAAGGAGATGGAGATGGATTGGTGCTATGGGAGCAGAGAGGGAGACGAGGCGAGGCGCCAATGTGTTGTACAGCGGCGGTGACAGACTGCACAATGCACGGGGTGAGGCTGACTTTGGTAACTCGAACACGCTGCCTCGCCTGGACTAGTGTCAGGCGCAGGGTGTTGTCACTTCACTGTGAGGACCGGATGAATAGTATTTTGACCATCAAGTGTACCATAGTTGTACTACTACTACTACTACTACTAGTAGTAGTAGGAACATGAGTACTCTAGTATTGTATAGCGGAAATAGGTCACCCGTGCTAGCATGCATGTTCACTTCATCGTTCAGGTATCATCCATATTGCGAGCATAACCAAATTCTCATGCATGCCCAATCAATGCCCTGCCGCGATGCATGCAGTGGTCGTTCTGGTGCATCAAGGACGGTATGCAGATCGTTCCACACTTTAGAAGAGGAAAAATGGAAAGGTAAAATGTGGCAACAGAGGAAGAGAACGCTGGCTAACGAGGCTGGGAGGGATCGAGCAGGAAGTTAATGCTCCACGCCTAAAGGTTTTGGGAAAACCTGATTTTCATAAGGTGACTTATACTCACCTAAACGGAGGGAGTATTCCTTAACCAGAGAATGTTGTGTCTCCCACTCACGCGCTAAAAGAAAGCTACGACACATTTTTTATCTGTTTGCATAGGTCCCACCTATCAGGAAGGATGTGCACGTACACGAACAAGTACGACTCCTCAGTCTACCCGCATAGCCTTTTCGTTTAGACTACCTAGCCGTCTAATCAACTGCCTGCATGCCACTTCTCCCATTTACCTCTCCATCGAAAACCGATTCGCCTCGGCTTCTTCACCTCCCCTTCTCTTCATTTGCATCCAAACCCCACTGCGTTCACATTGTTTTAACCTCTTTAAATAATCTACTTCAGTTAGACTAGCCATCTAATCCTAGTTTTCCAAACCATGGCCCTCCGTTCCAGCGGTTCCAAATGGCGAAAGAGATTGAGATGCAGGTTTTTAGCGTCCAACATGTCCTCGTCGAAGGCTCGATGCGCATAGTTGCCACCATCACCGTCCACCCATGGGTTGTTCGGCAGTGGATCAACAATGTATCCAAATCCCTCAAAAGGTAGAGACGAGGTCATCGGTCTCGACGCAGAGTACACGGGCGTGCCCACAGGAAGATCCAAAGCCGCCGTCCTTCATTTGTGCCTCGAAGATGATGTTTTGGTGTACCACATCATACACTCGCCCTCCATACCAGGTGAGCTTCATGATTTCTTGTCTCGGGAGGGCGTATACTTACGTGGGGCAGCATCAAAGGGGACAAGCGAAGCTGGAGCCGTACAACCTTGATTTGAAAAGCATCACTGACCTACAAACCAGAATCAAAATTCCTGTAGAAGATTGTGCTAAACAGACACCATCCCTATTCGACGTAGCAAATTTTGTGCTCGGTACAAATCTTCAGAAGGGTGACGAGACGGTGGCATTAAGGTCGTCTGGATGGGAGAATTATCCCTTGACGTACGAGCGGATAAAATATGCTGCCCTCGATGCTTGTGTGACTTTCGAGATAGCTGCAAGGTCCAAAGAGCTTGTTGCGAAGCCGTCTCCCACAGAGAATGAGAACAAGAAGAAGAAGAAGAAGAAGAAGAAAACGCTGCACCAGCAGGAGGGCATTATGGATGGATGAACTATTTCCTCTCTTGTAAAAAAAATTATTCCCTCTCGGTGTATATTGATATAGATGGACTATTTCGATGGTGTGCATGTCTTTGGAAAAGTGTAGTAGCGTGGGTCCGCTTGACTATAAGGAAATATTTATCCGCATATATAGCTTTCTTTGCTACTCCTTCCAGTGATCGGTATGCAGTGCATGTGTCCGTAGACATGACAGCTTGTCCATGGAAGTTCAACTACGGCGACCATCACGTTTCATCTCGTGATTCCCACGACGCCTCTCCAACCCACGGCACCACACCCCTCGACGTGCGCCTCACCCCTCTGGGCCGCACCGTACCTCTGCCTTTGTGTGCATGACATGTGGGCCACCTAAAATGCGGCGAGCATCAAGTTTCTACCACAGCCACCCGCGATTCCCACGACGCCGCTCGAACCCATGAAACCACACGTCCCCCGACCAGCGGCTCACCCCTCTTGGCCCCACTGCCCCTCTGCCTTCGGGAGCATTACATGTGGACCAGTCACCTATCGGGTCCACATGTTATTGACTCAAAGGTAGGTGTAGTAAGGCGCTGAAGCTCAGTCTCGACGGCCCTGAGAGGGAAATGTAACTCCTGCGCCAGGGCTTGTGGTGCTCCCGCAGCACGAACTCGTGCCAAACTCGAGATTTGTTTCTTTACTATACATGCACACAACGATTTAATGGACATTGTAATCTCAACATGTGATGGGGAGCTCTAAATTTGAATTTGAAACTTATAAAACGAAAAGATTCAAAACAAATAAACTGGGAGAGAGGGAGTATATCATAGGATGTGCCCATACAAAATATGTCCCCTGGTTTGTCACCGCGAAGATGCGGTTAGAAAGGAGCACAACATCTTCCTACTAAATGACGGCAACAAATCGGCCGCAGACAGCATGGTCCGCCTTTAATCGCCATGTGCAAGGTTCGTGCTATCTTATTCAATCTCACCGTGGTTCCATCGTACCAATTCATGCGGTGGCCCGTTGCATGGCTGATCCCAATGTTGGACAAAGGTTCTACGAGAACGGTGTCACCGTTGTAAATGTTGTGCAAATTGATGTTGGTACCCTCCCGTACATATGCAAGCCAATCTCCACTCGTACCGAGCCTTGCCTGTGAAACAGTGGGCAGGCGGAGAATTAGGAAATGGACACGGAAGTAGTCTTTAGAATGCATTTACTACGTGATCAAACTCATCTTACATGCTCATCGGAGGAAATTCAAGTGCCCCTCAACGTCGGCATCTCAAGGTGCGTCAACTTGCAACTACGGCCACGCTGCGCTGGAGAGACCCCCACGGAAAATCCTCGTGCGTTCCATGGAACATCACGATGCATTTGCATGAGTAGTTTATCTTGTGAGAGAAAAGGATGAACGAGGGAAGGCCTCTAGAGATATAGATGGACACTACTACTACCAATGTGCTGGCCCGTGCGTTGCAATGGATCCAAACTAGTAGAATAATACTTGTTCACCTGCTTGAAATATAAACACTCTAGTTTTGATATACATGTGTCAGCTGACACGACAGCTTGTCCATGGAAGTTGAACCACGGCGACAATCACGTTTCTTGTTTCTACCACTGCCACACCCACACGCGATTCCCACGACGCCGCTCCAACCCACGGCACGACATCCCCCGACGTGGACATGGATCCTCTGATGTGGCTATCACTGCCTTGCCCTGCCTTTCCTTCGCTGACAGGTGGGACCCACGCTTATGGGTCCCACATGTCAGTGATAGAATGGTAGGATTGTTCGTGCCCCTCATCCCTCTCGGCCCCACCGCTCCTCTGCCTTTGTGTGCATGACATGCGGGCCAGCTGAACTATGGCGACCATCAACTTTCTACCATAGACACACCCGATTGGACGCGGTTTGCGCGGTTTGCCTGCTCCGCTGCTGTGCTCCGATCCGTACTCCTGCACCATCAAATTTTCATCCAGCGGCTGTGACACATTTCGTCCCGAGCATCAATCCTCAGCTGGAGTACTTATGTACTACAGGTAGTACCTGCCGGTGTGGCCATCTACGCCTCGTAATGCCCCGACGCCCAGCTGTGGCACCCTCGCCACGGCCACGCCACCACCGGCCGATTCATCTCGAACGAGTGAGTCGCAAACCACGCCACCACCATGAGAATGACATGTGGGCCAGCCGCATTTAAGGTCCGCATGTCATTGACTCATAGGCCGGGCACTAAGCCATGAAGTTCGGTCCGTGGGCGCGAGAGAAATGTAACTCCTGCGGCAGGCCTTGTGGTGCTCCTTGATATGAGCTCGTGCCAAAACTGGAATTTGTTTCTTACTACTACCAACTAGTACTAGTAAGGTACACGTGCATTGCACGCATGAGATTCTGGTATTTTGTGCATTATGCTTCTACATGTGGAGTTTTCTGGATTCTAACATGTGGCAAAATCTGGTGGAATGTAAGGTTAGGCAAGTTTGATTAACTTAGGTGAGTGTTTGGTTCAAGCCACACCTTAGGCAAGCCACACTAAGGCCCCACATGACATACACACAAAAAATGTGGCAAGATTCCCTTAGGCTTGCCAACTTGTGGCTCTCATTTTGAAGAACTAATAACTTTGCCTAAGCTTAGTTGTGGCAAAGTTAGTCATGAATTAAGTTCAACCATGGAGTCTTCTAGATTATACATGTGGTAGAATCTGGTGGATGATATCCAACGACCAGTAGTGCTCGGATTTGCCATCTTTGTACCGTCGGATTGGCTTCATCCAACGACCAACGTTCAAAGTTTTTCACACACTATATAGGGGGTATAGATATAGATGTGCCGGTCCATTGCAATGGATCCAAAGTATATCTATTTAGTGGAGTGCACTCTAAACACATTATCTATTTATTTTTCTCTAACCTTCTGTAGCCGTGCAACCAAGCCACATAAGCTTCATGGGTGCCCCCCACATCATGTTATTCATACTAGTTGATTGAAAAAAAGATAAATCACCCAAAACAAGATCTTCCCGTTTTTTGTTCCTACGATGTTGTGCCGTGCACGTATCTACTAGTTGTATAGTGGTAGTACTAGTAATATAGTATTAGGAGTACAAACTTGGTACTAGTAGGAGTAGTACTAGTACGGAATGCTCCTACTCTATCAACTAGCCCCGTCTGACACAAAATTTCTTGGCTTCCATGCTACAGCTAGATCTTCCCCTTGTTTCTGTTTTCCAACCCGGCGGCAGGCGGGATGTCGGTTTGCTCAACGACGGTCCCACATGAAAGTGAAAATGCTAGGAAACACGCCTTCCCTAAGCTATGTGTCGTGCTGGACGGGCCGTGTTGTACTCCTGATTCCCGGGCGTGTGGGGGTGCGACGTGAACGCGGCAGGCCTTTTCCTTTTACTAGCAATGTGCCCGTGCGTTGCGACGGATCCAAAGTAGTAGACTACTAGTATTTGTTCACAAACTTGAAAGAAATCACTATTGTTTTGATATACTCCTAATATGTTACTCCCTCCGTACCTAAATATTTGTCTTTTTTGAGATTTCAAATGGACTATCACATACGGATTATATAGACATATTCTAGTGTTTCTAGCAAGATGCCCGCGCTGTAACGAAGTTGATGGAAAAGGTAAGCACAACTTATAAATTGACGGATGGAGTACTAGTTATAGTGATGCATATAATTAAGCAAAGGGATCGCACATGTCGGTATTGATTGGAGCGAGAATGCAACAACACAATAAGAATTAAGGCCACGATGATGCGATCGCGATGGTGGTTCTGAAGGCAAGAAGAAAGATGGATCGAGTTGTGATCAGATCGAGTTGTCACCCTTCCGCTGTCATTGTTGGGGGGAGGAGAGAAAGGCGTGTCGAGAGTGTGCGGTAGGCACAGAGGCACAACTAGTGTGTGTGTGTGTGTGTGTGTGTGTGTGTGTGTGTGTGTGTGTGTGTGTGTGTGTGTGTGTGTGTGTGTGTGTGTGTGTTTGAAAGAGGAGTAGATAGATTATTATCAAGATCGATGTGCCACCCTACTCCTTCGGTGCCGGGTAGTGTGTGTGTGTATGTTTGAGAGAGAATCTAGTCGATAGATTAGTATCAAGATCGAGGTGTCACCCTACTCCTTGGTGCGTGTAGTGTGTGTGTGTGTATGTTTGAGAGAGAAGCCAGTCGATAGATTAGTATCAAGATCGAGGTGTCACCCTACTCCTTCGGTGTTGGGATGTGTGGGTGTGTGTGGGGGGCAGTGACACTCACATATCTCTACTCTTATAATAAAACAGAGTTGGTGATGATGGTGTTCCTGCCATCCTGCAATATAGGCCATCCGATTTATATCCGACGGACAGGAAGGAAAATATGGCAATTTTGCAAAAATATACCCACACCCCTCTCCGCATTTGCAAATAAGGCATTCCCTCGTTCATCCTTTTCTCCCACAAGATAAACTTCTCATACAAATGCATCTTGATGTTCCGTGCAACGCATGGGCATCTTGCTAGTAGGGAGAAGGAGTCTGTGTGACACATATCTAGCTATATTAAGGGATAGGTAGATAGAATATGTGTGAGAGACATTATTATACTTTGAGACATTAGTGGCTGTGGGTGGGCGGAATTAAAGGGGTGGGCGTGTTAGACATAGAGAGCGTGTGTGTTTCTGTGTGAGAGACTTGTAGGACGGGGTAGAAAGACGAATTTAACCCTGACGAAGGGAGAGAAATACATGAAGTGCGCGTGTGTGATTCCGATGCCCACAGGGAAATGAGATATGTATGCGTGTGAGAGAGATTGCACAATTCATTCACGTATCACTATCTAGAGATCGTGGACGTGCATCGCTTGAACATAAGTCAATATATACTTCGTATCGTGGCCAAAGGTAAAATATTGATTCAACTAAAGATTGTACACTCACATATCACATTTTTTTCTATTTAAATAAACCTTTTCAGTTGTGCATGCCAAAGTTACAGTGATGTTTCTTAAAACAACCAATGTAGCTATCATGTACATGCACCATTGTTACTCTTGCATTCAAATTCATTAGTCTTGGATGATTTAAGTTTCTATTTTGAAGTAATATATGTAATATTCATATATGAATTCAACGGTACACAATTTATGAAATGGAGGCTATGTAATCATATGAGGTAACACTTTTAAGTAGCTAACTACAATATCCATTTCTTTTTGTGCGCCTCTACACTAACACGTCAATGCATTATATTTAAAGTAAATAACCAATGGCACTAAATTATCTATTTACGAGAAATACATAGGCTGAGCGTTTGATCCCTTTTTTGTGAACGCGCCACTACACCCCAGACGATTGGCGCGCCGTGTGAACGCCCAAGTTATCGGCGCATCATCCCGAGTTATTGTCTTTTTTTCGGGTGGAGTTCACACTAGTTATTAATCACGACGCGTGTCCCATGTACACAGTCTAGCATGACCTTCCCGCTAGCACGGTCCAAAGTTAGTTGAAACTGGATACGAACGATCCATGGCGGCAAAATCTCCCGCCTCCTTCTAAAATTTCCGCCACCTTAGTCTTTAGCATGCGAAATCCCCCTTTTGTCCTTGGTGCACGGAGACCAACAGTTACAATACCGCCCTCATCTACATGATAGGTCGGGGCTGCTATGGTAACTTCCGGTTCCTCCCACTACACGGCACCCCCATTTCCTCTCCCCCTCCCGCAAAAACGACTAACTCCACATCACCAGAGCATCTTACATCACGCCGTCCGTACTTCATCGCCCTTTCTCCCCTCCCCTCTCGAAACCCTAGACTGCTCATCCACCGGCGTACCGTAGCCCATTCACTACCAGTGGCGTAGACCTCGCCGAATCTACTTCTGCAGCCGCATCTACCCCTCCTACCTCCCATAGAAACAAGTAGACTGCTCATTCACCACTGTACCATAGCCCATTCAGTGCCGACCTTGTCCACGGCGCCGGATCTGCTTCGCTGGTACTCTCGTCAACTACCGCGCATCTGCAGCGGCTCATTCGTACTCCCCACCGGAGACGCTTCGTCCACACCCCCTGGAGCCGCCCTACCGATGCCCCCGTCGACGGCCTCTGATCCTCTTCGCCGACACCTTCCTCAACCCTACCGGAGCCGCTTCGCCGACACCTTCCTCAACCCTACCGGAGCCACTTCGCCGACACCATCGTCAACCCTACCGGAGTAGCCGCCTATACCATTCTCAACCCTACCGGGCCGCTTTGTTAACTCACAAGTCCACGGCCTTAGATCCGCTTCCTCGCACCTCATCCAACCTACGGAGCAGCCGGCGCCCGCCCACGGCCGCAGATCCGCATCGTCGACACCACCGTTAACCCAACCACCGGAGCAGCCGACGCCTTCCACGGCCGCAGATCCGCATCGTCGACACCATCCTTAACCCAACCACGGAGCAGCCGACGCCCGTCCACGGCCGCAGATCCGCGTCGTCGACACCATCCTTAACCCAACCACCGGAGCAGCTTCACCCACGCCCTTGTCCACGGCCACGATCCACTTCGCCCACACCGTAGTCCACCCTACCGAGCCGCTCCACAAACACCCTACTCGACGGTTCTAGATCTCCTTACGGACCCGACACCGGCAAGCAGCATCATCACCCTCGACGTTTCTAACCTGATTCCCACCGTCTGGAGAGATGCCATGCACCCGCCACGGCCTAGGTACTTGTCACCTTTAAACCCGTCCAGCATCACCTGCCCGATGTACTTCAAATATACTAATCGGTCGTTGTTACCTGTTATGTAGCTGGCAAAAACTACAAGGACGATGTTTCTTCTGGATCTAACAGCTTGGCCAACCAAGATCCTGGACTGAGGCATTGCTATGATCTTGTAAGCGCGTCTCTCTCTCTCTCTCTCTCTCTCTCTCTCTCTCTCTCTCTCTCTTGTATTGTTCTGTGCCTGCCAGCGTGCTTTGCTAGGATTTTACTATTAATCCCTTTGTGCAGACAATGATTTCTACTACTTGCTGCTAAATTAGGTATGTAGATGTCATACATGATACTACCTCGTACCTCCGTTCCTAAATATAAGTCTTTCTAGAGATTCCACTATAGGCTACATACAAAGCAAAATGAGTGAATCTACACTCGAAAATGCATCTATATACATCTGTATGTGGTCCATACTGGAATCTCTACAAAGACATATATTTAGGAACAGGGGCAGTACATTACACAAAATCGTAGGTGGCATGTAGGAACCAGTGCACTACATTAGGCTCCCTTAGAGTGCCTACTAGTCTAGCATACAGAGTCATGGCTAGTTTATGGTACACACACAATCGTTAATTGGTGGTTTAAATATGCGCAAGGGATATGCAATGTAGTATCATGTAGAGATGTCTAAAATTAGCCGTGTCAACTTGCAGATAGGGTTACACAATGAAAAAGCACAAGATGTATGTGGCAATTTCATGGAACATCGCAAAAAAAGGAGAGGCAGCGGTGAGCCTATACAGTGTGCTATGGTGCGTCACTCCTCCATTGCAATCATCGTGACATGTCATTTGTATGCCAGTTCTATTAGCCAAGTTTCTTAGGGACAGTTATTACGAGTTATCCTAAGAAAATAAGCACCTGTGAATATAAGCTCCATGTAATAAGCCAACCAGTTCTTTTCATTGCGTTTTCAGCTTATCTTTGGTATGATCAGTGAAAAGTCTAGATTGCATTATATATTTTTCATTTTGCTGCCCATATGGAAATTAATTTGACTTGCAAACATCACAAATTGAACCCAGTGCAGTAATTAATATGATAGGAAAACAGACCATCACTATTTGCTCAAAATGCAAATACAAAGATACCATCTACTTGGCACAATCTACTTTGGTCAATGGTTTCCATAAAGATCCCATTGCCTAATTTAAACGAAGAACGCATGACCCACATTTAAATGAAGAACAAGTATTTATTGAAATTTGATGGTCCAAGTGGCTGGTTATTATCATATAGCATCACCACCTGAAAGCATCATATAGCAGCAGCAGCAGCTCATAGCAACTCATCATACATACAGCAGCAGATGCGCAATTCATCATATACCAGCAGCAGCTCATAGCAATTCATCATATAGCAGCAGGAGCAGCTCATAGCAATTCATCATATAGCAGCAGCAGGAGCAGCTTGTAGCAATTCATCATATAGCAGCAGCAGCTCATAGCAATTCATCATATAGCAGCAGCAGAAGCTCATAGCAACTCATCATACAGCAGCAGCAGCTCATAGCAATTCATCATATAGCAGTAGCAGGAGCAGCTCATAGCAATGCATCATATAGCAGCGACAGAAGCAGCTCATAGCAATTCATCGTATAGTGGATCAGAATGAAAATTTGGCAAAAAATCAGAGGAGATCCTCACCTTGTTGGATGAGCTCATAGTTCAACAACACCTCAAGGCCATGGCCTGGGAGGAGGGGAGGGGGAATAAGGTGCCTTCTGCCGTAGTGTGGCATCAGCCGTAGTTGTGCAGCGCCCGCCGGAGTAGTGCGTTGGACGAACCACAGTGGAGCGGCTGCTGGAGACCATGAGAATGAGTGGCGGCGCCAGAGGGAGGAGCAGCCAGGAGATTTGCCTCACCGCTGGCCATGTAGCCTAGGTGGACATAGCATCGCCGAGGACCGGCCAGATGGGACCCGATGGCGATGGCTCACTGGAGGAACCCTAGTGCTGCAGGCAGGGATCGAGGTAGAGGGAAAGGGAGAGGAGATGCAAGCGGGCAGGGCAATGAATGCTTGCGTGTTTGTTTTACTTGAGGGTCGGTGTGACACAGGCGTCGCAGATTGCATTTTGAGTGTAATATAGGCGCACAACAGGTCATTTCACTATTCCCTTCCTTCAATTTTAGTGAGGTTCTACCCAAGCACCCCCTCCAAAGCGAAATTAGTTAAGCCCAAGCCTATAACTCAAAAATGACTTCTTTACATCTTTTATGGCTTATTTTGACGATATGCCCGAAAAGGCGGAATCGAATCGCCCTTAACCTGCAATTCAATTGTGCGTGCAATGATGAATCACTCCTGCCTGCTATCTGTACATTTAGGCATCATCATACATGGCATAACGTAATACATGTGCATTCCATTGTAGAATCTGGAATATGCAATGTTTATGTTAGTTCATACGTTGCACATGATGTTTAAATGCCCCTTAAATCTGGTCAGTCAAGTGATGGTCTTTAAGCCTCCTTCTTTGCTTCTTTTCTTGATATGTAAGATTTGCTCACACATCTGTTCAATTGCTTGTTTGCATCAGCTAGCCATACTAGGACTGTTTGCTTTGATTACTTGCTGTTCTTGACCTAACACTCTAACAGAGCTTGTCAACGATTTAAACACTAAGGGCTGCTGTAGTGGGGACTTGTCTAACTCATAGGTGACATAAAGGTTTGGTCAGACACTCAAGAGGGCTCTCCAAGAGTACTGGAGATCCAGTTTGAAGGTATGCCTAGTTTTTACATAGTGTAGACATAGTAAATGCTCATTTCATTGTGTGCAAGTGCAAGAGATGCGGCATGTTTCATTATGTGGTGTTGTTTTGTTATAATCTCATCCTTTTGTGTTCACATACTGGAAAGTATGCATATTTATCTTCCAAGGAGACGAGTAACTAGTTTGTGTCACCTTGCAGAGGGGGTGCAATGAAGATAAGATTGAGGATTTCCAAGTACAAGATGTTAGGAAGGATCCTTGCAAGAGAAGTAGGAGCTGCGCTGAGCCTCTTCAACCTGCTAAGGTAAGTCACTGTATGCAACTCAACAGTTCAATTCCTTGTTTGTTTCAGGCATAGTTAATTTTGTCTTTTCAATTGCTTTATTTGTCCTCAGTTAATGAGATGCCCAAATAATCATGCCCGATGTTCGGTACTTGTATCACTATTATTTGACATAATTAAAGGCCTTACCATTTAATTACACTGCCGAAGTGTGCCTGAAGCTTTGAAGTCTATTAACCAACTATTATTGCATGAGGCTCACAATCTAGTTTATACTACGCTAATGATTGCATAGTTTTGCCTGCTGTAGTATGTTTGTATGAAACCCTCGCTGTTCATTATGCTCCCTAAGACATTAATTGAGGTACGTAATGGCCAACTGCTTTCTTACTTATACATAACGTGCTGTCTAAATTTGTAACTTGTCTGTGTTTTCGATTGGGCGCAACATCATGGTCCTCTGGTGAGCTAAGAGGATTTCGTATGCAGGCTGCACATACTATCTTTTTATAATTTTAAAATATCACCGCTTATGCTTCATGACGTGTAATATTTTTTGTGAAAGTGACGTGTAACATTATTGTTAGTCCTGTTTTGCCATGTAGTACAAAATAGTGTCTTGTTCGCTTCGCTGTTGTAACTATATTTTTGCCCTAGTCATGTGTACTTACAGAAACATTTCAGGATGAAGTGACATCAACACAAAAATCCGTGAGTAGTGCGGCATGGCCGTTACCGAATGATTGTGGATTGGAATTGGAATGTGCTGATGTTCTCGAGCATCAACTAGAGGTGGCAAGACAATGTGTACATGATTGTCAACGATAATCAACAAGTTGAGACTGGACATGCAGGTATTAGATGCAGGAGTCAAAAAATGAAACAAGACACCGAGGTAACCATGAAGGAATTGGAGATTTTGCAGACTGAAATTTGTGCTATCTCGAATCCGGCAATCCTATTTTCTCAAGAGATTATAGTTCAAATTGAGTTAAGTTGATGCGCGTCCATGATGTATGAGCTGTATTTGCCAAGTGTATGTAATTTGTTGTTTGTGTATGCTTTATTATCACTGTCTTGAACCATAATTCCCGATGGGTATAATCGGCTGTAATTTCTTTATTGTATACTGTAGGATTATTCTACCTTTCTATGCCTTGATCTCTTTGTTGTATAGTGTATGCTTTTTAGAGGTGATAGTATTGAGTAGGATAATTCTGTGAATATGCTATATTGTTCAAACGGGGGCCAACTCGCCCGACCATGGCCCTTCACGGGCCGTCGGATCCATGGGCCTTCTACGTCTCGTAGGATCCATGGGCCTTCTACATCTCGTAGGATCCATGGGCCTTCTACGTCTCGTAGGATCCATGGGCCTTCTACGTCACGTAGGATCCATGGGCCGCCGACTCATTTATGGGTCTTGTACGGGCCTTTAATGGGCCGTAGACGGGCCTATAATGGAAATCGTACATTTTATGGGCTGACCATAACGGGCCGTTAATAGGCCGTATTTGGTGATGCTATGAAAATGGCCCAACAAACTAACGGACCACAAACGGGCTGACTGTAACTACGGGCTGAATTTGGCCCACAAGCAGAAAATGAAAGTAACGGGCCATGAGTAACCGAATGCTGCAAATGAGCCCAAGAATAAATGGGCCCTCGGAAGGCCGAAAGTTAACTTGGGTTGGAAACGGCCCAACCGAATAACGGCCCGTTAATGGGTATAAAGTGTTACACTATTCATTACGGGCAAGTTTCACCGCGGGCCGTTAATGTGTGTAAAGTAATACACTATTCATTACGGGCCAGTTTCAGCACGGGCCGCTAATGGGCCAAGAGTTACAAAGGGCCTCATATGGGCCGAAAGATGTTATGGGCCATACATGGGCCAGAAGTGAAAACGGGCTGGAATCATATTGGATGGCCCAGATGACGCTACTGGGCCTAATTCGCATAGGGCGTAACGGGCCTTGGTTAGCTGGCTGTAAATGGGCTATATGCTAACATGCCGTTAACAGGCTTTCCATGGGCTGGCCCGCCGGCTTTTGACCAAGTCAAACGGGCCGGCCTTTTCACAGGAATGGGCCACTGTTGGGTCGTGCCACGTGTTGACGTATCATAGGCGCCTTCTGTCCAGTGAGTGGATGACTTCTGTCCCAATGATGACCGACACGTGTTTCCTCCAGCCAATGATGATTTTACACATGGAAAATCCCCATTGGTCGGGGCTGTTAACGGGTTATCGGATCCAAAAACTTACCCGATAGCTTAACGACGTTCCGTTACGGTGGATGCCATGTGTCGGTCACCCTTGACGAAAGCACTTCTGTGAAGCGTGATTTATCGTCATGGAAGTGGACACTTCCGTGATGATAATTTTGGTAATGTCATGGAACACGCTCACGACAAAGACAGTGTCGGTGTCAAAACCGCGGATCTCGGTAGGGGTCCCGAACTGTGCGTCTAGGCGGATGGTAACAGGAGACAAGGGACACGATGTTTACCTGTGTTCGGGCCCTCTTGATGGAGGTAAAACCCACGCCCCTGCTTGATTGATATTGATATTGTGGATGTTTACAAGAGTGGATCTACCACGAGATCAAGGAGGCTAAACCCTAGAAGCTAGCCTATGGTATGATTGTAAGGGTTGTTGTGATTGTTGTCCTACGGACTAAAGCCATCCGGTTTATATAGACACAGGAGGGGCTAGGGTTACATAGAGTCGGTTACAATGGTAGGAGATCTACATATCCAGATCGCCAAGCTTGCCTTCCACGCCAAGGAAAGTCCCATCCGGACACGGGGAAGTCTTCAATCTTGTATCTTCATAGTCTTGGAGTCCGGTCGATGATGATAGTCCGGCAAATGATAGTTCGGCTGATGATGGTAGTCCGGCTATCCGAACACCCCCTAATCCAGGACTCCCTCAACAGGTATGACTATCTTGATTCTGTCATAAAATCGTCATGGATGTACATGCATGACAAAAAACGCGACCTACTGTGACAAACATGTATCATCACAGAAGTGTATTTTTTTGTAGTGTAGAACAGGGTCTAGATTGGTTTTCGATGGCTACAGAGCCTTGCGGCGGCAAAACTTCTGATCTAGCTTAACCCCGAGGGCTTTTGAATATTTGGGAATTTATAGGGTAAAGAGGGGGTGCGGGAGGACACCGAGGTGGGCACAACCCACCTGGGCCCCCAAGCGTGCCCTGGTGGGTTGTGCCCCCTCGGGGCACCCCCAGGTGCTTCTCTGGCCCACTGGATGTCTTCTGGTCCATAAAAAGTCCACAAAAAGTTTCATGGTGTTTGGACTCCGTTTGATATTGTTTGGCACAGGGAACTGGGTTAATAGGTTAGTCCCAAAAAATGATATAAAGTTGCTATAAAATGATTGTAAAACATCCAAGAATGATAATATGATAGCATGAATACTTCATAAATTATAGATACGTTGGAGACGTCTCAGCATCCCCAAGCTTAGTTCCTACTCCTCGTCGAGTAGGTAAATGATAAAAGAAATAATTTATGAAGTGTGAATGCTTATAAAGTGCACAAGTTTGATCAATGACAATTTCAATCACTTTTCCTAGCATCATAACCTCAATTCTTTCTTATGAAACTTCTCATGTTAAAGTAGCAACCAATTCACATATTATCGTTTAACGCCCCTAGCTAGGCAAAATAGCAAGGATAGATCTAGGTATTGCCATCTTTGGTTTTAGGGAAGAAAAGAGCAAACTTGTTATCTATGGAATTAATCTTTCTATTTTGATAAAGCACGTGGCTATTGATGGTAGAAGAAAGATTAAGCACGTTGCGGAAATTTGCATCTAGGCTAGCTTTTATCTCTTTAATAGATTCGTTTTGGTAGGAGAGCAAAAGAGACGCGGATTCAACTTTCTCATTCATGGGATGCCCAAATATAGTTTTCATCTTTACATAGGTATCTATGGGGTCCCCTTCAAGAAAACCCTCTTCAAAAATAGAATCTAAAACTTGTTTGAACGAAGCAGGCAACCCAACATAAAAGCTTTTTAGATAAACCTCAATTTGATATTGGGGTACATAGCTAGCCCGGATCCTTAATAGCCTATCCCAAGCATCTTTCAAAGATTCATCGAGCAAATAACGAAAAATTCCAGATTCATCTTCATAAAAATTATTAGGACTCTCATTAACAACTCTGGTAGGTTTTTCCATAGTATTATTTATGAGTTTAGATAGAATAGAAGGATTGTCCAAAGCACTAAAGCTTGCGAGAGAACCCCCAACTCTTTTTGGTTCCGACATAGCGAAGGAAGGCGAGCGAGAAAGAGAGGGCGAATAAAACAGCAAGGGTGAAGTGGGGGATAGGAAAACGAGAGGCAAATGGCAAATAATGTAATGCGGGAGATAAGGGTTTGTGATGGGTACTTGGTATGTTGACTTTTGCGTAGACTCCCCGGCAACGGCGCCAGAAATCATTCTTGCTACCTCTTGAGCACTGCGTTGGTTTTCCCTTGAAGAGGAAAGGGTGATGCAGCAAAGTAGCATCAGTATTTCCCTCAGTTTTTGAGAACCAAGGTATCAATGCAGTAGGAGGCCACGCACGAGTCCCTCGCACCTACACAAACAAATAAATCCTCGCAACCAACGCGATAAGGGGTTGTCAATCCTTACGGTCACTTACTTAGAGTGAGATCGATAGATATGATAAGATAATATTTTTGGTATTTTTATGATAAAGATGCAAAGTAAAATAGAAGCAAAATAAAAGGCAACGGAAATAGCTTGTTGATGGGAGATTAATATGATGGAAGATAGACCCAGGGGCCATAGGTTTCACTAGTGGCTTCTCTCAAGAGCATAAGTATTACGGTGAGTGAACAAATTACTGTTGAGCAATTGACAGAATTGAACATAGTTATGAGAATATCTAGGTATGATCATGTATATAGGAATCACGTCCGAGACAAGTAGACCAACTCCTGCCTGCATCTACTACTATTACTCCACACATCGACCGCTATCCAGCATGCATCTAGAGTTTTAAGTTCATAAGAACAGAGTAACGCTTTAAGCAAGATGACATGATGTAGAGGGATAAACTCATGCAATATGATATAAAGCCCATCTTGTTATCCTCGATGGCAACAATACAATACGTTCCTTGCTGGCCCTATTGTCACTGGGAAAGGACACCGCAAGATTGAACCCAAAGCTAAGCACTTCTCCCATTGCTAGAAAGATCAATCTAGTAGGCCAAACAAAACTGATAATTCGAAGAGACTTGCAAAGATAACCAATCATACATAAAAGAATTCATAGAAGATATAAATATTGTTCATAGATAAAGTTGATCATAAACCCACAATTCATCAGTCTCAACAAACACACCGCAAGAGAAGATTACATCGAATAGATCTCCACAGGAGAGGGGAGAACATTGTATTGAGATCCAAAAAGAGAGAAGAAGCCATCTAGCTAATAACTATGGACCCAAAGGTCTGAGGTAAACTACTCACACATCATCAGAGAGGCTATGGTGTTGATGTAGAAGCCCTCCATGATCGATGCCCCCTCCGGCTGAGCTCCGTAACAGGCCCCAAGATGGGATCTCACGGGTACAGAAGGTTGCGGTGGTGGAATTAGGTTTTTGGCTCCGTATCTTGTAGTTTGGGGGGTACGTAGGTATATATAGGAGGAAGGAGTACGTCGGTGGAGCAACAGGGGGCCCATGAGGGTGGAGGGCGCGCCCAGGGGGTAGGAGCGCCCCCTACCTCGTGCCCTCCTGGTTGATGTCTTGACGCAGGGTCCAAGTCCTCTGGATCACGTTCGTTCCGAAAATCACGTTCACGAAGGTTTCATTCCGTTTGGACTCCGTTTGATATTCTTTTTCTGCGAAACTCTGAAATAGGCAAAAAACATCAATTCTGGGATGGGCCTCCGGTTAATAGGTTAGTCCCAAAAATAATATAAAAGTGTATAATAAAGCCCAATAATGTCCAAAACAGAATATAATATAGCAGGGAACAATAAAAAATTATAGATACGTTGGAGACGTATAAAGCATCCCCAAGCTTAATTCATGCTCGTCCTCGAGTAGGTAAATGATAAAAACAGAATTTTTGATGTGGAATGCTACTTGGCATAATTTCAATGTAATTCTTCTTAATTGTGGTATGAATATTCAGATCCGAAAGATTCAAGATAAAAGTTCAATATTGACATAAAAATAATAATACTTCAAGCATACTAACTAAGCAATTATGGCCTCTCAAAATAACATGGCCAAAGAAAGTTCATCCCTACAAAATCGTATGGTTTAGTCATGCTCCATTTTCGTCACACAAGAATGCTCTCATCATGCACAACCCCGATGACAAGCCAAGTAATTGTTTCATACTTTAGTAATCTCAAACCTTTTCAACTTTCACGCAATACATGAGCGTGAGCCATGGATATAGCACTATGGGTCGAAGAGAATATAATGATGGGGGTTATGTGGAGAAGACTAAAAGAGAGAATGTCTCACATCAGCGAGGCTAATCAATGAGCTATGGATATGCCCATCGATTGATGTTAATGCAAGGAGTAGGAATTGCCATGCAACGGATTTACTAGAGCTATAAATATATGGAAGCTCAACAAAAGAAACTAAGTGGGTGTGCATCCAACTTTCTTGCTCACGAAGACCTAGGGCATTTGAGGAAGCCCATTGCTGGAATATACAAGCCAAGTTCTATAATGAAAAATTCCCACTAGTATATGAAAGTGACAAAACAAGAGACTCTCTATCATGAAGATTATGGTGCTACTTTGAAGCACAGGTGTGGTAAAAAGGATAGTAACATTGTCCCTTCTCTCTTTTTCTCTCTTTTTTTGGGCCTTCTTCTTTTTTGTATGGCCTTTCTCTTTTTTTTATTCCTCACTTGGGACAATGCTCTAGAAAATGATGATCATCACACTTCTATTTATTTACAACTCAATGATTACAACTCAATACTAGAACAAAGTATGACTCTATATGAATGCCTCCGGTGGTGTACCGGGATATGCAATGAACCAAGAGTGACATGTATGAAAGAATTATGAATGGTGGCTTTGCCACAAATACTATGTCAACTACATGATCATTCAAAGCAACATGACAATGATGAACGTGTCATGATAAACGGAACGGTGGAAAGTTGCATGGCAATATATCTCCGAATGGCTATGGAAATGTCATAATAGGTACGTATGGTGGCTGTTTTGAGGAAGATATAAGGAGGTTTATGTGTGAAAGAGTGTATCATATCATGGGGTTTGGATGCACCGGCGAAGTTTGCACCAACTCTCAATGTGAGAAAGGGCAATGCATGGTACCGAAGAGGCTAGCAATGATGGAAAGGTGAGAGTGCGTATAATCCCTGGACTCAACATTAGTCATAAAGAACTCACATACTTATTGCAAAAATCTACAAGTCATCAAAAACCAAGCACTACGCGCATGCTCCTAGGGGGATAGATTGGTAGGAAAAGACCATCGCTCGTCCCCGACCGCCACTCATAAGGAGGACAATCAAAGAACACCTCATGTTTCAAATTTGTTACATAACATTTACCATACGTGCATGCTACGGGACTTACAAACTTCAACACAAGTATTTCTCAAATTCACAACTACTCAACTAGCACAACTTTGATATCACTACCTCCATGTCTCAAAACAATCATCAAGCATCAAACTTCTCTTAGTATACAACACACTCATAAGAAAGTTTTTACTAACCTTGAATACCTAGCATATTAGGATTATTTAAGCAAATTACCATGCTGTTTAAGACTCCCAAAATAATCTAAGTGAAGCATGAGAGAATAATAGTTTCTATAAAACAAAACCACCACCGTGCTCTAAAAGATATAAGTGAAGTACTAGAGCAAAAACTATATAACTCAAAAGATATAAGTGAAGCACATAGAGTATTCTAATAATTTCCGAATCATGTGTGTCTCTCTCAAAAGGTGTGTACATCAAAGATGATTGTGGTACACTAAAAATAAAAGACTCAAATCATACAAGACGCTCCAAGCAAAACACATATCATGTGGTGAATAAAAATATAGCTCCAAGTAAAGTTACCGATGGAAGTAGACGAAAGAGAGGATGCCTTCCGGGGCATCCCCAAGCTTTGGCTTTTAGGAGTCATTAGACTATCTTGGGGTTCCATGGGCATCCCCAAGCTTAGGCTCTTGCCACTCCTTGTTCCATAATCTATCAAATATTTTACCCAAAACTTGAAAACTTCACAACACAAAGCTTAACAAAAAATCTCGTGAGCTCCGTTAGCGAAAGAAAACAAAAGACCACTTCAAGGTACTGTAATGAACTCATTATTTATTTATATTGGTGTTAAACCTACTGTATTCCAACTTCTCTATGGTTTATAAACTATTTTACTAGCCATAGATTCATCAAAATAAGCAAACAACACACGAAAAACAGAATCTGTCAAAAACAGAACAGTCTGTAGTAATCTGTAACTAACGCAAACTTCTAGAACTCCAAAAATTCAGCCAAATTTGGAAGACCTAGACAATTTGTTTATTTATCATCAGAAATTGGAATCAATATTTTATCACGTTCTGGTGATTTTTAACAATTGTTTTCGTGAACAGAAAGTTTCTGGAATTTACAGCAAGATCAAATAACTATCATCCAAGAAGATCCTATAGGTTTAACTTGGCACAAACACTAATTAAAACATAAAAACACATATAACCAGAGGCTAGAACAAATATTTATTCCTAAACAGAAGCAAAAAAAAAAAATTGGAACAAGCGCTATCGTTTAACGCCCCTAGCTAGGCAAAATAGCAAGGATAGATCTAGGTATTGCCATCTTTGGTTTTAGGGAAGAAAAGAGCAAACTTGTTATATATGTAATTAATATTTCTATTTTGATAAAGCACGTGGCTATTGATGGTAGAAGAAAGATTAAGCACGTTGCGGAAATTTGCATCTAGGCTAGCTTTTATCTCTTTAATAGATTCGTTTTGGTAGGAGAGCAAAAGAGACGCGGATTCAACTTTCTCATTCATGGGATGCCCAAATATACTTTTCATCTTTTCATAGGTATCTATGGGGTCCCCTTCAAGAAAACCCTCTTCAAAAATATAATCTAAAACTTGTTTGAACGAAGCGGGCAACCTAACATAAAAGCTTTTTAGATAAACCTCAAATTGATATTGGGGTACATAGCTAGCCTGGATCCTTAACAACCTATCCCAAGAATCTTTCAAAGATTCATCGAGCAAATAACAAAAAATTCCAGATTCATCTTCATAAAAATTATTAGGACTCTCATTAACAACTCCGGTTGGTTTTTCCATAGTATTATTTATGAGTTTAGATAGAATAGAAGGATTGTCCAAAGCACTAAAGCTCGGGAGAGAACCCCCAACTCTTTTTGGTTCCGACATAGCAAAGGAAGGCGAGCGAGAAAGAGAGGGCGAATAAAACGGCAAGGGTGAAGTGGGGGAGAGGAAAACGAGAGGCAAATGGCAAATAATGTAATGCGGGAGATAAGGGTTTGTGATGGGTACTTGGTATGTTGACTTTTGCGTAGACTCCCCGGCAACGGCACCAGAAATCCTTCTTGCTACCTCTTGAGCACTGCGTTGGTTTTCCCTTGAAGAGGAAAGGGTGATGCAGTAAAGTAGCGTAAGTATTTCCCTCAGTTTTTGAGAACCAAGGTATCAATCCAGTAGGAGGCCACGCATGAGTCCCTCGCACCTACACAAAAAAATAAATCCTCGCAACCAACGCGATAAGGGGTTGTCAATCCCTACAAGGTCACTTACGAGAGTGAGATCTGATAGATATGATAAGATAATATTTTTGGTATGTTTATGATAAAGATGCAAAGTAAAATAGAAGCAAAATAAAAGGCAACGGAAATAGCTTGTTGATGGGAGATCAATATGATGGAAGATAGACCCGGGGGCCATAGGTTTCACTAGTGACTTCTCTCAAGAGCATAAGTATTACGGTGGGTGAACAAATTACTGTTGAGAAATTGACAGAATTAAGCATAGTCATGAGAATATCTAGGTATGATCATGTATATAGGCATCACGTCCGAGACAAGTAGACCGACTCCTGCCTGCATCTACTACTATTACTCCACACATCGACCGCTATCCAGCATGCATCTAGAGTATTAAGTTCATAAGAACAGAGTAACGCTTTAAGCAAGATGACATGATGTAGAGGGATAAACTCATGCAATATGATATAAAACCCATCTTGTTATCCTCGATGGCAACAATACAATACGTGCCTTGCTGCCCCTCTCGCCTTTGGGAAAGGACACGCAAGATTGAACCCAAAGCTAAGCACTTCTCCCATTGCAAGAAAGGTCAATCTAGTAGGCCAAACCAAACTGATAATTCGAAGAGACTTGCAAAGATAACCAATCATACATAAAAGAATTCAGAGAACATTCAAATATTGTTCATAGATAAACTTGATCATAAACCCACAATTCATCGGTCTCAACAAACACACCGCAAAAGAAGATTACATCGAATAGATCTCCATGAGAGAGGGGGAGAACATTGTATTGAGATCCAAAAAGAGAGAAGAAGCCATCTAGCTAATAACTATGGACCCGAAGGTCTGAGGTAAACTACTCACACATCATCGGAGAGGCTATGGTGTTGATGTAGAAGCCCTCCGTGATCGATGCCCCCTTCGGCGGAGTCCTGGAACAGGCCCCAAGATGGGATCTCACGGGTACAGAAGGTTGCGGCGGTGGAATTAGGTTTTTGGCTCCGTATCTAGTAGTTTGGGGGTACGTAGGTATATATAGGAGGAAGGAGTACTTCGGTGGACCAACAGGGGGCCCTCGAGGGTGGAGGGCGCGCCCAGGGGGTAGGCGTGCCCCCTACCTCGGGCCCTCCTGGTTGATGTCTTGACGTAGGGTCCAAGTCCTCTGGATCATGTTCATTCCGAAAATCACGTTCCCGAAGGTTTCATTCCGTTTGGACTCCGTTTGATATTCTTTTTCTGCGAAACTCTGAAATAGGCAAAAAACAGCAATTCTAGGCTGGGCCTCCGGTTAATAGGTTAGTCCCAAAAATAATATAAAAGTGTATAATAAAGCCCAATAATGTCCAAAACAGAATATAATATAGCATGGAAAAATAAAAAACTGTAGATACTTTGGAGGCGTATCAATACTCAACCATCATATAGTATTCTGTGATTGCTAACACTCACCGCATACACATGAGCAAAACGTTTCAACCGGACACATAGAAAGATAGGGGCTTATAGTTTTGCCTCCCAACGTATTCACCTCAAGGGTGATGTCAACAATAATAACTCATGCTACCCATATTCAACTGGACATATGTGCCTACATCTTTCCTCACCACATTATGCTTGACAAAGGAGAAAAATAAAAAGGAATAGAGAGAAAAACTTTGACTCTTGCATAAAAGTAAATACATAAAAGTAAAAGATAGGCCCTTCGGAGAGGGAAGCATAGGTTGCTATGCGCTTATTTGGTTGTATGCTCAATCCCTTAGTGCAAAAGAACGTCACGTTATATTACCCCTTATGATAGCAACCATTATTATGCAGTATGTCGCTTTTATTCTTTGCCATCACAAGTTCGTACAACGCTTAATTTTCTCTTACACTAAATGATCTAACACTTTTAGAAGCAATTTTTATTGCCTTATTGCACCGATGACAACTTACTTGAAGGATCTTACTCAATCCTTAAGTAGGTATGGTGGACTTTTGAAAATAAGATTTGGGTTTAAGGGTTTTTGGATACACAAGTAGTATCTCTACTTGGTGCGGAATTTTTGGCTAGCAAAGATGGGGGGCAAGCACCACATGTTGAAGGATCTATGACAATATAACTTCTATGTGAATATGAACAAACATAAACCATTACATTGTCTTCCTTGTCCAACATCAACAATTTTGGCATATAATATTTTGATGGGGGCTCACAATCACAAAAGATTTCCATGATAGTGTATTTGCATGTGAAAGTTCTCTTCCTTATAGTAATCATTTAGGAATTTCTTGTATGACCAATATTATGATTGTCAAGCTTCAAAAGATTTCACTTTCTAAACCCAATGTGATGCTACCTCTAGGCATGATATGAACATATAATTTCAACTTCATGACATTCAATTCATTCAATAATTTACTCATAGGATATAAGTGAAGCACAAGAGTAAATGACAAACTACTCCAAAAAGGATACAAGTGAAGATCAAGCGAGTAGTTAAGTAAATAGGTAGCTATGTGAGGACTCTTTCTTATTTAAAAACTTTCAAATCTAAGTATTTTATTCAAACAACAAGCAAAAAATGACATTTTAATAATAGCACAACTCATGTGAAGAAGAAAAAACTTAGACTCAACCGATACTAACCGATAATTGTTGATGAAGAAAGGTGGGATGCCTACCGGGGCATCCCCAAGCTTAGATGCTTGAGACTTCTTGAAATATTATCTTGGGATGCCTTGGGCATCCCCAAGCTTGAGCTTTTGTGTCTCCTTAATTCCTTTTATATCACGGTTTCCCTAAATCTTAAAAACTTCATCCACACAAAACTCAACAAGAACTCGTGAGATAAGTTAGTATAAACCAATGCAAAAACCTTATCATTCTCTACTGTAGCAAATCACTAAAATTATTATTCAACATTGCGTACTAATTAAATGCCTCTGCATATTTAATACTCCTATCCTCAAATAGAATCATTAAACAAGAAAACATATGCAAACAATGCAAACATAACAGCAATCTGCGTACATTCTGTAAAGAATGCAAGAGTATCAATACTTTTTTAGCTCCAAAAATTATGAAAATTTACCACAATGTAGAAAATTTATTAGAGCTTATTTTGCAAAAAGTTTCAGCATTTTAGCACATTCTGACTTTTCTAGGGAATTTTTGCAACAGCGATAAACTTTCTGTTTTGAAACAACAACATGTAGACTTGCAAAGTAAGCATGGTGAAGGATATCCTTGACATTTTTATTGAAAAGAAAGATGCAAAAAATTATTCTAAATAACAGCAAGCAAATCCTAACAAAATAAAATGATGCTCCAAGTAAAACTCATATCATGTGATGAATGAAAACATAGCTCCAAGTGAGGTTACCGATAATGTTGAAGATGCCTTCAGGGGCATCCCCAAGCTTAGTTGCTTGGATATTCCTTGAATATTACCTTGGGGTGCCTTGGGCATCCCCAAGGTTAGGGGCTTTTCACTCCTTATTCTCCTCATATCAACATCTCACCCAAAACTTGAAAACTTCAATCACACAAAACTTAACGGAACTTCGTGAGATAGCACTACTGCAGGATGCTGCTAACATGACACTATGATTAGAGACCCTTTCACGAAACTGTGTGCGATGCACTAATCGCAAACGGTGATGTAAAAAACCCTTCAAAAAAGGTGCAAAACGTTTGCGATGGAGGATGGATCAAACAAGGTTCAGATTTTAGTTGCGTGTGCGGTGCAGGGCATATGGTTCAGTTCAATGAACTGTTTGTGATGATGAGGAACAAAAGAAACGGGCAGCCAGATGAAGGTGTGTGCGATATACAACATACACACTGGTACAACGACCTGCTATACAGACGGTTTTTAACCCCATTCCGCGACTGCATTTGGAACCGTCGCCAAGTGAGTGTGTGCAATAGGGGGGGTCCTTCCCACATGACCCAGAAATCGTTGGGGATAGGCCCTCCTGGGACACAGGCTGGGGCCGTGTGCGATTGGGTGAGGCATCGAAACCAAATCATTTCCATAGGTATGTACATCCCACACGGTGAATCCCAGAAAATCATTTCCGTAGGTATGTACATCCCACACGGTGAATCCCAGAAAATCATTTCCGTAGGTATGTCATCCCACATGGTGAATCCCAGAAAATCATTTCTGTAGGTATGTACATCCCACACGGTGAATCCTAGAAAAACATTTCTGTAGGTATGTATATCACACACAGTTCTCTTTGTGTGGAAATGTTTGTGCAAGGTGGCCTAACGCAAACAGCTCGCTGCCGGAAGTCGTGTGTGATTGTTAGTTGATCGAACACACCTACTTTCTAGAAACCGTGCGGGTTGTTTGAGTTCATCGCCCACGGTGTTGTCCGAGTAACCGTCTGCAATAGAAAACCCCAATAAGCATGGTAATTAGCCTATTATTGATAATCCATGTAAGGATCAAACTGACGTTTCTTATAAAACACGCCAGATATTTCATATCCGTATAAAAGCAACCAGGATTTCATAATCGAATTACATCAGATAGCTTCGCACTCGCCACGCCATTACACAACAAACACCAAGTTTCACATGCAGCATCAAAACCTTGGAAAGTAGCATCATATACGGTAAATAGACGGATGAATCTCATCTAGGAAAGCTGAGAAGCGGAAGGCAAATATTGAGCTTTCAGTGATGTTGAATGTCCTTACAAATTTAGGCCAGTGGCTATGGATAATTGCCGCCCAACCTTCGTCCTCTTGACAAGACTTCAATATTGTACCGTGGGTGTTGAATGAATACCTTCCTCGCCTCTTGACCATGCAGGTGGTTTGACGGTAATCATCGGTGAACTGCTTTGAAAAGTCTTGAAAATAAAGCTATGAATAAATCGCTGTTGTAAATTTTGAAATGGCGCAAGGGGTAAAAACAAGGTAAAAGAGTTGGTACCATCCTATAGTTGACTGATGTCTTCTTCTTTGTGCAAACAAAGATCTTGCTGTTATTCGTCGCAAGTTTCTTCATCCTAACAATCTTTCTGAGTTTCTTTACTTGGTTGATATTCACGAACATCTCATTTCCCCATATGCAAAATGGGTCGAACAGTGGGTGTAACATCCCAAATTTTCAATTTGGAATGTTATACATAGAGCATAATTGCATATCATATTTTTTCGTTGCATTTTTGCTCGATCCTAGAAATTCTACACAACTCAAGGACCCACGGAGAGAGTTGGGGATTTCGTTATTTTCATATTTGAGTTTTCTCAAATTTTGAAAATAGGATCATTTGATTTTAATTATTTTATCTTCAATTATTTCTACTATCAAAACATGAGAGAGGGAATGAAATGACTTTCCCAAAATAAAGAAATAATAAAGATGTAATAATAAAATAAAATAGGATTTTATTTTGGAGTTTTTCGCCTTTTTATTTGAATTTAGGAAAAATGCGCGTTTTTCAAAATTGCATTTAGGCTCCAAATAAATGTTCATCTAGTCCGGCTTTATTTTAGAAGCCGGGGAAAATTTATTTCGGGATTTTTGGAGTCCGTTTAGTATTTCTTTTTATTTTTCTTCTCGCATGAATTATTTTATAAAAACGCAAGACCGACCTTTGGCCGTGCCCGGCGGGACTCGCTCGGGGCGATTAAATAGCGCCGCCACGCCCCACCACCCCTGCGCTGCCGCCCACCCACCCAGAAAACCCTAAACCTAACCGCGCCGCCGCCCGAGTCGCCGGACCCGCCGCCGACTTCGCCGCCCGATCCGTCGGTCGAGGTTCGCCGCCGCCTCGTTTTGCGTGTCGCGGTTTTTTTAAAAAAACGAGCGGTTTTTCTTCTTGTTATTTTCGGTTTTTTTTGTTTTCATTTTTTTATGTTAGATCGGTTTTTTTTCTTGGTTCGGTTAAATAGCGAACGTTCGTTCGTTCGTTCGTTTTTAACGAACGCGTTCATCAGATTAGTTTAGTTAACGAACATCCGTTCGTTAAACCGTTCGTCGTTTTTCTTTTTCTCGGATTTAATCCGCGGTTTTTCTGATCGCAATTCTTGATCTGATTTTCGTTTTAGTATAACTTTTCGCTCGTTTACCGGAATTAGGCGATTCAAGCGCGTGGAGTTTCTACTCGAAACCCTCTTTCCGAATAACCTACTTAAACAAGTTTTTGCTTCTGTAAAATTTGACTTAGATCCAGATTAGTAAAACGGAGCTGTTTTCTTCCGCCGTTTGATTTTCGTTGCTTCGTTTGATTTGATTCTTTTTGCAAACCAGAGTTCTTAAGTTGGACTATCTGGTTAGATCTATTTGAGTTTTACCTGTGCATTAGATGAGTACTTATTGTATGCTTGTTTGTTTGTCTGCGATAGAATACCCGGAGTGTGCCGCCTGTTACTTCGAGTCTCTAGGTTTCGCGGATCATCGGCAAGGCAAGTAACACTTTGATCATACTCCTTCTCATACCCAGTTTTTATGCATCAGATCTATCCTCAAACACTTGCATGATTAGGATTTAATTAAATTGTGGGTTTTGGGAAGTAGATTGAGGTAGTACCTATTACCTGTTTTATTATCAAACCCTTGGGAGTTACTTCTACGTTTGCTTATTATTCCATGCTATGCTAGTAGACGTGGATTGGGTGAGTGAATTCCATTACAGATGTGAGATCGTTAAATTAATGGTTTATTTGAGGTGGCAACTTAAACACACATCTGGGTGGATTGAGGCACCTGGTTTCTATCAGGACTTGCCTGTATTTCTTCGGACCGCCACCCAGGCTCAAAGGGATCATGAGATTATTCAAACTAGAAACTTCCGTGTGCAGCCACAAGCCATTATGGGCTCTGGCATGGCTGATTAAGTTGTGCGAACTCTTACGTGTAGAATATCAGATGTAGGGGAAAGTAGGTGTACCGGTCTACCCACATGTAAGGTGCTAGTGCTTCTGAAAGACTATGTCTCGGTCATCCGTTTCTCAAACATCATGTAGTGCGAGAAATCCAACGGAGGCTATCGAGTCTTGTGGGGAAAAGTGCGCAAACCTCTGCAGAGTGTATAAATTAATCATGGTTAGCCGTGTCCCCGGTTATGGACATCTTGAGTATCTAGTACTTGGATTATCATGTGAATCTCATCATGTTACTTCTAATTAATATTGTTGGGTTTTAAATGAGTACTTTAAATTGGGATTGAGAATGCTGTCAACCGTTCTCAATGTTTCACAACCACCATGATAGTTAAATAAATTTATTCCTTTGCAGTAGGGAAAACCTGGCTTTATGCAAAACTGTAACCTTAGAGCTTTCCACCAGCCAAATATTCATGTAGTATAGGCTTATTATTCCATTGTTCTCTATGTGTTACATTGCGGCATATTCCATGTCTTGACCCGTTTTGGGCTGCAACGTTTCATGTTGCGAGACTTTTCGAACGACAGTAAGGTGCTTAGGTCGTGGTTCTATACTCGATGATGCCGTTGGAGTTGATGGACTCGCTTATTCTTCCAAGTCTTCCGCTGTTATCGTATTTAGATGGCCTTAAGCCATATTTATTTTTATTAAGTTCTCTCTTGAGACATTCGATTGTAATAAGTGTGTGATTGCTACTCTGTTATAAATCCTCCGAGTACTGTGTGGTGTCAGCATTACTGATCCAGGGATGACACCGAGCATAGAGATCAGACTGTTTGAGGTTTGGTCGTTACAAAGATGGTATCAGAGCACACGCTGACTGTAGGACACGACCATTAAGCTAAAGCCCTAGATCACTACTCTCTCTTCTCATTTCTAACTCCTCGTCTTTTCTACTCTTTTAGGATGACGGAAGCGAGGATCAAGTTCACCCAGCCGGATGAAGATACACCCTTCAGACGACACCTGAAGGAAGTCACTAAGTACCTGAACATAGGAATACCAAGCTTCACCGGGACCTGCAATTCCACTCTACCCGAAGAAGAGTGCTGGAAGATTCAAGCTCAAGTTCCCGGAAGGACGTTTGCGCCAATCACGGAGCCCATAGAGTGTGTTTTCAATGCAATAACCTGGAGTCTGGGGAAGAGCATGGCAGCTCACATAACCATGGGGCGCATTAGATAAGTTTACAAAGAAGACCTCAAGGATACTATCTACCAGATTTGCGGGCGCCGAGATGAACAATGGGAGATAGTTGGCACTAAGAAGGATCGATCCATTGCAGCTTTCATCCAGGACTTCAATCAGCACATTCGACGCCAGGAGAACCAGATGTGCGCAGACATGATGAAGTTGAAGACAGCAAAAGCCAAGATTATCGAACTAGAAGGAGAACTGAAGGCCACTCTGTCGGGGAAGCTGATCGGACCCACGAACACCTATGGGGCCAGCGGACCGAGCCCCTTTCGGTTCGGCGGGGGGCGGAGGTCGCACGAAGAGCAGATCGAGGCGAAGCACACGAGCAGTTTACCCAGCTTCGGAGCTCTCCGGAGAGATAACACTCCTACTGCTGCATGTCTGATTGTATTGTGTTCTTGCTAGGGAGCGCTGATTGCTACAGTGCACACCAGCTGCTAACAAGACCTAGCGTGGGTGTATTCTGGCTTCGAACCTTTCGAACCTTCCTCTACGTTGTGCATGGGCCTCCTTTTATATGCTCAAGGGGTCTCCGACAGGTGGCAACGTAGACAAAGGGTAAAAATGAAAAAAGAGTGCGGTTGGTACAACTACTTGTACAGTGTACCATACCTAACCCTGACGGCAGGGGACAAAGGCATTAAATGCCCGTCTCGTCGCCCAAACAAAGGCAGCGAGGACCGTCGGGCGCCACCGCTTGCCACGATGGCAATCTTGTCGGCGCCGCTTACCACCGCGCTCCGCTGGCCAAGACTGACCTCTTGCCACGCGCTACCGAAAGGTCGAGGCGACACGTTGGTGGATGTGCTGGAGCGCAGTAATAGAATGGCAGTCTGCCGCGGCAAGCGCCTTGCCGCGGTTGTGACCTTGTCGCATCCGGAAGCTTGTCGCTCAACGGGCCTTCCCGGCAAGCTCCTCTTGCCGGGGCCTTGTCTCCTAGGTGCCTTGGTTGGCCTTCCCGGCAAGCTCCTCTTGCCGGGGCCTTGTCTCCTTGGCTTGAATACTTTGTTCTTGAATGGCTCCAAAGGAACCACGGAGGACCTTGGCGGTCACCTAGCAAGCCTCGCCGCGGGGTGCTGCGACTGCCCGTGCATGAGTTCGGGATACTAGGGTACCCCTACTCTAGTGCACCAACAGAGCCCCGGGCTGGGCCACCTGCAGTGCCGAAGCTGTTGGGCCAGGCCCAAAGCAGGGCATGGGCACACGCGCCTGGCTTACGCCATGACTCACTCCGGACCCACCACGCCCCCACAGGCAGCCAGCGTCGAATGCGGCATCGTGGGAGAGATCGTGGGGGTTTCTTTATTCGAAAGCGGGCGTCCGCCCCTCCCTCTTTATAAGCAGGGAAACAGGGCAGTCCGCCCACCTCGCCGATTCTGTCCAATCTTGAAAAACCTCCGCTGCTCCCCCTCTTCCCAAGGTGAAGAGAGCAGCGCTCCCCCATCGCCACCAGTACCACCAACATCGCCGATCTCCCCACCACCTCCGCCATGGCTCAAAGCCGACAAGGGAAGGCCGTGAAGTCGGCCGAGGCGCAGCTGCTCATGGCGCCGCGAAGGAGCGGCCATCTTCCCCCTCAGCTCGCGCTGTGAAGGATCTGAGGGAGTACTACTACCTCTTCGGTCGACGGAGGCGCAGCGCATCCGCGCACGAAGGTACTCCCAGCTGCTGCTTGGGCGGCTCGAATGGGTATCCCTTCTTCGCGCTCTTCTTCTACTGCAGGCTCTGCCCGCCCTTCTCTGAATTTTTCTGTGACATCATGAACACCTACGGGTTCCGCCTCCTTGACTTCACCCCCAATGCTGTCCTGACCATGGCAGTTTTCGCACATCTCTGCGAAAAATTTGTCGGAGTCCATCCCAACGTAGCTCTTTTCCGCCACTTCTTTATGCCTCGAGTTGAGAGAGGAGAGCCTCTTGCCAGAGGAATCGCTTGGATCTCGAGGATCGGCAAGAAGGAAGCCTATCTAGAAGGAGAGCTCCGTAGCAAGTGGGAGGAATGGAGGGCAGATTGGTGTTGGATTGTTGAGGAGAACCCGCAGCCCCTTACTGCCCAACGCCAAACCCCAATAGTGCGCGGCAACGATTGGAGTAACGTGGCCCCAGAAGATGCTAGGCTGAAGATTGCAGTCACCCGAATCCTTCGCCTTAGACTTGCCGGGCTCACCGTAGGCACCGTTGGCGCAGACTTCCTTCACCGTCGCATCGCCCCCTTGCAGGAGAGGAGGAGACCTGCCTGGGAGTTTGAGAACGCGGCAGATATCATTAGGCTGCGCCCGGGCCTTAATTTCAATTTCACAGTCTTGGAACTTGACGCGATGCTCTTGGAGCTGTTCAAGCCTGACCCTGACCATCCCGAGATGTTCAGGTTGCCGAGGGGCGTCGTCCCGCTGTGCAACAATTCCTCGCTTGACCGCATCCGTGCAATGATGCCGTTGTGCGATTCGCATGGAATTGTCCCAACCTGGCAAGAGCCTGCGGATGACGTCGTGCGGGAGTTCTTTGACAGCCTGGTAGAAGTGCCGGTCCGCCCCGACGAGTAGAGGGGCCTCACCCGCGACACCACTGATGACGAGATGCAGCGCATCGCCACCAGGCTGGAGGAGGCTGCGGAGCGCTGCCATGGCGAAGTTCGGATTCACCGTGGAGGAGGCAGAGGCAGCAGAGGCGGCAATCCTTGTCGGCGAAGGGAGTTTGCCGCAAGGAGGAGCTTGCCGAGCTCGGCCGAGTCGAAGCGAGCCGCCGAGGGCGCCTCCTCCCACCATCAAGCAGCTTGCCGCGAGCGGAGCCCCAGCTCCACTGAAGAAGGCGTCTCCGCAAAATTTGGAGACGGCGGGCGGCAGACGGGCCAACAGCCGTCGTGCCGCGCGACGCGCTCCACCGCGGCAAGCGCTGTTGCCGCGGGAGCACCTCACGCCGCCGCAGCAACTGGAGCGGGGCCCTCCGAGACCACCGCTGCTGCTCCCGCCAAGCGGCCAAGGGAAACCACTCTTCCGCCTCGTCGTACCGGAGGTGAGCCAAAATTTGATCTCTCCGCGCTCAGCTCCGACGAGGAAGAAGAAGAAGAGTAAGATTCTGTGCCGCACTTGTAGTTCTTCAATTTGTTGCTTTTCTTGTGTCTGATTTGCTTCACTCTGAATCCATTCCTTTTCAGGACGCTGGCCCAGAGAGCGTCGAAGAGAGCCAAGGTCCCGGTGGTTGTCATCGAGGACGATCCCACCGCGACAGCAGGAGGCGCGTATGAGACCACCTTGCCGGACGCGGCAACTCTTCCTCAAAGCAGCCCCCAGCACAGCCCCAGAGTAAGTATATGGTTTATTTCCTGCTGTTAGGCGTGCGTGGGTGCTCTTTCTTTGCTAATATCTGACTGCTGATTTGTGTAGGAGCAGAGCAGCCCCACCAGGAGTGCCCTGAAGCAGCTCCTGACATGCCATCTGCTTCGACTACACCGCCAAGGGAGGATTCCCCGGCAAGGGAGTGTTCTCCGGCAAGGGAGACTTCTCCGGCAAGGGGCAGCTCTCCGGCAAGGGACAGCACCAACGATCCTCCGGTGGTTGAGGCCACGACTGCAGACCCTAGTGCAGGTACTCCCTTCGCTTGGAAACTTCCCTTGTGTTTTTTCTGATCTTCCGATTTTTCTTTTTGAATATTTGCTTGACTGTTCTTTCTTCTTTGGTCGTCAGATCCACCCACCGCAGAGCCAATGGAGACCGAGATCGCCGGCGAGGAGGACGCGCGCGGCAACACTGACGACGCCGCCGCCGTTGAAGAAGAAGCCGACGCTGATGAGCCTGTCGGAGAAGAGGCCGCCAGAGCCACCGCCGCAGAAGCTGGCGAGGGGTCCGGCGATCGCACTAACGGCCCTGAGGCCGCAGGAGCGTCAGGCGCTACACCGACCGCCGATCCCTCCGCCGCTGCTGCAGCGTCAGACTCCGAAGAGCCCCAGCCCGGCGCCTACTTGAAGGCCGGCGATGGCGTCTTCATCAAGCTCCCCTGGGCATCGAGCCCCAGGGCCCCGGTCGAAGGAGAGACCTTTGACGAAGAGCTGCTCGCCTCCGCTGGGCTGACGCTGGTCGACGCGCCAAGGAGCAGCAGCGGCGAGTCTGAGGAGGAGGAGCTGTTACGGAAGCTGCTGTCGCTCTACCGCACCCGACAAGCCAAGCTGGAATCCCGGGAAGCGCTTGTCGCAAGGCGGAGCGGACATCGAGAAGCGCGGAGGAGCTCGGGGCCTCAACAGGAAGCTCTCGGGCCCCGCAAAGGAGCGGGAGCAACTCGTCAAGGAGCGTAAAGCCTTCCTCCTCGAGAAGGCTGAAGCTGAAGAGCAACAAATGCTTGCCGCTGAGAAGCTGTCTGCGCAGGAAGGCGAGTTGGCGCAGCGAAAGGTCAATCTTGACAGCCATGAAGAGGATCTTGTCACGCGTGAGCAGACATTTGGCGGGGCTCTCAAGGAAGCAAAGGATGCCGCCGCAGCTGCCGAGGCCGCCAAGAAGGAGCTGGAGACGAAGGTGATGCAGCTGGAGGCCAGTCTGAAGAGCGGCGAGGAGCTTGCTGCACTCAAGCATGAGCGAGAAGGATGCCTACACTCTTGGGGAGCTGCAGGGCCGTCTCGCTGAGAGGAGCAAGGAGCTCAGCGCCGCCAAGGACTCCAACGCAGATCTTGAGTTGAAGCGACCACCTTGACTCAGGGGCCTGGACGGCGCCGGGGAGCAGGAGGTGGCCTTGAAGGAGAAGATCAAGGCCGACGAGGCGTTCTTGGCGAGTCTTCTTGCCGCCAGAACACTTCGGGGATAATGTGGAGCTTGGACCGAAGGTCTCGTGGATGTTGCCGCTGACCATCGACAGGAGTCTGGCGGAGCTGGGGATGGTAGATCTTGGTATTCCTTCGATGAGCACCTCCAGCCCAGCGCCAAGCTCAGCTTGTTCTTCAAGGGCGTGGTGACGGCCCTCCAGCGACTCCGGGAAGAGATCCCAAAGCAGCTGGCCGACGAGTCGCGCCAGATCTGTGCGGGAGCTCTTCAGAAGGTGTTGATGAAGGTGGCCTTCCGCAATCCAGGCCTCAACCTCACCAACGTCCTCAAGTCCTTGCCGCCGGATGCTGATGTGGAGGCGCTCAAGACCCTTGTGGCACCCATTGTGGACAAGGTGAGCAAGATCAAGAGGGTTGATGGCGACCGCGTAGATTAGGCCACCCATTTTATCTTTTCCTTGTCGCTGCTGATAATGTTAGGATAACAATCTATAGAGCTGCGACAAGCTATCTTGTAATATAACTCTATCTCGGGCAGTGATTGCAATGCTATTTCCTTTACTTGATTCCTTCCTTTGTATGTTTTTGCCCTACGCTTTTAGGGAACTTGTCGGTATGAGCACCTTTGCGCGTCTTGCTGAGTGCAGGACGTCGGCAGCCTCTTTGGCGATGCCGCTACCGACAAGTAACCTTATCATAACTAATCGCAGCTCACTTAAATTGTTGAGCGGACTCGAAACAAAGTAAGGGCGCAACTAGCTACGAGTTGGTTCCTCCGCGCACAGGTTTTCCATACAAAGTACGGTCGTTCGAGGAAGATAACTTAAAATTTTTAAAACTGATTGCTCAAATTATAGCAACTTAGCTTTTCTGTCGTTTGCTTCCCGGTAAGGCGAAATTTTCTTGAACGACGCTTGGTCCACACCATTATCTTCTCCTTCCCCCCCGGTAAACTTGTGGGCGAGGGAACCTTCCTTTCTTTGATAAAGAGAAAGAAGAGAAAATAAAGATATGGAGCCCTGTGGCTCGTTATTGCTTACCGGGGTAGGTGCTGCACAAAGTGTCAGATAATGCATGCAAAAATAAGGTAGAAAGCATGAAATTGACAAGAAGTGCGGAGCACACGAACTTTACTTATGCACGGGATCTGCGCCCGGCTTTGTACAAAGGATTACATGCAACATCGGCAAGACTTGTACAAAAGGTGGTTGCGGAACAGGTTCAAGCAACCGCGCTTCTCTGAGTAAAACTTACGAAGATGCTCAATGTTCCAGAGTTGCTCACCGAATGCCATCTTCGGTCTCAAAGCGGACAGCGCCAGCCTAGTGACTCGTTTCACCCGGTAAGGGCCTTCCCACTTGGCGTCAACTTGTTGGAATTCTTGGCGGACTGACGCGCCAAGAACAAGGTCGCCTTCCTCGAGACTTCGGCATTAACTGCGGCTATGGCGGTGGCGCAAAGCCTGCTGGTATCGAGCAGCTCGTCTGACAACTGAAGACGGTCTTCCTCAAGGAGCGGTCGTCATCTTGTCGCAATTGCTCTTGCTCAAACTCATCATAGCGAGCACTCGAGGTGACCCGTATATGAGTTCCGTGGGGAGAACTGCCTCTGCTCCATAGACTAGGCGAAGGTGTCGGCGGTGGCTCGATTTGGTGTCGTCTGATCGACCAAAGAACCACCGGCAGCTCCTCAATCCAGTTTCTTCCGCACTTGTGCAGCCTGTCGAAAGTCCTGGTCTTGAGCCCGCGCAGCACTTCAGCATTTGCCCTCTTCGCTTGACCGTTACTTCTTGGATGAGCAACAAAAGCGAAGCAGACCTTGGCGCCAAGATCTTGGACGTACTACATGAAGGTGCGTCGCGTGAATTGTGTGCCGTTGTCGGTGATGATCCTGTTAGGTATCCCGAAACGGCAAACAATCGACCTGAAGAACTTGACTGCTGACTATGCTGTCACCTTCCTCACTGCTTCCACTTCCGGCCACTTTGTGAACTTGTCGATTGCAACGTACAAGTACTCAAAGCCCTCGATAGCTCGGGGAAAAGGGCCGAGGATGTCGAGCCCCCAGACCGAAAATGGCCAGGATAAAGGGATCGTCTGGAGAGCTTGAGCTGGCTGGTGTATCTGCTTGGAATGGAACTGGCACGCTTCACACTTGGTTACTTGTGCAGTTGCATCACGGAGGGCTGTCGGCTAAAAGAAACCTTGCGGAATGCTTTGCGGCAAGTGCTCTTCGCCAATGTGGTGACCACATATGCCTCCATGTATCTCTCGCCAACAGCTTCATCCATCTTCGGTGAATACACTTCAATTCACACTATTGAGTCTTCTTCTGTATAGTGTGTTGTCGACAAACTGGTACATACTTGACTGCCGGGCTACTCTTTCCGCTTCTTCTTGCTCTTCGGGAAGTTCTCCTGTCTGAAGGAAATGGACAATCTGCTGCGCCCATGCTGGAGCTTGCGGCTCGACAACAAGGACTAAAGGCACATCTGCTGCTGCGGGAACATCCGCTTCTACAGCGAGAACCTGCGGCTCAGCCGGAGCTTGACGTTCCCCGGCAAGCTTGCCGGAGCAAAACTTGTCGGGAGCGTCTGCTTCAACGAAACAAACCCTAGGGCTTGTCGGAGCAGACTGCTCCTCAACACTCTTGGTGTTGATCTTGAGGACCTTCTTGGCGGCGGCTTCGGGGAGCTCTGCCGGAAAGTAGTCTCCAGAAATCAACTTCCTCTTCTTGTCCTGCCCAGTTGATGGAGTTATAGACGGTTGAGTCAGCTTGAGCACAAAGATCCCTGGTTCCACAGGTAACTTAAGTGCGGCGCACTTTGAGAGGCCATCTGCAATGTCGTTATGAGCTCTTGGAACATGTTCCATCTGTAGGCCGTCAAAGTGCTCTTCTAGCTTTCTCACTTCATCAACATAAGCTTCCATCAACGGACTCTGATAACTCTTGTTCACTTGGCGGATGACAACCTATGAGTCACCCCTGACAATGAGCTTCTTGATCCCAAAGTCCACTGCGATCCTGAGACCGGCAAGCAAACCTTCATACTCTGCAGTATTGTTTGTTGCTTGCTCCTTGGGAAAGTGCATCTGGACTATGTACTTGAGGTGCTCTCCGGTGGGTGCGACAAGTAGCACGCCCGCACCGGCGCCTTGCAGCGAGAAGGCACCATCAAAGTACATCAGCCACTCTTTGCTTGCTTCCTTGACGGGGATGCTCGTTTCTGGAATTTCTTCGTCTTGTGTTGGCGTCCATTCTGCTATGAACTCTGCCAGTGCTCTGCTTTGGATAGTTGAAGTGCTTTCAAACTTGAGGCCAAAGCTTGACAGTTCAAATGCCCACTCGACAATCCTGCTGTTGCTACGGATTTTGCATTATCCTCTTCAGCGGAAAGCGAGTGGCGGCTGTGATCTCATGTGCCTGAAAGTAATGGCGCAGCTTTCTCGAGGCCATGAGAAGGCCGAAAAGCAATTTCTGCACACCAGAGTACCTTGACCTAGCCCCCTGCAGAAGGGAGCTGACAAAGTAAACTGGGCGCTGCACCATTCTCTTTTGCACCTCCTCGTACGCCTGCGCAGATCCATCTTTGTCGGGACCAGAGCTTGCCGGTGAAGTCTCTTGCTTGTCGCCGGATGCATTTGCCGTGGTTGCTAGCTCATCATCCGCCTCCCTCTCCGCTACTAACGCAGCACTAACCACTTGATTGGTTGCCGCTATATATAGCAGCAACTTCTCTTGTGGCTTAGGTGCGACAAGTATTGGAGTGGAGGACAGTATCTCTTTAAGTCTGCGGCGCAGCCTCCGCTTCGAGTCCATTTCATTGGACCTGCCTTTTCAATATTTTGAAAAATGGCAGGGCGCGCTCAGCAGACCTAGAGATAAACCTGCTGAGAGCAGCTACGGAACCGGCAAGCCTTCGTACATCCTTGACGAGCTTTGGTGCTTCAATCTGCTCAATGGCCTTGATCTTGTCGGGATTGGCTTCAATTCCCCCTGAGACACGAAGAACCGAGAAGCTTGCGGAGGAATCCAACACACACTTCTCGGGGTTGAGCTTGAGGTTGATCTTGCGCAGATTTGCAAAGGTCTCGTCTAAATCTTGAATCGAGTCGCCTTGTCCTTGCTCTTGACCACTATGTCATCCATGTAGGCTTCCACATTTACGTGTATTTGCGGCTCAAAAGCGTCATGGACTACTCTTGCAAATGTCGAACCAGCATTCTTTAATCCGAAAGGCATCCAAATGCGAAACCGTATGTGCCACATGGGGTAATGAATGCGGTCTTCTCCTCATCCCTTCGCCATGAAGATCGATGGTACCACGAGTATGCATCAAGAAATGAAAGCAAATCACATCCGGCCGTGGAGTCAACAATCTGGTCGATCGCGGCAAGGAAATGGGTCTTTGGGACAAGCTTTATTAACATCGGTAAAGTCGATACAAAACCTCCATTTTCCGTTTGCCTTGCGCATACGACTACGAGGATTGGCCAACCACGAGGATGGAGCACTCCTCGACAAGGCCGCTGCTTCCAACTTCTTGATTTCTTCTGCGATGAATTCTTGGCGCCCTCCTTTGCACCTTCGACTTTACGCTTGGCGGGCGCGCGTGAGGACAGAGCGGCAAGATGATGCTCAATTACTTTCACAGGAACACCGGGATGTCGGGCGGTTGCCATGCAAACACGTCGGCGTTCGCCCATGAGGAAAGCAACGAGCGCGCCTTCCTATTTAGGGTCGAGAGTGGGCGATGGTGAAGGTACCACCGGTGCCGTCCTCCTTGGCGGACACCTTCTTAGTCTCGGTGTAGCTGCCATCGTCTTCTTACACTTGCGGTGGAGCTCGATGGTGCGTCCTCGGCGGTAGCACAGCACTCGAAGAGTGCGCTTGCGGAGTGGGCATCGAGCTCTTGCGGACTTGGTCTTCTTCTTCGCCCGGAGCTTCAGCGGCAAGTGGCTTGTGATCTGCTGCGGCTGCTGCTTCCCGGTAGATCTTGTCGGCGCAGATAAGAGCATCCTTCTTGTCGCCAGGGCAGAGATGACACTTATCGGGCGGGCATCTTGACATGTTGTATGCATAATGAGAGGCTGCCATGAATTTGGCGAGTCTTTGGGCGGCCAAGTATCCCATTGTAAGGCAATGGAAAGTCAACGACGTCAAAGTGACTCTCTCGATCCTGAAGTTCAACTTCGCTGCCAAGCGTCGCGGCAGCGTGATCTTTCCTTCGCTTGCTCCTTCCGGATTGATTCCTTGGAATGTGCCGTCTCTTGAGCTCGCCATCGAGGATCTGAAGCTTCGGAGCACCGCGGAGGAGATCGAGTTCAAGCCGCCCCGCCGTCAACTAGCATCTTAGTGACCTTGAGGTTGCGGATAGTTGGTGAAACCAACATCGGCAAGCACCCGACCGCAGATTATGCGATCGGTGGTCCTCAATATCAAAGATGATAGGCGTCTTGGACCATTTCGAGGCTTGCGTGACTCGATGGATGGTTACGCGCATTGACTTCCGCATCCATTGCTTGAGTTGGCGGTGCGAAGTATCGCGAGAAGCACCGCCGTCAACGCACAAGATCTCTCGTGGCTTTCGGAACTCCTGCTCATCGGTCTCGTCATCTTCCATGTCTTCATCGTCGTCGTCATCTTCATCCTTATCGCGGCCGCGGGAGGTCTGTCTCCTTGCCGCTGCTTGGCCTTGCGCTGGCGTCCTCCCGGCAGGCGTTTCTTGCTAGCTCCTCCGGCACCTTCTGGGCCTTCTCCTTGTCGCGTTGTTCAGTACTCAGCCTTTTGCTGCTCAACAAGCTGCTCGACCTTCTTGCAGCTCGGAGGTCATGGCCCTTAGTGCGGTGGATCTTGCAATCTTGCTTGTTGGAGCCGTCACGCTTGTCGGCGACCGCCACAACTGGCAGTTGGTGCCGCGGCAACCTCCTTGCGGAGTTACCAACTTTGGCTTTCTTGGCGCCACCTCCGTTGCGGACTGCTCGACAACTAGCAGATCTTTGCCTTTCTTTTTCCTGTTGTTCCGCCGCCGGCTTTTCTTTGCCGGGGCAACCTCCTCACTATCAGATCCTGCTGCCTCCACATTCTCTCCGGGGAGTCTCCTCCCTTCCTCAGCACGTGCACACTTGTCGGCCGGGGCATACAGCTCATCGACATCTCTCGATCTTGCACATCGCCATCTCCTCCGCATCCTCGTTTTGCGTTCGATGAAACGCGCTGATTACCGCGGCGGGGTGGACATATGGGATGTTGTCTTTGTACGGCTGAATCTCTGAATGTACTTGCGCAGGGCTATCCTTCCTTCAGGCGGCAGATGAAGGTCGCTCTCTTGGCCATGGGGCTTGTGGTCTTTGTGAAGGCGCCGACAAGCTGATGGCATAGATCCGCCCATGAGGATATGGAGTTGTCCGGCAAGTGCATGAGCCAGGATCGACATTGGGCTTGAGTACCGGCCGGAAGTAGTTGGCGGGATCTTGTCGTCTCGCCCGGCAGCTTGCACCGCAATGGTGTAGATCTTTGAGGAACTCGATGGATGCGTCTTGCCGTCATACTTCTCTGGTACGTCTGGCTTGAAATTCTTCTTGCTGGGCCACTGGACTTGCCGCAGCTCACGGGTGAACGCAGGGCAACCTACCGCGTACGGCAAGTCGTCTGGTTCCCCTGGCGCATGCACGTCGACAGAGGGCCCAACGCGTTGGTCGGATTGACGCCGCACTTCTCTTCGGCGCTCGATGCGAGTTCGAGCGTCCTCTTGTTGTCGTTCGTGAAGAACTTGGCGTTGATCGCGACGAGCTCGTGGATCCGGCGACGCGGTGGAGTCATTTGTCGAGGTGGATCCGGCGAGTCGGCGATCTTAACCTTCGGGTGGAGAGTGCATGGTGGTTGCACCTCCACGGTCTCGTCGCCACCGGCTCGTGCTTAGCAGTCCTGCCGTGGCAGCGATGTAGTCGGTTGCATGAGTGTCGCCGTTAGCAAAGCCGATGAGACTACGGATGGTGGCCCTCCATTCATCGACCTTGTCGGCTGTTGGAGGGTAATCTAGGAGCAGATTGAGCTCTCGCCAAAGCTTCGCTGGAGTGGTGGGTGGCGATGGCGAGCGGTGCGAGGCGGGATATGCTCGGACTTCTAACTATGTTAGAAGGAGATATCCCGCCCAGCGACCGTGCCTCGCTTCGTGCAAAGCATGTTGGCGTGCACGCTGGTCTTGAGGGCCCCGAGATCCACCAGCTCGATCTTGGTCCAACGAGCGTATGGTACTGTGAATACCATGGCTTTGTCGGTCCGCGCCTCTGAGATGGGCGCGGTGCATGTCTGAACGCCGAGGTCATGCAGCCTTGTCCTTGGACTTGGCAGCGTCGTGGGCTCCTAAATCGGCGCCGTTCTTCCGCTGGCATCTACCCCACCACCCATTTGCTCTGGTGGTGGTGGGATCGACGTGGACTGCTCCGCTGCCGCCGAAGCCTTCTTCTTCGGTGGCATGTCGATGAAGACGATGAAGATCTTGCTCGTGTGAATGCCGGATCAGGTTCACGCAACCTCGACGCCCCCTACCTGGCACGCCAAAGATGTCGGGGAAGCTGATCGGACCCACGAACACCTATGGGGCCGGCGGACCGAGCCCCTTTCGGTTCGGCGGGGGGCGGAGGTCGCACGAAGAGCAGATCGAGGCGGCTTAAGCAGTTTACCCAGCGGAGCTCTCGAGAGATAACACTCCTCTTGCTGCATGTCGATTGTATTGTGTTCTTGCTAGGGAGCGCTGATTGCTACAGTGCACACCAGCTGCTAACAAGACCTAGCGTGGGTGTATTCTGGCTTCGAACCTTTCGAACCTTCCTCTACGTTGCGCATGGGCCTCCTTTTATATGCTCAAGGGGTCTCCGACAGGTGGCAACGTAGACAAAGGGTAAAAATGGAAAAAGAGTGCGGTTGGTACAGCTACTTGTACAGTGTACCATACCTAACCCTGACGGCAGGGGACAAAGGCATTAAATGCCCGTCTATGTCGCCCAAACAGTGCAAACAGGGACCGTCATGGGCGCCACCGCTTGCCACGATGGCAATCTTGTCAGCGCCGTTTACCACCACGCTCCGCTGGCGCGACTGACCTCTTGCCACGCCGCGCTGAAAGGTCCGTGGCAACACGTTGGTGGATGTCTTTGGGCGCAGATAATAGAATGGCAGTCTGCCGCGGCAAGCGCCTTGCCGCGGTTGTGGCCTTTGTCGCGTCCGGAAGCTTGTCGCTCACCGGGCCTTCCCGGCAAGTTCCTCTTGCGGGGCCTTGTCTCCTTGGCTTGAATACTTTGTTCTTGAATGGCTCCAAAGGAACCACGGAGGACCTTGGCGGTCACCGGCAAGCCTCGCCCACGAGAGTCTTGGATTGCCGCTGCGAGTTCGGGATACTAGGGTACCCCTACTCTAGTGCACCGACACACTCGCAAGGACTACATGGAGGAGATTGTAGCTCTAGTGGGACAAAACGGCGATCTTAAGGAGAAGATTGAAGAACTCATGGGAAATTCAGCACCCGGAGGAGAAGATGAATATTGCACCTGTCTAGAGAACTACATCATCATCGACGACACCGATTCCGATCCTAGTGATGATGATTTCGAAGATGAAGCTGGAGCAGATATCATGGAGTCTTCATCGGAGCAGTTTTTCTAGTTGACCACCATAACAGTAGTAGATTTCCCCCATCTTAAATTAGTTTTAGTTCCAGCACTTTGTAATGATAGATAGACCGTTGTATGCCCTTGTTTGAATTGATTGGAGTGATATTGTGTGATTTTTGTCTCATGTGCATATGGGTAGTGTTTTCTCCCTATACCTCATTCTATTCTTAACTCTCGTCTTTTCTTAAACCCTCAGATGCCTCCAAGACGTGACCCGGATTTGTTTCCCCGCCAGAGATCACTCAGTTGATTCAGCAGCAGAATGCCTTGATTCAAACATTGGTACAGAACCAAGGCAACAACAACAACAACAACCCACCACCACCACCACCTGTTGACCATTTGACCCGTTTCTTAAGGCTGAATCCGCCGGTGTTTTCCAATAGCACCGAGCCGATTGTTGCAGATGATTGGCTCCGTAAGATAGGGAGGGAGTTGACCACTGCAGGATGTACAGATGGAGAAAGGGTGAAATTTGCCGCACATCAGCCTGAAGGACCCGCAACGGCATGGTGGGAGAATTTTCTGACCACTTACCACTGAGACTTTGTCACATGGGATCAGTTTCACCAAGCTTTCCGTACTGCCCATGTTTCAGCAGGAGCTATGGCCATGAAGAAGCGTGAGTTTCGCAACTTGCGCCAAGGAGGACGGACAGTTGGCCAGTATGTGGATGATTTTAGTAAGCTAGCACGTTATGCCCCAGATGACGTTGCTACGGACGCAGCTAAGCAGGAGAAGTTTCTAGAAGGACTGAATGACGAGCTGAGCATGCAGTTGATGGTAGCCACCTTTAATAACTACCAGGAGTTAGTAGATCGTGCTCTTATGATTGAAGGGAAGCAGCAGCAGATTGACAATCGCAAGAGAAAGTATGGACATGGGAAGAATAACTCCAGAGCTCAGCAGAAACTTCGCTTTACACCGAAGCCAGGAGGACAATTTCAGCATACCCATGGAGGAGGTAGCTCGCACAACAATAATGTCACAAAGAATGGGAACGGGAATGGAGGAAGCAATGGACAAAATCACACCAACCCGTCAACACCATCCAAGGTAGACCTGAGCCACATCACTTGTTTTAAGTGCCGCAAGACTGGGCATTATGCAAATGATTGTCCAGAAGGCCAAAATGGTAATGGTAATGGAAGCTCAGGAAGGAAGCCGAACCCTTTCAACAAAAGACAAGTGAACCACGTTACCGTGGAGGAGGTTGAAGCTCAGCCAGATGCAGTAATAGGTAAGTTTTTGGTTAAGTCATTTACTGCAGTTGTTCTTTTTGATACTGGTGCATCACATTCATACATATCAAGGGGATTTGTGGATAAGTTTAGCCTGCCCACTAGAACTCTTAAGACACCCATGCTAGTAAGCTCACCGGGAGCGGAGTATACGGCCGGTCAAGGATGTTTTCAAGTGCCATTAAGTATATGGAGGCATGTTTTCCGAACGGATTTAATTATATTGGAATCCCAAGGTTTGGATGTAATTCTTGGAATGGATTGGTTGTCGATGTATGGAGGAAACATCGATTGTGCCAGTAAGACAATTTTGCTTAGGACACCAGAAGGAAGGAGAATCAAGTATGTATCACGGCATGAGCCGAGAAGGGCACATGTAAATTCCTTAGCAGGAGTTGTGCAGGAGGAAGTACCAGTGGTAAGGGATTACCCAGACATGTTTCCGGAAGAGTTGCCAGGCATGCCACCGGATAGAGACATTGAGTTTCTGATTGAACTACTGCCAGGCACTGGGCCAATATCTAAGAGACCGTATAGGATGTCAGCCCAATATTTGGAGGAAATTAAGAAGCAGATTAAGGAGTTACTGGATAAAGGTTTTATTCGCCCAATTTCTTCATCTTGGGGATCACCAGTACTTCTAGTGGAGAAGAAGGATGGATCATTAAGAATGGTTGTTGATTATCGCGGATTGAATGAAGTGACCATTAAGAACAAGTACCCACTGCCGATGATCAATGACTTGTTTGACCAATTGCAAGGAGCTAAGGTGTTTTCCAAGATCGATTTGCGATCAGGGTACCATCAGTTAAAGATTCGAGAGCAGGATATTCCTAAGACGGCTTTTACCACCAGGTACGGGCTGTATGAGTATACCGTTATGTCATTTGGTCTGACTAACGCACCTACCTATTTTATGAACATGATGACCAAAGTGTTTATGGAGTTTTTGGATAAGTTCGTCGTGGTGTTCATTGATGATATTTTGGTTTACTCGAAGAATGAAGAGGAACATAAGGAGCATTTGCGTTTGGTACTCGAGAAGCTCAGAGAACATCAGTTATATGCCAAGTTCAGCAAGTGTGAGTTTTGGTTGAAGGAAGTTGGATTTCTTGGACATGTTATATCCGGAGAAGGTATAGCAATAGACCCCACTAAAGTTGTCACTATAAAAAACTAGGAAGCGCCAACAACAGTTGGAGAGATCCGGAGTTTCCTTGGACTCGCAGGATACTACCGGAGATTCATTGAGAATTTCTCGAGGATTGCGAAGCCTATGACAGAATTGTTGAAGAAGGATACCAAGTTCATTTGGGTGAGGAGTGTGAAGCTAGTTTCAAGAGTTGAAGAAAGCGTTTGGTTACCTCACGGTATTAATCCTGCGGACCAAAGCAAGGATTACGAAGTTTATTGCGACGCTTCACGTCGAGGACTTGGAGCAGTGCTTATGCAGGAGGGAAGAGTTGTTTCGTATGCTTCACGACAGCTTAAGCCTCATGAGCTAAACTATGCCACGCATGATTTGGATTTAGCAGCCGTAGTGCATGCGTTGAAAACATGGAGACATTTCCTCATTGGAAATCATTGTGAGGTGTATACGAATCACAAGAGTTTGAAGTACATCTTCACGCAGAAGGAGCTAAATCTCAGGCAGAGGAGATAGTTGGAACTCATCAAAGATTACGATATGAGATTACATTATCACCCCGGAAAGGCTAACGTCGTAGCAGACGCGTTGAGCCGTAAGAGTCACGTCAACACACTAATGACGGGAGAAATATCAAAGGAGTTAGCCGAGGACCTTCGAGAGCTATGTTTGGAAATAGTTCCGAGAGGCTATGTAGCAGCATTGGAGATTCAGTCAACTTTGATGGACAAAATCAGGGAAGCTCAGAAGACTGACAAAGAGATTGCCTCTATAAAGGAGAAAATGAGCGAAGGAAAGGCTAAGGGATTTCGTGAGGATGAGCACGATACCCTATGGTTTGAAGACCGTGTTTATGTGCCCAATGACCCGGAGATTCGGAAGTTGATTCTACAGGAGGCACATGATTCACCATATTCGATTCACCCAAGAAATACCAAGATGTATTTGGATTTGAAGAATACTTTACGGTGGACGGAATGAAGAAGGACATTCTGATACGTAGCAGTTTGTGATGTATGTCGAGGGTGAAGGCGAACATCGAAGCCAGCGAGGATTATTACAGCCATTGCCTATACCGAATGGAAGTGGGATAAACTAGGTATGGATTTCATCACGGGATTGCCGGGACTCATTCAGGCTATGACTCGATTTGGGTTGTAGTCGATCGTTTCACGAAGGTAGCTCATTTCATTCGATAAAGACTACCTAACAGATTGCCAAATTGGCTAAGATATACATGACCAGGATTGTATGCTTGCATGGAGTTCCGAGGAGTATCGTATCAGATAGAGGAACCCAATTCACCTCAAAGTTCTGGAAGCAGTTGCACGAAACTTTGGGAACCAGGCTAGAGTTTAGCACAACTTTTCATCCACAGACAGATGGACAAACCGAGAGAGTCAACTAGATTTTGGAGGATATGCTTAGAGCTTGTGCTTTGGATTATGGATCAAGTTGGGATGACAACTTGCCGTATGCGGAGTTTTCTTATAACAACAGTTATAAATCTAGTTTTAAGATGGCCCCTTTCGAAGCCTTGTACGGAAGGAAGTGTAGGACCCCGTTGTTGTGGGATGAAGTTGGAGACCGCCAGTTGTTTGGACCAGATTTAATTAGGAGTGCGAGCGGAAAGTAAAGTTAATTAGCGATAGGCTCAAGGTAGCCAGTCAAGACAGAAGAGTTATGGACTCAAAACACAAGGAGGCAGAATCTGAAGTCGGAGCGAGTTTATCTTGATATCACCACTTGAGGAGTTAAGCATTTTGGTGTTAAAGGAAAGTTAAGCGCCCCGATTTGTAGGACCTTATCGTGTTTTGGAACGCATGGGAGAAGTTGCGTACAAGTTGGAACTACCCGAAGGATTGTCAGGAGTTCACGATGTGTTCCATGTATCCCAGTTGAAGAAGTGTCATGCAGAGATGGCTGATATACCACTGAGAGATACTGTGCCACTAGAAGCGATTCAGCTGAATGATGATTTGACCTACGAGAAGAAACCAGTTAAGATTCTGGAGTATGCCAGCCGAGTCACTCACAGCAAGGTCATTAAGTTTTGCAAAGTTCATTGGAGCCACCACACCGAGGAAGAAGCCACCTGGGAGCGAGAGGAAGATCTGCTTAAGGACCACCCTCACCTATTTTCTAGCCAACCCGAATCTCGAGGGCGACATTCATCTTAAGGGGGTAGGTTTGTAACATCCCAAATTTTCAATTTGGAATGTTATACATAGAGCATCATTTCATATCATATTTTTTTGTTGCATTTTTGCTCGATCCTAGAAATTCTACACAACTCAAGGACCCACGGAGAGAGTTGGGGATTTCGTTATTTTCATATTTGAGTTTTCTCAAAATTTGAAAATAGGATCATTTGATTTTAATTATTTTATCTTCAATTATTTCTACTATCAAAACATGAGAGAGGGAATAAAATGACTTTCCCAAAATAAAGAAATAATGAAGACTTAATAATAAAATCAAATAAGATTTTATTTTGGAGTTTTTCGCCTTTTTATTTGAATTTGGGAAAAATGCGCGTTTTTCAAAATTGCATTTAGGCCCCAAATAAATGTTCATCTAGTCCGGCTTGATTTTAGAAGCCCGGGAAATTTTATTTCGGGATTTTTGGAGTCCGTTTAGTATTTCTTTTTATTTTTCTTCTGCGCAGAATTATTTAAAACAAACGCGCACCGACCTTGGGTCATGCCCGAGCGGGACTCCGCTCTGGGGGCGCCTTTAAATAGCACCGCCCCAGCGCCCCCAGCCCACCCCGCGCCGCCGGCCCACCCGCCCCGGGGAAACCCTAAACCTAACCCGCGCCGCCCCTTGCCGCCGCCGAGGGAGCCGCCGCCGGACCCGCCGCCGACTCGCCGCCGATCCCGCCGGTCGAGGTTCGCCGCCACCTCGTTTTGCGTGCCGCCGGTTTTTTTTAAAACGAGCGGTTTTTCTTCGATTTATTTTCGGTTTTTTTAGTTTTTGTTTTTTTAGTTTAGATCGGTTTTTTTCCCTGTTCGGTTAAATAGCGAACGTTCGTTTGTTCGTTCGTTTTTAACGAACGCGTTCGTCAGATTAGTTTAGTTAACGAACGTCCGTTCGTTAACCCATTCGTCATTTTTCTTTTTCTCGGATTTAATCCGCGGTTTTTCTGATCGCGATTCTTGATCCGATTTTCGTTTTAGTATAACTTTTAGCTCGTTTATCGAATCAGCGATTCAAGCGCTGGAGTTTAAATCTCGAAACCCTTTCCGAATAAACTACTTAAACAAGTTTTTGCTTCTGTAAAATTTGACTTAGATCCAGATTAGTAAAACGGAGCTGTTTTCTTCCGCCGTTTGATTTTCGTTGCTTCGTTTGATTTGATTCTTTTTGCAAACCAGAGTTCTTAAGTTGGACTATTTGGTTAGATCTATTTGAGTTTTACCTGTGCATTAGATGAGTACTTATTGTATGTTTGTTTGTTTGTCTGCGATAGAATACTCGGAGTGCACCGCCTGTTACTTCGAGTCTCTAGGTTTCGCGGATCATCAGCAAGGCAAGTAACACTTTGATCATACTCCTTCTCATACCCAGTTTTTATGCATTAGATCTATCCTCAAACACTTGCATGATTAGAATCTAATTAAATTGTGGGTTTTGGGAAGTAGATTGAGGTAGTACCTATTACCTGTTTTATTATCAAACCCTTGGGAGTTACTTCTACGTTTTCTTATTATGCCATGCTATGCTAGTAGACGTGGATTGGGTGAGTGAATTCCATTACAGATGTGAGATCGTTAAATTAATGGTTTATTTAAGGTGGCAACTTAAACACACATCTGGGTGGATTGAGGCACCTGGTTTCTATCAGGACTTGCCTGTATTTCTTCGGACCGCCACCCAGGCTCAAAGGGATCATGAGATTATTCAAACTAGAAACTTCCGTGTGCAGCCACAAGCCATTATGGGCTATGGCATGGCTGATTAAGTTGTGCGAACTCTTACGTGTAGACTAGCAGATGTAGGGGAAAGTAGGTGTACCGGTCTACCCACGTGTATGGTGCTAGTGCTTCTGAAAGACTATGTCTCGGTCATCCGTTTCTCACACATCATGTAGTGCGAGAAATCCAACGGAGGCGATCGAGTCTTGTGGGGAAAAGTGCGCAAACCTCTGCAGAGTGTATAAACTAATCATGGTTAGCCGTGTCCCCGGTATGGACATCTTGAGTATCTAGTATTTGGATTATCATGTGAATCTCATCATGTTACTTCTAATTAATATTGTTGGGTTTTAAATGAGTACTTTTAATTGGGATTGAGAATACTGTCAACCGTTCTCAATGTTTCACAACCACCATGATAGTTAAATAAATTTATTCCTTTGCAGTAGGGAAAAATTGGCTTTATGCAAAACTCTAACCATAGAGCTTTCCACCAGCCAAATATGCATGTAGTATAGGCTTATTATTCCATTATTCTCTATGTGTTACATTGCCAGCATATTCCATGTGTGACCCGTTTCGGGTTGCAACGTTTCATGTTGCGAGACTTTTAGAACGACAGTAAAGTGCTTAGGTCGTGGTTCTATACTCGATGATGCCGTTGGAGTTGATGGAATCGCTTATTCTTCCAAGTCTTCATTTGTTATCGTATTTAGATGGCCTTAAGCCATATTTATTTTATTAAGTTCTCTCTTGAGACATTCGATTGTAATAAGTGTGTGATTGCTTCTGTTATAAATCCTCCGAGTCTTGTGTGGTGTCAGCATTACTGATCCAGGGATGACACTGAGCACAGAGATCAGATTGTTTGAGGTCTGGTCGCTACAGTGGGCCTAAGCCTCTGATAGCAGGACCTACATGTGCAAGACCAAATTGTAAGAAACCTAAATATTAGAATGATTCCTGGAACTACACAATAATGTGCTATTAGCCAAAGGACCCTGCTTTAACATACCTCGATGGTAAACCACCATGTCTCCCATTGTTTCCCTGCAACACACATAAGGAAGATCTTGATTAGGTTAACTGAGAGTTGCCATACTATTAGTAGAATATATATTGAGTACATCCAAATTTGATTGGTGTCACATGCATAACAATACAAAATTGTACCCACAACAAATGAAATTCAAATTGCAGAACTGAACCCAACAGTTAAATGGACAGCAGACCAAATGAACCAAAATAGTTAACTGAGCACGACATTGCAGAATAGAAACATGTACTAGAAGATAAGACAGTTAACAAAACAAAGAATGCTTGAGAACAGTACTACGAAATGTAGCAATTGTTGGACCAAAGTGTTAACTGAACATTACATTTCAGAGGACCAAATTGTTAACTGAACATCAGATTGCATATTAACATTACATAGGATAAATCACTAGAAGGCACTAGCGGTGGCCTCGAGAAAACAACACGAACTGTATTTTAAAGTAGACAACCACGTGGCGGTGTCGACGGTGGCCTCGAAGATGAGGTGCTCCTCCAAGATCTGGCGGTCGACACGCATGGCAGCCATAGCGACCTCATGCGCGCGTGCGGCCACATGCTACTGAGCTCCATGTTATACTGCGTGCAAAATGGCTCTGGGCGGCGCTTAATTGGAGGAGGGGGCAGTGATTTCGGTGGAAGGTGTCGCGCCGTCGGTCGGGGCATGTGGGACGGGAAAGGAGGAGGAAGGTGTGGATGGGGTGTGGATTACCTAACCATATCGACGAGGCCACGCAGCAAGAAGAAGGGTCGACGGGGAGGAGGCCGTGCAGCAAGAAGAAGGGTCACCGGCGAGGAGGCTATGCTACAAGAAGAAGGGTCGCTGGCGAGGAGGCGGCGCTGCAAGAAGAAGGGTAGCCGGCGAGGAGGTGGCGCTGCAAGAAGAAGGGTCACCGGCGGGGAGGCTGAGCTGCCAGTAAGCAACAATGAAGGTTTTAACTTGGAAAGCAAGCAGGAACAGTGGAAATGTGGCTTTTGGTAGGAGGGAGGGGGCGAGGAGATAGATATTTCCGCGATGGCAAAAAAATTCACCTGATGGCGCGAGAAACTGGCATGCAAGTGTGATTCAAGCAGGGGCGGTGGACTGTAGACGATGAAGCTTCCTGCGTAAGCTAGACAAGACGGTGCACCAAGATATTTTATATTGCATCCCACACGATTCTTTCTAGTAAACCATTTGTGGTATACCTGATTTTTTCATTATGTTTTGAAAGACAAAATGGTGTTACGGAGGGAAAGGATGCTGTTTGAATTGCTAGAACATTTACGTACGGTGAACATGCAACTAGTACATGAGTGTCGTGTTTAAATTTGGAATTATTCCGGGTTCGTTTGGCATTTTATGCATTAATTGAGTTTCTGGGCATTTAATGTGCATAATTCAAATTTTAACTACAAACACATGCTCCAATGCACCAAAGTTTGTTGAAAAATTGCATGTCTGTCTTTGGGTGAATTTATAGGTCCCATGCAAGAAATGGGAGTGAAATTCAAACATCTTGGGCATCGTGGCTCGGCCAGAAAGATTGAGAAACTTGGTCTTTTAATTCACGTAAATCGAAAACACGCCTGAAAATCATTAAACTTGGCATGGTGTCATGACATGGCACCAACATGCTGCGGTAATTTTTTTGGCCGAATTGGGACAAGCTTTGGTGTAAGCTTCTAGCAAACCGGAGCTTCCGTCAAGAAGGCTCGTGGTTCTGAGAGGGAACGTGTCACCTCCATGTGCGAAATGAGATACGTACACTGCCTTCTCCCGCCTTAATTTTTTTACACAGGAAGATTAGACCAAATAAAAGTATCGTGCTAAAGTTTGGAATTATTCTGGGTTCGTTTGGCCTTTTTTATACATTAATTGAGTTTCTGCGCATTTAATATGCATAATTCAAATTTGAACTACAAGCACATGCTCCAATGCAACAAAGTTGGTTGAAAAATCACAAGTGTGTCCTTGGGTGAATTTATAGTACCCATGCAAAATGGGAATGAAATTCAAACATCTGGGCGTCGTGGCTCGGCCAGAAAGATTGAGAAACTTGGTTTTTTAATTCCTGTAAATCCAAAACACGCCTGAAAATCATGAAACTTGGCATGGTGTCATGACATGGCACTAACATGATGCGGTAATTTTTTTGGTCGAATTCGGACAAGCTTTGGTGTAAGAGTCTTGCAAACCGGAGCTTCCCTCAAGAAGGCTCGTGGTTCCGAGAGGGAACATGTCACCTCCGTGTGCGAAATGACATACGTACACTGCCTTCTCCCTCCTTAATTTTTTTACACAGGCAGATTAGACCAAATAGAAGTATCGTGCTAAATTTTGGAATTATTCCGAGTTCATTTGGCCTTTTTTATACATTAATTGAGTTTCGGCGCATTTAATGTGCATAATTCAAATTCGAACTACAAGCACATGCTCCAGTGCACCAAAGTTGGTTGAAAAATCACATGTGTGTCCTTGGGTGAATTTCTAGGTCCCATGCAAGAAATGGGAATGAAATTCAAACATCTGGGCATCGTGGCTCGGCCGGAAAGATTGAGAAACTTGGTTTTTTAATTCCTGTAAATCCAAAACACGCCTGAAAATCATGAAACTTGGCATGGTGTCATGACATGGCACCAACATGCTGCGGTAAATTTTTTGGCCGAATTGGGACAAGCTTTGGTGTAAGCTTCTTGCAAACCGGAGCTTCCCTCAAGAAGCCTCGTGGTTCCGAGAGGGAACGTGTCACCTCCGTGTGCGAAACGACATATGTACACTGCCTTCTCCCGCCTTAATTTTTTTACATAGGCAGATTGACCAAATAGAAGTATCATGCTAAAATTTGGAATTATTCCGTGTTCGTTTGGCTTTTTATACATTAAATAAGTTTCTGCGCATTTAATGTGCATAATTCAAATTTGAACTACAAGCACATGCTCCAGTGCACCAAAGTTGGTTGAAAAATCACATGTGTGTCCTTGGGTGAATTTCTAGGCCCATGCAAAATGGGAATGAAATTCAAACATCTGGGCGTCGTGGCTCGGCCAGAAAGATTGAGAAAATTGGTTATTTAATTCCTGAAAATCCAAAACACGCCTGAAAATCATGAAACTTGGCATGGTGTCATGACATGGCACCAATATGCTGCGGTATTTTTTTTGGCAGAATTGGGACAAGCTTTGGTGTAAGCTTATTGCAAACCGGAGCTTCCCTCAAGAAGGCACGTGGTTCCGAGAGGGAACGTGTCACCTCCGTGTGCGAAACGAGATACGTACACTGCCTTCTCCCGCCTTTATTTTTTTACACATGTAGATTAGACCAAATAGAAGTATCGTGCTAAATTTTAGAATTATTCCGGGTTCGTTTGGCCTTTTTTATACATTAATTGAGTTTCTGCGCATTTAATGTGCATAATTCAAATTTAAACTACAAGCACATGCTCCAGTGCACCAAAGTAGGTTGAAAAATCACATGTGTGTCCTTGGGTGAATTTCTAGGTCCCATGCAAGAAATGAGAATGAAATTGAAACATCTGGGCGTCGTCGCTCGGCCGGAAATATTGAGAAAATTGGTTATTTAATTCCTGAAAATCCAAAACACGCCTGAAAATCATGAAACTTGGCATGGTGTCATGACATGGCACCAACATGCTGCGGTAATTTTTTTGGCCGAATTGGGACAAGATTTGGTGTAAGCTTATTGCAAACCGGAGCTTCCCTCAAGAAGGCACGTGGTTCAGAGAGGGAATGTGTCACCTCCGTGTGCGAAACGAGATACGTACACTGCCTTCTCCCGCCTTTATTTTTTTACACAGGAAAACTAGACCAGATAGAAGTATCGTGCTAAAATTTTGAATTATTCCGGGTTTGTTTGGCCTTTTTTATACATTAGTTGAGTTTCTGCGCATTTAATGTGCATAATTCAAATTTGAACTACAAGCACAGGCTCCAGTGCACCAAAGTTGGTTGAAAAATCACATGTGTGTCCTTGGGTGAATTTATAGATCCCATGCAAGAAATGGGAATAAAATTCAAACATCTGGGCGTCGTGGCTCGGCCGGAAAGATTGAGAAACTTGGTTTTTTAATTCCTGTAAATCCAAAACACGCCTGAAAATCATGAAACTTGGCATGGTGTCATGACATGGTACCAACTTGATGCGGTAATTTTTTTGGCCGAATTGGGACAAGCTTTGGTGTAAGCTTCTTGCAAACCGGAGCTTCCCTCAAGAAGGCTCGTGGTTCCGAGAGGGAATGTGTCACCTCCGTGTGCGAAACGACATACGTACACTGCCTTCTCCTACCTTAATTTTTTACACAGGAAGATTAGACCAAATAGAAGTATCGTGCTAAAATTTGGAATTATTCCTGATTCGTTTGGCCTTTTTATACATTAATTGAGTTTCTACACATTTAATGTACATAATTCAAATTTGAACTACAAGCACAGGCTCCAATGCACCAAAGTTGTTTGAAAAACCACATGTGTGTCCTTGGGTGAATTTCTAGGTCCCATGCAAGAAATGGGAATAAAATTCAAACATCTGGGCATCGTGGCTCGGCCGGAAAGATTGAGAAACTTGGTTTTTTTAATTCCTATAAATCCAAAACATGCCTGAAAATTATGAAACTTGGCATGGTGTCATGACATGGCACCAACATGCTGTGGTAATTTTACATTAGATTCTTGGCGCACACATTAACAATCAACAAAGTCATTTTGGAACAAGTGCTGTCACGTTACAAATCGGAAACACAAGTATTATTGAAACTGTGGGCGTTCTACTTACGAATTACGTGCCACCACGCGTCCCCTTTTTTATTGGCTAGGAGGTGTCGTGCGGGGTAGCTATTTGAGTACAGGAGGCGTGCGATCAGACCCCTGCGCGTGCTCATCGGGAGGAGAGCCCTTTGACCGCTACCCGCCGCGCACCTCCCTCCCAACGTCTCCATTAATGGCGCTCGAGCCCCTGTTCTACGACGTGGCTATAAGTCTCACTGGACTGAGATTTAAGAAAGAAAAATGAAAATCTGAAAAGAAAGTTTTGCACGGATCTTGATGTAAGATCCGATGGACCTGTATAGCATCGACTGCGACTGATAGCAAGCATGATGAATATAAGGACGATGACAGTGGATAATAATTGTCGTATATATTTAGGAACATAATTAAAAAAAGCCACATGCGGCAACACCGAAATACACAAGGGCAAAAGAAGAAGGAAGACAATGATCTGGCTCGCTGATCTCTATGTTGCTGCAGACCGCGGGAACTAGTCTCCGCGGCGAGTGGCGACGAGCTCTTTCTTTTCCTCATGATGCTGCTTCAGAGCCTCCACGGAATCCTCCACCAGCCTTCTGCGCTCGATGCGCAGCATGGCATTCTCGTCCATAAGTTTCTCGATGATGATGCCGGTCCTGCTCAACAAGGCAGTGGTCTCCTCCTGCTGCTCCGCACTTCCGACGGTCTTCACCCTCAGCTGGTCGCGCTCAGCCCGGAGCTTCGCATTGCTCTCATTTAGTTGTCGGATGACGCTGGTAGCCTATTCAAACGACGCTTTCATGTCGTCCTGCAACCTCGCCCAACCAGAGATCTGATCCATCTGGCTAAGGACAATGGCATGTATGCACCTATAACAGTCCTCGCCTGCTCGCGAGACATTTTCCCAGGCCGCCGCGGTGCAGGAGGACATCTCTGCTGCATTTGCGGTGTGGCGGGACAACTCTTCTGCTTCCGTGGGGCGGTCGGACCAGTCTACTGCATCGACGGCGCGGCGGGACCTCAGTACTGCTCCGGCGGCGCGGCGGGACCTCCGTACTGCTCCGGCGGCGCGGCGGGACCTCTCTGCTGCTACGGTCGTGCGGCGGGACATGTCAGCTGCTTTCGCAGCGAGGCGGGACATATCTCGCGCTTCCACTTCCATGCTCGTCTCTCCCTGGTGGCAATCTCTCAACCTAGAACCCACGCTGGCCATGACACACGCAAGGGAACGATGATGAATGACCTGTTTGTTTTTGTAGATGAGGAGTTGAGGAGGAATGTGCAGTCATCTTGGAGTAGTAGTATTTATATCCGAGTACTAATACGCTCCTAAGTGGGAAACCATTTAGGTTTTGATCGGTGTGAACAGGTTTGCAATTTGGAAGGTGATGGGACGCAAGCTCAAAATTTATTGACGGTTCTATAATTACTAAGTGCGGCACTACTCCCGGACGGTGTAACATGGGTACGCTTTCTTGGCCGCGTACGTGACGTTTCTGTTCTGTTGCCTAATCACAAACAGTTAATCCTTCTGAAGCGTATGCCCTCAATCGCACATTGTCAAAAACTAATGCGGTAGACCTTCTTTAACATGTGTTAAAAAAACAAGGACCTTGAGGTTAATTCCACTAATGGGATGTGTCATAAATGTCCTTAATGGACATTTAAGATACATCCCATGAGTGGGATTAACATCAAGACAGCTTCCCATCCGGTCACCCATCTGATGCCTACTCCAGCCTGAGCACAGTTAATTTGAGAGTTCTCTTAGATCAACTACTGGTGGAACAGCTGGTCCTTGCTGATATAGGATGCCCTCTTCCATCCTTATGGCGTACCCGGATGACCGCCCATCGCCCAATGGCCAATAGATGTTGTGTAGGCAGAGCATATCACATACGTCTTATTAGAAGCAATCATCTGTGTTATTATCGGTCTTCACACACATTTCTGATTACAGACCTGTTTGCCGCGTATCACACACATCTTGATATATTGAACCGTTTCTGTTCTCTTGTCTCAACGCAAACAGTTCATCCGAGTGAACCGCATGCCGTATATCGCACACACCTTGATCTGACTAACCGTTTCTTTTGTGTTGCCTAATCACAAACAGTTCTTCCGAGTGAACCGTAACCCATATATTGCACACGCCTTCATCTGGATGCCCGTTTCTTTTGTATTGCCACATCGCAAACAGTTAATTGAACTGAACCATATGCCCAGCATTACACACACAACTAAAATCTGAACCATGTTTGATGCATCCTCCATCGTAAACGTTTTGCACCTTTTTTGACGGTTTCTTTACACCATCATCTGCGATTATGGCATCACACACAGTTTCTTCAAAGGGTCTCTGATCATAGTGTCGCGTTGGCAGCATCCTGCAGTAGTGACTGTTCACTCAGATGAACTGTTTGTGATTAGGCAACACAAAATAAACGGTCAGCCAGATCAAGGTGTGTGCGATATACAGCATGCAGTTCACTCGGATGAACTGTTTGCTTTGAGCCAAAAGAACAGAAATGGTTCAATATAACAAGATGTGTGTGATACACGGCAAACAGGTCTGTAATCAGAAATGTGTGCGAAGATCAATAATAACACAGATGATTGCTGCTAATAAGATGCGTGTGTTGTGGGCAAACGCTTGGTGGTATACAATTGTCAGCGATTGATGAAATCATCACCGACGGGTTCCCCAGTATGGTCCGTGTGCGATGTCATTGCACACAGAACAACATCATATGTACTTATAACTTATAAGGACTTGATTCCATAAACATATTGGACATCAAATTACATATGTGGCTAGTACACACATGACCTTTGCACACACGAAAGTACGTTCCAAAATGCCTAGGAAAATCAAATAATGTATAAAAAGGCAAAACGAATCGTGAATAATTTCATATTTTTAGGACGACACTACTATATATAGTTGCATGTTGCCTCTGTAAAATAAATCAACGCGGGAAGAGACAGCGTATGTCATTTCGCACACATAGGTGACAAGGTCCCTCTCGGAACCATGAGCCTTTGTGAGAGAAGCTCCGGTTTGTAAGAAGTTTGTACCAAAACTTGTCCCATATTGGACTAATTTTTTACCACAACATGTTGGTGCTATGTCATTACACCATGCCAAGTTTCATGATTTTGAGGCGACTTTTGGATTTACAGTAATTTTAAAACCAGGTTTCTCAATGTTTGTTGTCGAGTCGGCACCGCCCTGGATAGGCTTTTTCCTTGTGGGTCCCTGATACGTCTCCGTCGTATCTATAATTTTTTATTGTTCCATGCCAATATTATACAACTTTCATATACTTTTGGAAACTTTTTATACTATTTTGGAACTAACATATTGATCCAGTGCCTGATGCTAGTTCTGTTTTCTTTGCATGTTTTTGTTTCACAAAAATCCATATCAAACGGAGTCCAAGCAGGATAAAACTGACGGGATTTTTTGGAATATATGTGATTTTTGGGAAGTGGAATCAACGAGAAGATGCCCGAGGGGCCCACGAGGTGAGGTGCCCCAGGGGTCAGCGCCACAGGCCCTTGTGGCCACTCTCAGTAAGGCGGTTGGTGCCCTTCTTTCGCTGCAAGAAAGCCAATATCCAGATAAAAATTGTGTCCAAACTTCAGCCCAATCTGAGTTAGGGATCTCTGGGAATTTAAGAAATGGTGAAAGGACAGAATCAGGGAGCGCAGAAACAGAGAGAGACAGAGAAACAGATCCAATCTCGGAGGGGCTCTCGCCCCTCCCACGCCATGGAGACCATGGACCAGAGGGTAAACCCTTCTCCCATCTAGGGAGAAGGTCAAGGAAGAAGAAGAAGGAGGGGGCTCTCCCCCCTCGCTTCCGGTGGCACCTGCCTCCGGGGCCATCATCATCACTGAAATCTACACCAACAACTTCATCACCGTCATCACCAACTCTTCCCCCCTCTATGCAGCGGTGTAACCCCTCTTTTACCTGTTGTAATCTCTACTTAAACATGGTTCTCAACGCTATATATTATTCCCCAGTGATGTATGGCTATCCTATGATGTTTGAGTAGATTCGTTTTGTCCTATGGGTAATTGATGATCGTGATTGGTTTGACCTGCATGTTTTATTATTGGTGTTGTCCTATGGTGCTCTCCGTGTCGCGCAAGCGTGAGGGATCCTCGCTGTAGGGTTTGCAATATGTTCATGGTTTGCTTATTGTCTGTGTTGCGTGAGTGACTGAAACACAAACACGGATAAGTGGGTCATGGTGTATGGGAATAAAGAGGACTTGATACTTTAATGCTATGGTTGGGTTTTACCTTAATGATCTTTAGTAGTTGCGGACGCTTGCTAGAGTTCCAATCACAAGTGCATATGATCCAAGAAGAGAAAGTATGTTAGCTTATGCCTCTCCCTCAAATAAAATTGCAATAATGATTACCGGTCTAGTTATCGATTGCCTAGGGACAAATAACTTTATTGTGTGACAAAAAGCTCTTTACTAAAACTAACTTAGTTGTGTCTTATTCTAAACAGCCCCTACTTTTTATTTAAGTGCTCTTTATTATCTTGCAAACCAATCCGACAATACCTACAAAGTACTTCTAGTTTCATACTTGTTCTAGGTAAAGCGAACGTTAAGCATGCGTAGAGTTGTATCGGTGGTCGATAGAACTTGAGGGAATATTTGTTCTACCTTTAGCTCCTCGTTGGGTTCGACACACTTACTTATCGAAAGAGGCTACAATTGATCCCCTATACTTGTGGGTTATCAAGACCTTTTTCTGGCGCCGTTGCCGGGGAGTTATAGCGTGGGGTGAATATTCTCGTGTGTGCTTGTTTTCTTTATCACTAAGTAGTTTTTATTTTTTGTTCCAAGTTGTTCTCTATCTTTAGTTATGGATATGGAACACGAAATACCAGAAAAATTAGGTGTACTTGCTACTCATGGAGATGGGGAACCTCCTAAAACCCTCGATGCTCATTATGTGACAGAATTATGTAGTACTTTGATAATCCTGAGAAAACCCCATTCAACTTTGTAATGGGAGACACGTTGGATCAACGTGAATACTTTAGGGAGTATCGCTTGACTCAAAAAGGGGAACTATTCTGGGATCAAATTTATATGTTGTATTGGTATGCTAGGCAACTATGCTTGAGATATGATTATACTTGTTGCTCTAGGACGAAGGCTCCACGCCTTCCCTTTTCATGCAAATTTAATGATGATAAAACCTTGGCTTCTTATGCTAATGGTATATATGATTACTATGATGTGGAACAAATAGAAGAATTCCTTGCTTTTATGGGTGCTTATGAAATTGAATCTTTGTTTAAAGAGTGTGAAAATCATGATGATGCTGTTTACAGACCTGAAAATTTTTCTATACTTAAATATTGCTATGAGAATTATGAATTCAATTCCAGTATTGATGATTTTATTGAGAGTCTCTGCTCTCCAAGAAGAGACTAATATTTTGCAGGAGTCTATGGCAGAAGAAATTAATGACATTGTGAGCTCATTGGATGAAAAAGATGAGGAGGAGAGCGAAGAAAAAAAGGAGGAAGAGTGGATTGATCACCCGTTCCCACCATCTAATGAGAGTAACTCTTTATCCCATACATTGTTTAATTTCCCTTCGAATTTACCGAAGGATGAATGCTATGATGATTGTTATGATCTCGTTGATTCTTTTGAAATATCCCTTTTTGATGATGCTTGCTATGCTTGTGGCCAAGATACCAATATGAATTATGCTTATGGAGATGAACTTGCTATAGTTCCTTATGTTAAACATGAAATTGTTGCTATTGCACCCACACATGATAGTCCTATTATCTTTTTGAATTCTCACAACTACACTATATCGGAGAAGTTTGCCCTTATTAAGGATTATATTGATGTGTTGCGTTTTAATACTACACATGATGATTTTGATAGATATAATATGCATGTGCTTGCTGCTCCTACTTGCAATTATTATGCGAGAGGAACTACATCTCCGCCTCTCTATGTTTCCAACATGATAAAATTGCAAGAAACTGTTTATACTATGCATTGGCATTTACTTTGTGTGCATGAATCGTTGTTACATGGTATATGTTACTTTGTGCTCACTACTAAATTACAAATCATTGTTAATTAAAATTGGCTTTGATATACCTTGGGATCCGGGTGGATCCATTACTTGAGCACTATATGCCTAGCTTAATGGCTTTAAAGAAAGCGCTGCCAGGGAGACAACCCGGAAGTTATAGAGAGTCATTTATTTATGTTGAGTGCTTTTATATAGTTTAAAAACAAAAAAATAAAGAGGGGAACCCAGAACTTTTCAAAAAGGAAAGTGAAAGTGAGAGAGACAAGCACTGTTGAAGTGGGGGAGCTCCATGAACTTTGTTCATGCTCATGGAAACTTTGTGAATCTTGATTACAAAAACTTTTCAACAAAAATAATTATCCCCTTGCACAACTCCATTGTATTATAAAAATAATGTGCCAAGGTTTGCCTTTAGGATGTTTACATTGCTTGTTGGTTTGTGCGGTGCAAGACAGAAACTTTGGAACGTTAAACGGTTCTGAAACTTTTGCATTTTTACATTTTTAATAGTTTATGTCTTGCACCGCACAAACCAACAAGCAATGGAGAATGGTCGATAGAACATGGACCAGAGGGGAAACCCTTCTCCCATCTAGGGAGAAGGTCAAGGAAGAAGAAGAACATGGATTGCCTGTTTCCCTACACATAGAAAACGACCATTTGTAGAATGCTCTTTTGCTTCACTTATATTTGTTAGAGAGTGGTCATATCTTTTGTAAATATAATTAAACTCTCTTGCTTCACTTATATCTATTTAGAGGGTTGACAGGAATTGGTCATTCACATGGTTAGTCATAAAATCCTACATAAAACTTGTAGATCACTGAATATGATATGTTTGATTCCTTGCAATAGTTTTGCGATATAAAGAGAGTGATATTAGAGTCATGCTAGTGGGTAGTTGTGGATTGTAGAAATACTTGTGTTGAATTTTGTGATTCCCGTAGCATGCACGTATGATGAACCGTTATATGATGAAATCAAAGAATGAGGTATTTATTGATTGTCTTCCTTATGAGTGGCGGTCGGGGATGAGCGATGGTCTTTATCTACCAATCTATCCACCTAGGAGCATGCGCGTAGTACTTTGTTTCAATAACTAATAGATTTTTGCAATAAGTATGTGAGTTCTTTATCACTAATGTTGAGTCCATGGATTATACGCACTCTCACCCTTCCATCATTGCTAGCCTCTTCGGTACCGTGCATTGCCGTTTCTCACCTCGAGAGTTGGTGCAAACTTCGCCGGTGCTTCCAAACCCCATGATATGATACGCTCTATCACACATAAGCTTCCTTATATCTTCCTCAAAACAGCCACCATACCTACCTATCATGGCATTTCCATAGCCATTCCGAGATATATTCCCATGCAACTTCCATCATCATCATATACATGACTTGAGCATTTATTGTCATATTGCTTTGCATGATCGTAAGATAGCTAGCATGATGTTTTCATGGCTTGTCTGTTTTTTGATGTCGTTGCTACGCTAGATCATTGCACATCCCGGTACACCGCCGGAGGCATGCATATAGAGTCATACTTTGTTCTAGATATCGAGTTGTAATATTGAGTTGTAAGTAAATAAAAGGTCAAGGAAGGTCAAGGAAGAAGGTCAAGGAAGAAGAAGAAGGAGGGGGCTCTCTCCCCCTCGCTTCCGGTGGCACCAGAGTGCCGCCGGGGCCATCATCGTCACCGCAATCTACACCAACAACTTCACCACCGTCATCACCAACTCTTCCCCCCTCTGTGCAGCGGTGTAACCCCTCTTTTACCCGCTATAATCTCCACTTAAACACGGTGCTCAACGCTATATATTATTTCCCAATGATGTATGGCTATCCTATGATGTTTGAGTAGATCCGTTTTGTCCTATGGGTTAATTGATGATCGTGATTGGTTTGAGTTGCATGTTTTATTATTGGTGTTGTCCTATGATGCTCTCCGTGTCGCGCAAGCGTGAGGGATCCCCGCTGTAGGGTTTGTAATATGTTCATGGTTTGCTTATTGTCTGCGTTGCGTGAGTGACTGAAACACAAACATGGATAAGTGGGTCATGGTGTATGGGAATAAAGAGGACTTGATACTTTAATGCTATGGTTTTACCTTAATGATCATTAGTAGTTGCGGACGCTTGCTACAGTTCCAATCATAAGTGCATATGCTCCAAGAAGAGAAAGTATGTTAGCTTATGCCTCTCCCTAAAATAAGATTGCAATAATGATTACCGGTCTAGTTATCGATTGCCTAGGGACAAATAACTTTCTTGTGTGACAAAAAGCTCTCTACTAAAACTAACTTAGTTGTGTCTTTTTCTAAACAGCCCCTACTTTTTATTTACGCGCTCTTTATTATCTTGCAAACCTATCCAACAATACCTACAAAGTACTTCTAGTTTCATACTTGTTCTAGGTAAAGCGAACGTCAAGCGTGCATAGAGTTGTATCGGTGGTCGATAGAACTTCAGGGAATATTTATTCTAGCTTTAGCTCCTCGTTGGGTTCGATGCTCTTACTTACCGAAAGGGGCTACAATTGATCCCCTATACTTGTGGGTTTTCAGTCCCAAATGACAAATCCAAATCTATCACTACCATGCTACTTTTCTTATTAAGTATTACATCCCATTTGGTGTGCTAGCTGAAAATAAGTTTGTGGGTGCTAGCGGGCGCTAAGAACTTGTGGGTTCTGTAATGAACAAAGATCTCGAGGATCCCACGAGAGTGATGTTCTTTCGCTATGTTGTGAATGCTTATAATATTTATGTCTTAATTAAATAAATGGCAAGCCATTGGCCCAGTATGAAAGAAAATATGGGTCAAAACCGAGTTGAAAAGGGAAACAATATGTAACTCCAGCTTACAAACAGTACAAAAGCACGAGGATTAATTTCTCATCAGGTTTAGACAAAATCCAGATTGAATAGGACAATGACATCTAACTCAACCAAAGTTTTTGGCAGTCACAATCAAATGGATCGGTCTGATCCATAAAATCAAGATCCCCGGCCAGAAATTCTACTGGTACATGATGACAAGCTATTGTAAATGGAAGACGAGCACGATCAGAAGCCCTTAGGTCCACCTGAAACTTCTTTTTATGTTGTTCAACACTTGCAGCCGTAAGAAATTTCTTGTCGAAAGACTTAACCCTCACGGAAAATAGTGCCCTCGCATTCAACATGAAGAATGTGAAAAAGCTAGTGTTTGCATTGTTGGATGCATATCCTTCTAGTGTTACTGTCTTCAAACGAATGTCATGAGATCTGAGAAAATCTCGGTGCTTCTTGAACCATCGATTGGTTATACCTTTTTCTCCATGTGTTGGTGCCTAAATAGAGATGAAGATTGAAAACAGTTAATGTCTAAAAAGATTATGTCGAAAGAGTGATAGCTCAATGATTAATTGTAGTACATTACATATGGGCTTTCAATGTGCATGAAATCATCACCTTTATATACAAATTCTCCAGACATGGAAAGCATTGCAGCAAGCCAATAATCATGTTGAGATCAAAACACCACATGCTGATATGTAAGGTCTTGACATAATCCACCACCACTGATAGGATGGACAAGCTCTTCATTGAGCATAGAACATAATATTAGTACCAAAAGTGTACTCCAAGATGATACTTAACTTATGCGCACAATTGAAAAAGGTAGATTACAAAAGTTTACGTGAATAATATACAGTACCTTAATAGGTGTGGAGCCAAACACCATCTTGAACCATCTAAAAGGATCACGAATTGCACCCAAGGTCTCCAGTTTAGGCGCAGAGACTATAGTTATTTGCGAAGGTATACCAGAATCAAGGAGCAACCTTTGAAGTGAAGGGGCATCTTCGATGATAAGATCATGTCCAAAAAAACTAACTCCCATGCTTACAAGGTGGGGCGACTTTATTTTGAGACAACGGATACGAATTTCCATTGCAAAAACAAGTAGCAAGCGCTCCAGGTGAGGGCAGCTGGAGTGGATGATGCTGTGTAGTGCGGGCTCCAACAACCACCACAAGCGCAAGATTTTTAGCAGTGGGAGTCGAAGCATTTGTACCAGATTGTCTACTAGATGGCACCGGGCAAAGGTGACGGTGTGGAGAGAGGAGGAAAACCACGTCATGGACATCGGTGGTGAGGGCATAGATACATCGGTTCGTGGTATGTTACATACATAGTCATGGTAGAACTCAAGCTGCTGGAGTTTATCGAATTGACGGGATGTCAGCCAGGAGGCTACCATGCAGGGTATGTCCAGCAGGTAGCATGCCGGGATGCAGATGCGTTGAACGGAGCCCTCGTGGGAGGAGATGATGGCTCCGGGGAATTCAAAATCATCATCAATAGATAGCTGACGACAGTCGAGATTAAGAGGCGCGGTGCGCCACAGAGTGCGCCACCGAGATGCGAGGACCTGTGTGCGGCAGACATCCTTGGTGGGGAGAAGGGAGATGATCTCCCCAAGGATTTCGTCTGGGAGATCGCTGATGCGGTCTGCTGGAGATTCTACTGGTTCCTCGGGTCCAGGGGTGCTTTTGGCCGCACAGTCGCGTCCAGATCTACATCCGGTGGCGGCGCTGGTCGGAGCCTCATCTATGTACATACCAATCTGAAAGATAAAAAAATGGCATAACATGTAGGACATTCGAAATCAATTCTCAAGATCGGGAAGAAAAAAGGCACAAACATACATGTAGGACATTCAAAATCAATTATCAAGATCTGGCCATGAATTATTAGCACCCAAGCTAACCCTAGTCGGATTATTAGCAAAAATCATTTGTACAGAACAAACAGTTAATCACTAACTCTATACAGAAAACATTCAAACAATCAATACACAACGTGCATCTAACGGATCTTAATTACTGTGATTTCATGGACTGAGAGAACATAACCATAGGATTTGTATTCCAGAAAAATTATGGAGGGGCGGGGTGGGGGATTAACCAGAGAAAACACTTGATATGTTTGCCGAACAAATGGGTATATAGATGACTAACCGGTTTTCCGTCGGAGTCGCAGTTGTTGCTGGAGTTGCTGTTGACCTTCGGCTCAGGCTGGGGGGCACGACGGCACCGACGAAGTCAAGGTCGTGCTGCTGCCCGCGCGAGACCTCGTCGACGGCGACGGAAACCTCTATGGCCAGCTTCACGTGTTGTGCGGGTGCTTCACCAGCCCCGGCGTTGCCACTCGCTCCGATGGTGCGCTTCAGCGGCATCGTCATACACTCCAGAGTCCAGACATTGGTGACTGTCGGTGTCAAAACCGGCGGATCTCGGGTAGGGGGCCCCATACTGTGCATCTAAGGTCGATGGTAATAGGAGACAGGGGACACAATGTTTACCCAGGTTCGGGCCCTCTCTATGGAGGTAATACCCTACTTCCTGCTTGATTGATCTTGATGAATATGAGTATTACAAGAGTTGATCTACCACGACATCGTAATGGCTAAAACCCTAGAAGTCTAGCCTGTATGACTGTATCTATTTCCGGACTAAGCCCTCTGGTTTATATAGACACCGGAGGGGACTAGGGCTGTACAAAGTCGGTTATAGAGATAGGAATCTTCATATTTGGTCATCGAGCTTGCCTTCCACACCAAGGAGAGTCCCATCCGGACACGGGAGAGAGTCTTCGGTCTTGTATATTCACAGCCCATCAGTCCGGATCATGTCCAATAGGCCGGACGCCCAAGGTGTGATAGCCTGGCTTATTAGGGATGATAGACTACTCATACCAATAAGGAATTCCTTCTTTTCCGGGAGCCCATTCGGACAGAACTCCAAAGTTAAGCGTGCTTAGCTTGGAGTAGTGTCAGGATGGGTGACCGACCGGGAAGTTGCTCCCGGGTGCGCACGAGTGAGGACAAAGTACGCAGAAAAGACTAGTATTGATCTGTGGGGCCAGTCTAGATCCCGCCAGGAGTAACGACCACCAGCGGGTGTGTCCGGGGCGTTACACAAGGACCCCTTAGTCCAGGACTCCTTCAGTAGCCCCTGAACCAGGCTTCAATGACGAGGTGTCTGGCGCACAGATTTTCTTCGGCATTGCAAGGCAGGTTCCCCTTTTCGAATACTCCAAGATAGTCTTCGGACGAAACGAACGTGTCCGGATCTGCAACACAGGTACCACACACACAGCCATAGAGAGTATAATATTTTCACAAGTCCCATCCGCTGACAACTTTTTGCAAGATGACATCACGTCTGCCCGGTCATTATTTCGAACCGTTTTCATCTGCCGTTCCATGTTTCGAGACGCGGTTTCCATTGGCACGTCTTGTCAAAGCAGAGATCGTGTCCCCTTATTGTGGGATTCTCATCAATACGGGTGTGGCTAATCCAACCGTGCCGTTTGCATAGCCCTTGGGAATAGGCGAGTTTTAAGGCGAGTGGGGAGGCGTTCGATATTCACTGCCTTTATAAGGGGATAAGGATTCCCTTTCTTCACCCACTCCTTCTCTCTTCCTAGGCCCCTCTGATGAAGTCATGTACCTGGGGTAGGGTCATAGACCTTCCCAAAGGTACCCTCCACAAGGAGACTCACAAGAGAAGCAACCTTCCAGTCGACCGTGTAGGTATCCACTCGACAGATTCAAAGACACTCGACTACGAAGATCCACTCGACCACCAGGAGTCCAAGAGCCACTCGGTATCCAAACGGTCTGTAGTTAAATAGTCTTTATGACCTTAATGACACTTTATGTAGGCGCTACCAGAACGCCTAGCTTTAACGCACCTTAAACCCTCTACTACGTGGGCTGGCTGGGGTCCTGGCGCACTCTATATAAGCCACCCCCCTCCACAGGTAGAAGGGTTCGCACCCCTATAACACATACGCAGATAATCCAGTCGACCGCCTCCGGGCTCCGAGATGTAGGGCTGTTACTTCCTCCGAGAAGGGCCTGAACTCGTAAATCCCTTGCGTATACAACTACTCCATAGCTAGGATCTTGCCTCTCCACACCTACCCCCCATTCTACTGTCAGACTTAGAACCACGACAGTTGGCGCCCGCCGTGGGGCAGGTGTTCTAGCGAATTGTTGGGGGAGTTGGGATTCTTTCGATCTCTGGCATCATGGTTTCAGGTGGAGTTCTGGTCGACGGCCACGAGATCCGTCTCGGTGCGCTCACGTTCGTCGTCGACGACTCCGCTTGGCTTCAGGAGGCTCCACTCGACGTGGACGCGCTCCCCATCCGCGGGGCGACGCACTTTCGCACGTGTGTCCGCGGCGTCCTCCTGCGGCAACCGTTGACCCAGTATGGGTCGGCTCCTGCGCTGTCTTCACTCCCAGTCTCCCACCAGCGCAAGCATTCCGGTCGGTCGAGGTTTCAGCGGTGGGTGAGGCATGCGGTGGCCCGCCAGTCGGCCATCCCCCAAGTCGCGGCGATCGAGCCCGACGAATCTCTCTATGGCCTGTTCGACCTGTCGACTGGCTCCGTAGAGACTGCGTCCGAATGTGATAGCAGTGACCCGGCGGCAGAGGTCCTGATGGTCGATGGACCATGCAGTCCCCCTGGATTCACCCGCACCAACGAAGGTGGCGGTGGAGGCGATCCGGTGCAAGCCCACGAAGAGTACTTGCCCGAGCCCCTCACTTCGCTCCAGAGGGAGGAGTTTCGTCATCGGAACATGGATGCACTTCACACTTCTATCGTTGGAGAAACCCCCGAGGCTCGCGCCTTGGAGGATGCGCGCTTGGCCAACCTGGCTGAGCGCACTCGACTGGAGAATCTTCAGCGAGTACTCGACGAGCGTCGCGATCGAGGGTTCCGAATCCGATCGGACGCCACTCTTTCAACCGCCAACCCAGGTATATCGAACTCCGATTCAGAATTTAGCAGCTGCCGCCCATATAGCAGAGTCAATTCAGCCTTCCCAATCGGAGGCAGGTAGAGGTTTGCAGCAAATCAGGGATTTGCTCTAGGCGGCAGGAGATCAAAACTCAGTTGTATCGATCGCATGAACAGGGTTCATAGCCGATCCGTCGCTGCGAATTCATTCCGATCGGCCCATAGTCCAAGATCGCCCCGAGGCGTGAGGAACGTGGGGGCGGCGTGATGATCAATACAAGGGCGCGAAAAAGTATGAGCACCAATTCGATCGCAACGATCGACGCCGAGTGCCCACCTCCCCAAGGGGTGGATCATACGCTCCTCGGCAGCAGGACGACGACGCCAAAACAAGTCTTGGCGAAGAGTTCCGGTCGACCCTGTGGAACCAGGCTTTGATGCGAGATCTATTATCGCTCAAGGTTTGGTCGACAGGAACAGAGCTCACCGAGACGGCCATGATAGAGATGTTCCTTCCAGTAGTAGAGTTCATGTCTCGGGACCAGAGTGTTTTAGCAGAGCCATCAGGGCCGCAGTGATTCCTCCCAACTTCAGGTTGGCGACTGGAGTCAGCAAGTTCACTGGCGAATCCAAGCCTGACACTTGGCTTGAAGATTACCTAGTGGCGGTTCAGATCGGCGGTGGCAACGATGAGGTAGCCATGAAGCATTTACCTCTTATGTTGGAAGGTTCAGCCAGGGCGTGGTTGAATCAGTTAGCACCCAACAGTATTTACACTTGGTAAGATCTTGCCCGAGTGTTTGTCAGGACATTTGAAGGAACTTGAAAACGACCAGCAGGTTTGACAGAGTTGCAGTCGTGCGTGCAAAAGTCGAGTGAAACTTTGAGAGATTATATCCAGAGGTGGATCACTTTGCACCACACAGTCGAGAATGTATCTGATCACCAGGCAGTCTGTGCCTTCAAGGAAGGTGTCAAGAACAGAGAATTGAGTTTGAAATTTGGTCGAACCGGAGATATGACCCTGAGTCGGATGATGGAGATTGCCACCAAATATGCAAATGGTGAAGAAGAGGATCGGCTCGGAGTGGTAATATAAATCGCCGCCAATGAGACCGGCGGAGGAAATTCGATCGGAGCGAAGCGCAAAGCCGAGCCAGCGGCTCCGGAGAGGCCTTGGCGGTGACCCTGTGAAAGTTCAAGGGGAAACCCAAGGGTCCTTGGAACCCTAAGAAGGTGAAAGACCAGGATGGGAAAACGTGTTGGATTTACCATGTCATATTCATACAAAGAAAGATGAAGAGGGTAAACTCATTTACCGAAACATACCACTCGACAAAGATGTCGGCTCTTGATTCAGCAGCCCAAGGGAAACAGCCCAAGGATAAGGATAAGGAGAGGCAGACAAAGTTGAGGACGGTGATGATGTGATGGTGGATATCCCGTGTCAATTCCACCTCGATGATTTTTGCCGACGTCGAAGCAAAAGTCGATTGAAGGTTATCAATCGAGAAGTAAACTTGGTTGCTCGGCGACTCCCAATTATCTGAAATGGTCCTGCATCGCCATCACATTCGACCGGTCGATCACCGACGACATTGCCACCCCGGGAGGCAAGCATTGGTGGTCGACCCAGTTGTCGAAGGCACTTGACTGACCAAAGTCCTGATGGATGGTGGTAGTGGTTTGAACATATTATACGCGGAGACGTTGAAAGGGATGGGCATTCCGATGTCGGACTCGATACCGAGAACATGAGCTTCCACGAGTCATTCACGGAAAGAAGGCTGAGTCACTCGCCAAATTGCTCTTGATGTAGTTTTGGTGATTCAAAGCATTTCCGAAAGAAAAGTTGACCTTTGAGGTCGTGGATTTCCAGAGCGCTTATCACGCTATTCTGGGGAGACCAGCTTATGCACGTTTCATGGCCCGACCATGTTACGTGTATCTTAAACTGAAGATGCCTGGTCCCAAGGGCGTGATCACTATCACGGGCAATCGGAAGAAGGCAGAAGAGTGCTTCCAGAAAGGCTCTAAGATCGCCGATGCTCAGTTGGCAGTGGTAGAGCTACAAGAGTATCAGAAAACTGCAGATCCGAGTGATTTGTTGCGAGCTAAGAAGCCCGCTACGGAGTCAGCATTCCAGTCGATTGGCGAGACGAAACAGGTTCACATTCACCCGACTGATCCCGATGCTGCTCCGACCAACATCTCAACAACACTCGACTCAAAATAGGAAGAAGCGCCATCCGGTTCCTCCGTGAGAAGTGGGACATCTTTGCATGGAAGCTGGCGACATGCCGGTGTTCCTGTGGGGCTGGCTGAGCATCGCCACGAGTCGACCCAAAATTCAAACCAGTTAAAGAGTATCTTGGCGGTCCGCCGCCCGTAAGAGAAAGGTCATTGGCGAGGAGGTGGCTCGGCTCTTAGCAGCAGAGTTCATCCGAGAGATCTACCACTCCAGTGGCTCGCCAACGTTGTCATGGTCCCCAAGAAGGACAAGTCGTTGCGCATGTGCATCGATTTCAAGCATATCAATCGGGCCTGCCGAAAGATCATTTCCTCTTCCTCGCATCGACCAAATAGTCGACTCAAGCTGCGGGATGCGAGAGGTTGTCTTTTAGACGCCTATTCCGGTACCATCAGATCCGTCAGATGGACCCGATGAGATTAAAACAGCGCTCATCACTCCATTCGGTGCTTCGTTATGTCACCATGCCATTCGGTCTCAAGAATGCCGGAGCCACATTCATGAGGATGATTCGTAAGTGTTTGCTCACTCAAATCAGTCGGAATGTGGAAGCATACATGGATGATATAGTGGTCAAGTCACGAAAGGGTTCCGACCTGTTGACCGACCTTGCTGAAATATTTGCCAATCTCGGAGGTATGATATCGCTTAATCCATCAAAGTGTACATTTGGAGTTCTGGTGGAAAGTTACTCGGTTTTCGCTTTTGAGCGAGGAATCGATGCTAACCGAAAAGGTTGGCACCATACTCGAATAAAGCGCCTGCATGCGTGTGCACGATGTCCAGAAACTTACTGGATTCTTGGCCGCTTTAAGTCCATTCATCTCTCGCCTCGGTGAAAAGGCATTGCCTCTTTACCGACTGATGAAGAAGTCAGACAAGTTCGAGTGGACTCTAGAAGCTGATGCAGCGTTTGTAGAGCTCAAAGCTCGCTCTCCACCCACCGGTGCTTGCTGCTCCAATCAGCAAGGAGCCTTTGCTGCTTTACATTGCAGCCATCTTTGGACAGGTCGTCGATTACCGTATTTACGGTCGAAGGGAAGAAGAAGGAAAACCTTCAAAGTTCAACGCCCAGTTTATTATCTTTCAAATCATCGACCCCATCAAAGCAAAGATACCCTCACTATCGAAGCTTGTTTATGGGATCTATATGACCACGAAGAAGCTTGCTCATTATTTCTCGATCATTCCATTACGATCGTCGTGACGCCTTTGTCGGAAATTCTTCATAACAGAGATGCAACTGGTCGAGTGGCAAAATGGGCGATTGAACTCCTTCCCCTTGATATCAAATTCGAGGCAAAGAAAGCCATCAAGTCCCAAGCAATAGCAGATTTCCTTGCCGAGTGGACTGAACAGCAACTTCCGACCCAAGTTCACTCGGAACACTGGACTATGTTTTTCGATGGTTCCAAGATGCTGAACGGTTATGGTGCAGGGGTTGTATTGGTTTCCCCCCGAGGAGATAGGCTCAAGTATGTTCTCCAGATTCACTTTGATTCTTCCAACAACGAAGCAGAATATGAAGCACTCCTGTATGGGTTGCGCATGGCCATTTCACTCGGCGTCCGTCGCCTTATGGTCTATGGCGACTCGGATCTGGTTGTTAATCAAGTGATGAAGGAGTGGGATGTCAGAAGCCCAGCTATGACAGGTTATTGTAATGCAGTGAGAAAGCTGGAGAAGAAATTCGAGGGGTTAGAGCTTCATCATATACCCCGACTGAAAAATCATGTCATGGATGATTTGGCGAAGATAGGGTCCAAGAGGGAAGCCATTCCCAGTGATGTATTTTTGGAACACATTCATGTTCCATCAGTGCAGGAGGATCCTTTCACAGAAGAAGCCCCGCAGCAAAAGAGTGCCAATGATCCGACTGAAGTTGAGGTCCCAGCCGTGGTCGACCTGATTATGGAAGTTGTGGTCATCACTCCCGACTGGACAGTGCCGTACATCGCATATATCCTAAGGAAAGAGCTCCCAGAGAATGAAGAAGAGGCTCGACAGATCGTCCGTCGATCCAAGGCCTTTACAGTGATCAAGGGACAATTGTACAGAGAAAGCGCGACTGGAGTCGGCCAGAAGTGTATCACGCCAGAAGAAGGTCAGATAATTCTTGAGGATATCCACTCGGGGACCTGTGGCCATCATGCGTCCTCTCGGACCATTGTGGCTAAAGCATACCGAGCAGGATTTTACTGGCCGAAAGCAAATGAAATGGCAAAAGAAATAGTCGACAAGTGTGAAGGATGTCAGTTCTATTCCAACATGTCGCACAAGCCAGCCTCAGCCTTGAAGACCATTCCACTCGTTTGGCCCTTCGCTGTTTGGGGATTGGACATGATTGGACCGTTGAGAACTGGCAGAAGCGGTTTCACCCATTTGCTAGTAGCAGTCGACAAGTTCACCAAGTGGATCGAAGCCAAGCCCATCAAGAACCTCGATGCAAGCACTGCTATCAGTTTCATCAGAGAGTTGATATTCAGATATGGAGTTCCGCATAGCATCATCACCGACAATGCGTCAAACTTCGATAATGACAAGTTCAAAGCCTTACGCACCTCTCAAGGCACGCTGGTCGACTATGCTTGATGGCTCATCCTCGGTCGAATGGACAAGCGTAACGTGCAAACGGCCTCATTCTCAAAGGGTTAAAACCTCGGCCGATGCGTGATCTCAAACATGCAGCAGAGCTTGGGTCGATTTAACTTCCATCAGTTCTCCGGGATTGAGGACCACTCCTAATCGGTCGACTAGGAGAACTCCATTCTTCCTGGTCTATGGAGCTGAAGCAGTTCTCGCCGAGTGACCTGCTTCACAATGCGCCGAGTCGAGCTATACTCAAGAAGAAGCGGAACAAGCCCGCAAGATGCAATCGACCTCTTGGAAGAGGAGAGAGAGATGGCCTTGATCCGCTCGACTATCTATCAGCAAGACTTGTGTCGATTCCATGCCAGAAATGTGAAGAGTCGAGCCTTCCAAGAGGGAGATTTGGTCCTCCGAGTGGATCAACAGAAACCACAAGAGCTTGCTCCCACTTGGGAAGGTCCCTTTATCGTCACGAGAGTCCTCCACAACGGAGCATATCATCTCTACAACGTTGATCGCCAGATCGACGAGCCTCGAGCTTGGAACGCGGAGCTGCTCCGCCCCTTTTACACTTAAAAACTCACTCGGTTGAGATGTAATAAAAGTGCTTTTGAAGTTTGTTTATCCAAGACAAGAATGTTATAATTTTCCCAGTGATTGTTATTGCTTTTTGTTGAAATTTCCCCCAGTGGGTGGCTTAGTCGCGAATCCGATTCGCCTAAGCTTGTAAAAAAATCCTTTCCGAGTGCGAGCCAGTCTCTCACTCGGGGGCTTAGCTGCGAATCCGCTTCGCCTAAGTATTCAAAATCCTACCGAGTGGCGAGCCAGCCTCCCACTCGGAGGCTTAGCTGCAGTCCAAGTACTCGCCTAAGTATACAAAAATCCTACTGAGTGGCGAACCAACCTCCCACTCGGAGGCTTAGCTGCAGTCCAAGTACTCGCCTAAGTATACAAAAATCCTACCGAGTGGCGAACCAGCCTCCCACTCGGAGGTTTAGCTGCAGTTCAAGTACTAGCCTAAGTATACAAAATCCTACCGAGTGGCGAGCCAGCCTCCCACTCGGAGGCTTAGCTGCAGTCCAAGTACTCTCCTAAGTATACAAAATCCCACCGAGTGGCGAGCCAGCCTCCCACTCGGAGGCTTAGCTGCAACAAGTACTCGCCTAAGTATTCAAATCCCACCGAGTGGTGAGCCAGCCTCCCACTCGGGGACTTATAACAGCCCAAGGATTCGCTTTAAAACATCCAAAGTGATAAAATCCCACCGAGTGGAGAGCAAACCTCCCACTGGGGCTTAACTGCAGCCAGTGCTCGCCTAAGTAATAGAAATCCACCGAGTGGAGAGCAAACCTCCCACTGGGGCTTAGCTGCAGCCCATTGCTCTCCTAAGTGATAAAAATCCCACCGAGTGGAGAGCAAACCTCCCACTGGGGCTTAGCTGCAGCCTAGTGCTTGCCTAAGTAATAAAAATCCCACCGAGTGGAGAGCAAACCTCCCACTCGGGGCTTAGCTGCAGCCTGCTCGCCTAAGTAATAAAAATCCCACCGAGTGGAGAGCAAACCTCCCACTCGGGGCTTAGCTGCAGCCCAAGACTCGCCTAAGTAATAAAAATCCCACGGAGTGGAGAGCAAACCTCCCACTGGGGCTTAGCTGCAGCCCAAGACGCCTAAGTAATAAAAATCCCACCGAGTGGAGAGCAAACCTTCCACTGGGGCTTAGCTGCAGCCAGTGCTCGCCTAAGTAATAAAATCCCACCGAGTGGAGAGCAAACCTCCCACTGGGGCTTAGCTGCAGCCCAAGACTCGCCTAAGTAATAAAAATCCTACCGAGTGGAGAGCAAACCTCCCACTGGGGCTTAGCTGCAGCCAGTGCTCGCCTAAGTAATAAAATCCTACCGAGTGGAGAGCAAACCTCCCACTGGGGCTTAGCTGCAGCCAGTGCTCTCCTAAGTAATAAAATCCTACCGAGTGGAGAGCAAACCTCCCACTGGGGCTTAGCTGCAGCCCAGTGCTCGCCTAAGTAAGGAATTCATCCCAATCCTAAGGACGACGAGGTGCAGGTCGACTGCTACCTCCTCCTTCGGAGCTTCGCCACAAGTACAACGTGTGGTCCATCCCAATCCGCAAGGACGACGAGGTGCAGGTCGACTGCTACCTCCTCCTTCGGAGCTTCGCCACAAGTACAACGTGCGGTCCATTCCAATCCACAAGGACGACGAGGTGCAGGTCGACTGCAACCTCCTCCTTCGGAGCTTCGCCACAAGCACAACGTGCGGTTCGTCCCGATCCGTAAGGACGACAAGGTCAGTCGCAGTCTGTGTTCCACCTCTACCTGCAGGATAGATGAAGCACAAGTCGATTGGAATTTCAACGGAATATCTTCCGAATGAGGAATAAAGTTCTCTCGAAGGCAAGCAAAGCATGTTAAAGGAAAAATCAAGTTCGGATAAATGTCCAACGGATCCAAAGGCGCTCAGGCATTAAGCTTGTTAAAGTTTATCGGTTACAGAAACCACTCGGCATTCCGAGGCAAATTTAAAGTGGGACTTAGAAGTTTTTTACTCCTCCGGCGGAGGACTGGAAGGTGCAACAAACTGGTCGAGGTCGATTCCGTCAGCAATACGGGTAGCAGCAGCGATGAAAGTCTCCATGAAAGATCTGAAGTCGTGCTTCCTGGTATTGGCAACCTTGAGAGACACCAGCTTGTCCTCTTGCGCTTCTTTGCAGTGGACACGAACCAGAGATAGAGCAACATCAGCACCACACCTGGCAGATGACTTTTTCCATTCTTGCACTCGACTTGGAATCTCATTCAGTCGAGTCATCAGGGATTCAAGATCATTCTGGAGAGTCTGTTCTGGCCAGAGAGTCGAGTCGATCTGCGACACTGCAACTTTCAGTCGAGCAAGATAATCCACCACGCTAGCAACACGAGACTCCAGTCGGAGCACATTCATAGCAGCTTCGTCCTTCACAGGAGAGTTGATGGGGTCCAAGCTGGTTTCCACTCGACTGGTTTCTTCTTCAAAGTTTTGGCAGAATTCTGAAAACACAACTCAGACTCAAAATAAAGATCATGTGATGAGCCGGTGAGAGCAAGGCAGTCGAATAAAAGAGATTACCTTCAAGCATGAGAAACATCTTCTTGGCGAACCCTCCAAGATAAATCTCCAGGTCGTTTCGCTTCCCCGCTTGGCCAACCTTGTCGACGTAACATTCTTGTCGTTCTTCACCGACCGACTTCCTTGTTAGCAGCGTCAAGAGAGGCTTTCAGCTTGGCATTTTCATCTTCGAGTTTGTCGACCGAGGCAAGCTTTCTTCAGCGAGCTTTGTTTTCTCCAAAGCCGCATATCGTGCCTCTCGCAAGGTCAAGGTCCTTCTTCTTCAAAGTCTCTTCCAGTTTATCTGCAAAAAACAATGAGAACAGAGTTGAGAATGAGCAGAAAAACAGAGGCAGTCGTCAAAAATTCTCACCAGCCATACCTTTTGCTTCATCCTTTGCCTTCTGCAAATTCTCTTGAGCAAGCTTCAAATCGAGGTTGAGCTGAATCTGCTTTTTCTCTAACTTAGTATAGCGAGCCACAAGCTCGCAAGATTTCTACAAAGAGTCAACCAACGAAAGACATCAAAGACAGATCACTTCCGAGTGACTAAGGAAAATAGTAGCATTTCTAAGACTACGGTCGAATAAAACATTCGACAAGAGTCTCGGGATTACACCCGCCGGGTGCACTCAGCGTGCCCCCACTGGTTTACCAATTTGGTTCGATCATCGACCAAAAGAGGCAAAAAGGTTATGATTCTAAAAACATGGCTAATTGTCGCCGTCACCGCTTGAAGAAAAAACAGTTCTTTAGACTATAGTCGATCGACGCAATCGACCATAGTCTCGGGACTACACCGGTGGGTGCACTTAGCATGCCCCCACCGGTTTTACAGCCCATTCGACTTGGTCCGTCCTGGTCGAGTGAAGAAGATCACAGCATAAAGATTATAGCCGATCGCACGCAATGACCATAGTCTCGGGACTACACCTGTGGGTGCACTCAGCGTGCCCCCACAAAAGTTCAACGACACACACACCCGGTGGGTGTACACATATGGAAATCTCCGTAAGAAAGCAGTTTCAGATAGTATATCCTAACAAAGCAAGCGACGATCGACTTACTTGGACATTGCTCGAGAGCTGAACGGCATCATAGGTCGCCGACTAGCCTCTTGAGCCGCTTTCACCTGCTCCATCATGATCCCTGCTCGGCGATGGCCTCCTTAGCAGCACTTACTTGGTCTTCCGGACGTGGTGGGTAGCAAAGAGAGATGGTGGATCAGCGGTCGACGAAGTGGGTTGAGCACTTGTCGTGTACAGCGAAGACACGTAAGTCCGAGTGGGGTTGCCTCCTCGAAATCAGCGCCTCAGAATCGCCATGACTTGAGCAGCCTTGCCAAGAAGCGCTTTCTTGTCCTTCCTCTTCCTTAATGGCGCTTCCTCGTCATCATCGGGAGATCAATGACGGAGGCGGAACTACAAGAAAGATTGAAGTAAACATGGAAGTCCAATCGACTAAAAGCTCCGAATGACTAAAAGAGAAACCTCAAAGATCTTACCAAGGTTGAGGTGACCGATCCTCCATTTCTGATCTTCCCGCTGGCTGAAGTCTCGAGGTAGCGGTATTGTAGATTTCAAGAATCGGCTGATCAGTCATCAAGTCGACTAAAAGTTCACTCATGTTGAATAAGGAAATACAAGGTTCGTTAGTTACCCGGAGATGGTGGGGATGACCATTCGCATCTTGGGCAGGGCCTTCGCCCGGCTTTGACGACATCGCCGAGGTTGCTTGGCGGTTTCTCGGTCGGCGCTGGAGAAGTTGTCCTAGGTTAACCGCCGACCGACCGGTGGGCACGACAGCTTTACCACGCCCGCCACGGGTCGCAAGGCCAACTTGACCTTCCTCCGAGCGAGGAGGATCGACGCCTTCCTCCTCTTCCACCTCCTCCTCTTCATCATCGAGCCATCATCCTCCTCATCCTCCTCGCCGTTGACTCCCATTCCTCCGGACTCTCACCTCCACTTCCTTCTTCTTCTTCGACTATTTCCTGCGCCCGCTGGGCATCGAGTACATCTCGGTGGTGACCTAGAAGACAACAAAACAAGGTGAAAGTCAATCGATTTAATTGGCATCAAAACAGAATAAATGCAGCAGAATCACAGTCGGAGATAAGCGGCTATACCATGTCTGGTTGGTAACTCTGGTCGAGTGGTGGAATCCTCCTAGCTCCGCGAGGATTGTCCTTGTTTCCTGTGATAGCAGTCATCCACTTCTCCAACGTGGCACCATCGACCTCCTCTGGATGGACCCGAGTGGTATCATCCGTACCAGAGTACATCCACATCGGATGTCCTTGGTATTGGAGTGGCTGAATACGCCGTCGGAGAAAAACCTCCAGGAGATCCATGCCGTCACCCCATCGCGAATAAGCTGGACTACACGCCCATCAGCAGCTTTACTTGGGCCTTCTCCTCTGGTAACACCTTCAGGAAGATGGCTTGTTCACTCGACTCATGGAGAAAGGAGGGAGCCCAATCGATCGCCTCCCGCCGGCTGGTCTTGGCAATAAAACCAGGTCGACCGCCACCCTCTAACCGAAGTCGGGAAGAGTCATAGCTGGAAAGGCGCTCTTCCCCTCATCTGGACCCCGAGTCCCCACACATCTGGATTACTTGGGTCCTCTCGTCATTCGGGCTCGTTTTCTTCACCGCCCGAGAGCGACAGTGAATATGTGCTTGAAGAGACCCCAATGCGGTCGACAACCCAAGAAATTTCGCAGAGCTAAACGAAGAAGCAAGATACACAATGGAGTTTGAGGAAATGGTGGAGTTGCGCCCAAAAAGTTCAGAAACCCCGGAAAAAGGATTTGGCGGCAGAGAAAACCCCTATCTACGTGGGTGGCGGGAGGACGACTCACCCTCTTCAGCTGCGGTTGCCACTCCGCGCCGGAAGCCTCGCCGACCCATGGGGATCAGTCCTTCGCTACGATCGGTGAGATCTTTTCGGTGATGGTCGATCGGATCCATTCTCCTTGACCCAGCCTGCGGCAGCTTGGACCGCGAAGAAGAACCGCCCGACCGGGCGCTCTCCCTTGGCCTTCGCCGCCTTCTTCACCCATTCCGTATGGCGGTCTTGTCCTTCACCATGGTCGCCGGCGAGAAAAGTACCGAGCTTCAGCGCTGGATGCAGACGAAGAGCTTGGCGAGAAGGTTTGGAGGTGGAGAGAAGGAAGTCCGAGGTCGCACTGCTCAAAATACCCCGACCAGCGCTTTATATGGGGCCGCTTCGAGTGGCTGACCGTAGGCCCAAGCAATCCCGTCGCAATCCAAGAATAGCGCCGCGCACGATACGTGGCGAAAAAGGCGGCGCCAAGATCGAGGCGCCATCGTCTTATCCCATCCGAAAGTGCCATGGTTTCCTCCGCCAAGCGCTTCCCAAAATTCGATCCCGCAAATCCGCTAACCGCAGAACAACTAGTCGACAACAGATTTCCTCCGATCCGTCGCCGAAGTCCTCAGTTCACAAAGTCCACTCGACAAACGTGGAGAATGGATCAAGGCGATCGAAAGAGAAGTTGATGCCATCACTAAAAGGTCGTTGATCCACGGTGAGACGACTCACAACACGAAGAACAGGTCGGAAAGATTATCAACTCCTTCCTCACTCAAACCTCGATCCATTCGGGGGCTAATGATGAAGTCATGTACCTAGGGTAGGGTCATAGACCTGCCCAAAGGTACCCTCCACAAGGAGACTCACAAGAGAAGCAACCTTCCAGTCGACCATGTAGGTATCCACTCGACAGATTCAAAGACACTCGACCACGAAGATCCACTGACCACCGTGAGTCCAAGAGCCACTCGGTATCCAAATGGTCAGTAGTTAAATAGTCTTTATGACCTTAATTACACTTTATGTAAGGCGCTACCAAGAACGCCTAGCTTTAATGCACCTTAAACCCTCTACTACGTGGGCTGGCTGGGGTCTGGCGACTCTATATAAGCTACCCTCCACAGTAGAAGGGTTCGCACCCAGAACATTGTCACGCAGATAATCTAGTCGACCGCCTCCGGGCTCCGAGACGAGGGCTGTTACTTCCTCGAGAAGGACCTGAACTCGTAAATCCCTTGCGTATACAACTACTCCATAGCTAGGATCTTGCCTCTCCACACCTACCCCCCATTCTACTGTCAGACTTAGAACCACGACACCCTCCATCCTTGAGCTCCAGCGCCCAAGTTCTCATCTTTTCCACCTCAAGCAAGCACTCCACCATGTCCGGATCCAGAGGGCAAGGCAAGTGGATGGCCTCCTCCGTTAAGGAGAAGGACATCGCCGAGCTTCGGGAGGCCGGGTATCTGGCGAAAGAAATCACCCACCGGCTTCCGGCCAAGGGGCAAGTCGTCCCTACACCGAAGCCCAACGAGTGGGTGGTGTTCCTCCCTCATTTCGTCTACGGGTTAGGGTTTCCACTCCACCCTTTCGCTCATGGACTTATGTTCTATTATGGGCTAGATTTCCATGATCTAGCCTCAACTCTTTCACAACATCTAGACATTCATTGTGGTGTGTGAGGCTTTCCTCCGCATCCAGCCCCACTTGATTGTGGCTCAAGATCTTGATGAAGTCAAGGTGGTGGATGGCCAACGCTGGAGTGCGGAGGAGCCATAGTGAGCAAGATGCCCAACGTCACATGGCCCAAAGGCACGTTTGTGGAGACTGTCATGGAGTGGCAGAAGTTGTGGTTCTATACAGAGCCCCGCGACGCCACCTAGGCCTCGGCTTCCGAATTCAAGTCCGAAGCTCCAATGCGGCTTACCTCCTGGATGGAGAAGGGCCCAAATTGGTCTGCTTCGGATGAGCTGATAGCGCTGCAAACGCGCATCCAAAGCATGGTGGACAAAAGCATCAAGCTCGTCGACGTGATCCAGGTGATGCTAGTTCGCCGGATCCTCCCCTGCCAAAGCCGAACCTCCCCTTTATGGGAATTCGATCCGGAGAAGCACCAAAACTTGGTGAGGCTCTTTGGAACCCCTCACGAAGATGCCTGGAAGTTTCTCTTCAAGGGCGACGAGAAGCCGCCGGCCATAGACACTACAAAAAAACAAGACACATCCGTGACATTTTGGGCCGAACAAATTTTTTTCTGTCATACATATGACACTACTATGACGATAATTGTGACTAAACCCGGTATCATCATAGATGTGGTGGGCTCCTACTTCTATGACAAAAAATCATGACAGAAAATGGGATTTTCGTCCTGGGCGGGTCGGAGACACAGCTGCATAACATTCTTTGGGCCGTCCATGACGAAAAAACCATGGTAGAAGCGAGGGGGAGGAAAATTTCGGGGAGTTCCCGGTTACGGTTGGAGGTCAGGGGCCGAGCGATGCGCGTTTCTCTTGTACACATACGCACGTGTGTGCGAGGCGTTGGCTCTAACTGAACCCGAGCGAGGCGTTGGGCTCTAACTGAACCCGAGAGATTGCCTTTGCAGCTACGCGTTCATCGAACCCGAGCGATCGATCAATGGCTGTTAATCGAACCCGATCGAGCGAATCCTTCGCATCGCCGCTAATCAAACCGATCGATGCCGCCTGCAGGATGAACAAGTGAGCGTTGCGGGGGTGGATGAACAGTGAGCGGTGGCGTTTGCCTCTAGATGAACAGACCCGTGGTGTGGGGGCTGGATGAGCGATGAGACGGTGGAGGGGTGCCCGTGGAGGGGTGGTTGAACAGGACCCCGTGGTGTGGAGGGTTGGATGAACAGTAGACGGTGGAGGGGTGGTTGAACAGTAGCCGGTGGAGTAGCGCACGGTGGAGGCTGGATGAACAGGAGCCCGTGGAGGCTGGAGGAGGTCGACGGTGGAGATGAACAGTATCCCGTGGAGTCCCGTTTTGCGGTACGCCACACCCCTCCCGATGAACAGGACCCCGTTTCGACCGTAGCGCTCCAACACAAGTCTGTTTCGTCCGTTTTGCGGTACGCCACACCCCTCCACCCCCATTTCGACCGTAGGAGGTCCGTTTCCTCCATTTTGCGGTACGCCACACCCCTCCTGATCAACAGGACCCCCGTTTTGACCGTAGGAGGTCCGTTTCCTCCGTTTCGCGGTACGCCATACCCCTCCCGATCAACAGGACCCCGTTCCAAACATAGGAGGTATGTTTCCTCCGTTGTGCGGTACACCCGGCCTCGTTTCCATCGCCTGTTCCGTCCAAGCCCTCCCAATGAACACGACCACGCATTCCGCTTCGACCCGGCCGGTTGGCTCCCACGTGCCTGCCTCCCGATGAACACGACGCATTCCGCTGCCTCTCCCATGAACACGGCGCACTCTGTTGCCTCCCCATGAACACGCATTTACGACGTTGTTTCTCCGTTCACCCAGCCATGTACACGAGCCATGGCTGTACATATGCGCCAGTAGGCGTTTGAGACCTGCTCAGATGTACACATACGTGGTCGTATTTTCTTTCTTGCCCTTGGGTCATTGCGTGACGCACGTAGATGCTACGCGCGCCTCTACTACGACATGTGCGCGCCTCTACAACGACCAGTATGTACGTACACGTTCGCGACAAGAATGACAACGCTACGTATGCTTCGACCAGGTGGGTCCCGACTATCATGCACTTCCTTGCGTGCGAAGATGTAGCTGGTGGGTCCCAGCTGTCAGGGGGTGAATCATTTTTTTTGCCCGGACGCACTTCCTTGCGTGCGAAGATGTAGCTGATGGGTCCCAGCAGTCAGGGGGGCGAATCGTTTTGTTTTTTTGCCCGGACGCACTTCCTTGCGTGCGAAGGTGTAGCTGGTGGGTCCTAGCAGTCAGGGGGGAAACATTTTTTTCACGAAATACGGTGGCCCGTCCGGTGGGTCCCCATTGTCGTGGAGGAATAATTATTTTGCGCGGTAATAAGGAGGCACTTCCTTGCTGCGGCCGTGGACCCAGCCTGTCGGCGTCTCCACGCACAGTACTCTTCCGATGGAAGTCGGTCGTTGACCACATTGACCACGCCGCGCTGAGAGCACCACGGCGGTGGACGACGGCGAGGCCTAGGAAGGGGACGCCACAGAGGTAGGGAAGACTCGGCAGTTGTTTCCCACGTGGAGGGGAGTACGACTGTACGAGGGTTTACTGGTTCGTCTGCCGTCGCCGAATAATAACAGCAGGTATGGGTGAGTAGAGGGATGGCTAGGCCAGTGATGGGAGTACGGTGGGGCGATGAGGCCTACGCGGCAGCACAGCCGGCCACGGGGAGGAGGGAACAGGCAGTCCCGCCGGCGCTTGTTTGAGCGACTGGAGCAGGAAGAGCAGAGATTGAAGAAGCACGACGGCCGTTGGATGGCCATCCTACAGTCACTGCTTGTGCATCAACCTTTTTTTTTAGGAAAGCCTCAAATCTGTCGAGAACAGCATATAGCCCATCTGCCATTATTTCTAATAATTTACAGCCCATTTGCTAATTCTTAAGGTTTTTTTTTGGAGCCCATATTCTTTTTGTTAGCATTACAACCCATATTGTGACCACGGTTAAAAAATTATACGAAATTTTGCATATTTCGATGCGGTCCGAACTGTTTTTAATCCTGAAATTTCGACTCACATTCAAACTGATTTTAAAAATAAATGTATATCAATATAAAATCCAACAAATTCTCCATGCATAAAAATTAATGTAATTTAAAATCTCGAAATAAAAAAAAAGATATTTGAAACTAATTGACGCTTTGATGTGTTTTAAAAATGTACAGCCCATTTCTCATTACTGATGGGCCATTTTCTCGGCCAGCCGAATGAAAGCTCTCCTCGTCTTGAAAGATTTGCAGCCCAACAGGCCTGACAAAGCGACTTACTTGGCAAATCACTAAAAACTAGGCTATGGCCGTGGACCCAGCTATCAGCCTCTCCATGTACAGTACTCTTCCGATGGAATGTCGTTGACCACATTGACCACGCCGCACCGAGAGCACCAAGGCGGTGGACGACAGCGAGGCCTAGGAAGGGACGACGCGAGCCGGGAAGACGCAAGTGGATGCCCACGGAGAGGAGTACGAGGGTTCACCGGTTCGGCCATGTGTGAGGGCGTCGCCGCCGCAGGGCCTGGCTAGCGGTGGGAGTAGTAGGGGCGATGAGGCCTCAACGGCAAGACAGCCGCCACCGGAGGCAGGAGCAGGCTGTCTCCCGGCGCTGGTTTGGGCGGTGGTGCAAGAAGAGCAGCAATTGAAGAAGAAGCAGGACCGCTCGATTCAAATCCAACGGTTATCGCTGCTAGAATCGCTTGTTGACTAAGTTGACAAGCCTCGCAGACGCTGCGCCAACGTAGTAGGCCCATGTGTCAGCCTCCCAACCGTGCGCCCTAGATGTCGATGGGAGGAATCATTTTTCGCTGTAATAAGGAGGCAGTTGATTGCGTGCGGCCAAGCCAAAGAGGGAGTAGGGTGGGCCGGGAAGCTCTGCGGCATCACAGCGGGCCACAAGAGGAGGGAGCAGCAGTCCACGGCGCTTAGTTTAGGCGGCCGAGCAGAAGATCGAGATTGAAGAAGACGCCTACCGTTGGATGGACATCCAACACCATCGCTGCTAGAATCGTGTGTTCACCGACAAAGCCTTATGTAAACAAGTCAGCCATTTGCTATTATTTTTATAAATTTTACTCATTTTCTAATTCATATGGAATTTATTGCAGCCCGTTTTCCATTTTTAGAATTGCTGGCCATTTGCTGGTCAGTATCAGGGTCAAAAAAATTAACTAAATATGTGGGAAATTTTTGAAATTCGCAAATTTTTGCTGGGGAACGAAATATTCTTAATCCAAAAATTAATAGCCATAATTCAAAAATACATTAGTACTATGTCATGTTAAATCCAATGAAATACGATAAGATATCAAGAAGAACAAAAACAAAAAAACTAATATCCCATTTGCTATAATTTTTTGGAATTTTCAACCCTTTTGATATTACTTTTAATGACATTGACCATACTCTTTGGCCTGGATGGAAGGCATCCTCCTCGCCTTGAAAGATTTGCAGCCCAAGATTCAGAGATAACAAATAGGCCTAGCTTGGGTATTCTTCAAAAGAAATACTGGCTACCTATTTTCCCAAAGAACTGTGCATGAGCATTTAGCTTTACTTATTTATTTACTTATTTATGTTTAGGGACCATGAGCATGTACCGGGCCGGATTCATTTGAGAGCCTCCCTTCGCTAATTATGGGCTTCTATTGTGCCTTCATCGGTGGGCTGCATCTTATCAACAAGTGGAAAATGTGTTCCATACGAAAAATAGTATGAGCTACGACGATGCACGGGCACTAAAGGATCGAACTGCAACGACTTCCAAAACATTGTGTTTGTCGCTCTAACAACACATTTATTCAACCAATGATTTAAATATACTACTGATTGTACATTGAAAACAGCAGCAGCAAAGAACCAGGGCTGGGGTGCAATGTATAAAGAAGCAGGCCGTAAGAGTGAAGACGCAGCTCTCTTCCAAACCAAACATCGCCATCATTACAAAAGGGCTACCAAAAAGAACAAGTGTATGCATCAAACTAAATAAAGATCCTACTACACCAAGTGTACGATCTAACTAACTGGCTCAGTTAGACGTTACTATTTATTAAGCTGTGGAGATTGGCTGACGCTTGAACCAGATGGGCGCCTGATGGGGGAAACTCCAGCCAGCAGGTCGAAGTCTGATACTTGCGACCCTCTCTCCTACTTTGGGCTGCAGAGCGTGGCGGCACATATCAGGGTATGGTGCAAGTAGAGACACATGGTACGCTGTGTACACACAGTTTTGCCTGATGAATGAAACTGCACTGCCATCATGATTCTTGTCGTTGGTTATCTCCTGGTTAATCGGATAATTCAGTCCGATAAACAGAGAGCGTGCATCAAAGCTACTTACCAGCCTCCAGTCAAAAATTCCTGAAGGCCCAGAGAAGTTGGGATCCCGCTCAAAGACCTTGCAGTGACTGTGATTGTATTCCGCGAAACAACACGTCCGGCATATGCGAACGATCATCAATCTTTCGCCGCCGTTCGATCAAGCCAGAACCACCTGCAATCGCCATGCCGCTTTTCTTTGAAAGGTTCGGGATTAGGAAGGGTAGGGACACCAAAGCGGCCTACAACATCATATCAAGTTGAGTCAAATAAAAAGGGCTCTTAATTTAGTCAATCTTAAGAACAACATGTTATGAGCATGAATATTTTTTCAGTAAATGTTGAAGAATATAATCAAGCCATCATGATATCATAGGAAAGTAACATACTGCTGTAACAACCGTTTGTAGCGATGACTGGAGTAGGCCAGCAATACATCCAGCCATAGAAGGAGTCGAAAACATAAATGAAGCCCTTGTGTTCAATAGCATCAGAGAACCATGGAGGATGTATGATCCTGTGATGGACGTGCAGATTTATCCACTTACCGCAGAGACCTGTCAGATAGGCGAGACCGCGGTTGAAGAACGCAATTAGCCTGAAGTCTTTATAATTCGCAGATCTTGTGGGCACTTGGCAGATTACAACCTTGAGCAAATCAAACTTGGTATCATGTTGGCTATTGTAAGATTCTGAGTATTCTGGGCCGTGGTGCCAAAGCAAAGGCAGTGTTAATCAAGGAAGGGGGATCAATCGCCGGTGTAGACCTCCACGAGCATCCAGCTGCCGCGACCGCCGACGCAGCACCATCCAAGACGTGTTCATGCCGACCCAAAGACATACCGTTAATGTAGCTGAGGCTGACGGGATCGGATCGCAGTGAAGGGGTTGATGCTCGCCACCCCACGATCGTTATGTTGCATGACATGCCGTTTCTGAAGATCAGGCGGCATCAGCAAGCAAGGAGCTGGCTTAAACAGCTCCGGCCTGAGGCCTTTGAGTAAACGGTACAGCCCCGACGAGCACGCCAAGCGAGCGGCATGGTATCGAGATTGTCCACACGCCAAACAATGAGCTTGATTACCTCGTGGGGAGCGAATTCCAACCACTCTTTTGGCGGACGCTGCTCGGTTCTGCCATTGTTAGTGCTTGGGTTTTGACGAGGGGGAGGAGCCTTAGCGGGATGGAAGCTTGACGAGATTATGTGCGGACAAAGATGGAGAAGCTTAATATGTGCTGCGGGAAGTGGACAGTGATGATGACTACAACACACCGCTTGACTTACGAGACACATACCAGCAGCATAGGGTCATATCGATGCGCATAACTTGCTTGAGTGATCACAAGATCGGTACTCCCTACAAGACTCTACTACAAGATTATGCCCTAGCTTGCTAGAGTAGAGTAGTAGAGTAGGACTCTGCTCTACTACTAGCACCGGAGGAGTAGTATATTCTAATCTAAAATAGTTACAAACTTCAATGCCCGAGCGTGGAACGACTACTAACCGTGCTCAAAGACCGTGGTTCACGAGGTGTTTGGACTTATATGCAAAAATAGCAAGATGCCCGTGCATTGCACGACACACCATCATCACCAACTCGGTTTTTATCTACTCCTACTCCTATAAAAGACTCGCTTGATGATGATGGAGGCGAGGAGGCGTGTTCAGCCGGGCGGCAGCGGACGGCGAAAGCACTATTCGATTTGTTATAAAAACAAAGAAGAGTAGTAGAGATAGAGACATAGGAGGAGCACGAGGTTGTGGGAGATAAGGATGAACGAGGCAAGGCCTTATCTGTAAATGTGAAGAGAGGTGCGGTACCTTTTGTAAAATTGTCATAGTTGGCTTTCTATCCGCCGATATAGATCGGACGGTCTATATTACACGATGGCAGGCATACCATCATCACCAACTCGGTTTTCTATAAGAGTAGATATATATATGGATATAGATAGATAGAGACTAGGGAGTACTAGTAAGGACACCATCTATTGCTTCATGTGCTACTCCTCGCTCCATTCGGCGGCCAGAACGGCCCTACAGCCACCCTCCCTGCGGCCCATTCAAGCGGGCGCCGTTGAAATCTGGGAGCGACTCGCGATCGCTGGCAGCCACGAATTCACCGACGACGACATCTTCCCCGACCTCAGCAACCTATTCCTCAACGACATTGGCGACAACCTCAACGCCAACGGTGCTGCTCCTATCGCACCATATGTGTTTCTGTCCTTCCTGTTCGAAATCATGGTAGAATTCATGTTTCTACTCTATATCCTACTACTATGTTAGTCCACATGATTAGTTTCATCTATGTTATAGCCGTCATGATTTATTTTGTGCTTATTCGGATTAAATCTCGTAGTAAGTTGCTCATATATTCAACTGGCGCAACGTCCCATACAGCCACTCACGTTTCATGGACGGCCTGGTCGATGTCTCCAAGGAGCCCTTCGTCCACTTCTATGAGTGCCCGATGCCGTTTTGTGGCTCGCCGGCGGAGATGGTGCATCACCTCACGGATGCGTGCAGCGGTCACTGCTGGACCTTGGCGGAGAACATCAAGTACGACACGTGCTACCGGTTCACCATGCCGGAGTCGCTGGAGGATCACCGCCGCCTGCTAGTCTCGGAGGAGGACGGCAGCATCTTCCTCTTGATCGTGGGCATCGGCGAGGCCCGCGCAGGCCGCCGCCTCGTCTCTGTAATGTGCGCTGTGGGCGTGCCGACGCCGATAATCGACACGAGGTAGATGTATGGGTGCGTGGTCACTGTTACTACCCCTCCGGGTCGCGTGGGCGGCGACACCGGCCTCATCGGACAGACTTGGACTCTGGGAGCTGGGACTATCCCGCCAATGTGGACTTGGAAAAAGCATGGCATCCATTCCATCCTTTACCCGCCGACACGGTGCACGGGGACTCCAAGGAGGTTCACCTGGACATACGCATTATCAAGTGCACTTAGAAAACATGTAGTGTGTGTGTGGGCGCTTATGGCCCGTGTCTTTGCCGCTTTTGATTCCGTAAGCTTGTCGTTAAACTTGAGTGGCTTTCGCCGCAGTCCTTCCTTTGAACTGCTCCTCTAAGTGAGCTGATGTAAGACACTTTGGGTTTCATTTTATAATGGAACCGGGGAGGAGCCTCCCTGTTCTTCTAATTTTTTTTACGCATTATCAGTTAAATGTTGATCATTAGTCTTCGCTCAATGTAATCCGCTGTCTAAGCATGTGGAGACTTGCATGAAGGATCTTGCTCTATTGGAGTATCGCGCATGAATAAAAGTGTATCCGTTTATGGTTTAGTCTAGAATCTTCCATGTATGAATTTTTACTACAAGATCGGTGAAAGACTTACGATGAACCATTTCTTACATCTCCTCTTCCCCTTGCAAGTCATCCCGATTTAATACATCCGTCTAGGTGTATAAGGGCATGGTTAATATTACTTAATAGTATAGCCAACTGTTGACTATAAGAAAGTGCCATGTCATCTCAGAGCCAACATGTATAACAATCGATACTCAAAACTAATTTTAAAGATCATTTCTTGCAAAGCACAATAAGTGTTATTTCTTCACAAGTTTTGGATGCAGGTTGAACAGTTGAACGCTTTTGTTTGCAAAAGATACCTTTTTATCTATTTCAACCGAATGTTTGTGAGCTCTAGATATGAGATAATATCCGAAGAAACCTATCGATACCCGTTACACATGAGATGACCCTCACATCCTTTGTCAAAATAAACAACTCCCCGATCAATGCATTTAACTCTTCGGTGCAACGCACGGGCACCTTACTACTACAGATTAGTACGACCAAAAATTGAACTAACATTATATATAGTACGATAAATACTGATGCATGTCACCTAAAATTATATCATTCAAAACTATGTTCAAATACGAATCCAACGATATAGTTTTTGTTGACATGCACTAACATTTTGTCAGTTAAATCTTCAGTCAAATTCAATGGGGGACTAATAAACCACGACCGATGTAGTACAAGTGTAGAGGGCGGTGCTGCACGGGAGTTTCACCTCTCACCCCGCTCGTGGCGCGGCAAAGAATCCATTATATCACAAAACCCAACCACTCCAAGAATAAGTGGCCTGGTAAAATAAACGGACAAGCAACCATCACATCCCTCCGCCTTTTTGCATTTCATCTCTGCATTTACTTTCTCCTGTTCATCTCGCACACTCGATCCCTAGCTACTACTCCTAGGGCCAGTTCTTTTGGCGGCTTCCCATCTTTTCCCACAAGAATAGTCACAGTGGAGAGTAACAATAAGGCGCCTCACTCATTTATTTGGGCTTCTAAACTACTACTCCGTCTGGTTTATTCCTCACCATTGTAATTTGTGCTAAATTTTGACCAAAGATTTAACTCGATAAAATGTTACTCCCTCCGCCTAGGTGTGTAAGTCATCTTACGAAAACCAAATAATCCCAAAACACTTAGGCGCGGTGCATTAACTTCTACCTCGTTTCTTGTTTCTTGACATATCAACCAATAAGAGATAAAGATTGCGCATGCTTTTAATGACTTGAGATATCAAACACGACATGCAGTGGTTAGTTCATTGCATGCAATACTATTAATTAGCAAATAAACATTAACGTTTCTCATTTTCTCCTCCTCCTTGGTCACGGTGCACAGCTTAAGATGACTTACTCACCTAGACGGATGGAGTAGTGCATGTGACATGCACTAACATTTCATTAGTTAAATCTATGATCAAAATTTGACACAGATTACAATGGGGACCAATAAACTAGGACGGAGGTAGTAGTTATGGGATTACTAATCTAGAAGCCTAAAAGAACTGGCCCTTGGTACTCCTACTAGTAGTAGTACTCAAGTTGGAATTCCAATTGCACGGCACAACTTGTTAGGCAAAAAAATTCGATACAGGGTGTAGGAAGCGGTTTGGGAATTTGCATGCCTTTCCAACCAGTGAGATACTCCATACAAATTATGACAGAGAAATAATGACAGAGAAGGAAGCTAAAAATAAACAATCAAACGAGCATTTTTGCATTTGTTTTGCACTGAATCGTTTCAAAAGCTTGACTAGTGTTGTTTTTCTACTTTTACAAAACCGCATCGTAATGTTAAAACGCATTTGCACGCACATAAGTAATAGTAGTACTCCTCCGCCTAGGTGTACAAGTCTTCCTCCTTGGTCACGGTGCACAACCAATGATGACTTATTGACCTGGACGGAGGGAGTAGCACAGTCTGCAAGCATATATTGAGAGAGACGTAGTGCGATAGTATATAGTAAAGTTTGTGCTATATGCACGCATTTGCAAAATGCTTACTTAATACACAAGGTTTCCAAACTTTCCTTTCACATACTTAATTAAGGACGCTAAAATTCCTGAACGCTAAGGATTTATCATTTGCGCCCCAAAACTAATGAGATCGCCTTACGAAACAAAAATTATACTCCTCCTAAAAGCCACGGCGCTCGCAGGAGCGCTTGCGGCGCGCCACGAGTGCCCTGGTTCGCGCCGACACAACGCCTCTTCCTCAGCCTCACAACTCGCGAGGTGCTGATTGGTGGCTTGCCGGTGGGCGAGCGCGATCTCACCGTGTGGTGATCCGGCGCCAATAGGTACTCCGCCTCGCTGGAAGCATGCACCCGGTCCACGTACCGCCAAGCATAGATGAGGCGCTTGGGCCCAACTGCACTCAGGGCGTCGGCACAGGCGTCCTCTGCCTCCCTCACGGCCCTCGCACGAGCCTTCCGCCAAAGAGCCAATTGCCTAACTCTCTCGGACGCGACATAGGCCTCCCAGGTAGCTTGTTCCGCGGTCCGCCTCTATTTTGGCGCGCTCTGCTGGAGGCAAAGCCTCCCACAAGGCGACATCCATTTCTTTCCAAAGCTCCTCAAGGCTGGGGGGCTCGGCGGGTGGCGCGGCGTTCTCCTTGTAGCAGGGAGCCGACGCGTCCTCCGACGCGCGTGCTGGCGAGATTGGGAACGCCGATGTGTCCACCTCGACGCGTCGCGGAGAGGAGCGGAACACCGACACGTCCTCCTCGACTAGTGGCGGCGAGGAACGAAACGGCGACGCGTCGCGTCGCGGCGAGGAGCAGAACACCGACGCGTTCTCCTCGACTAGTGGCGGCGAGGAACGGAACGGCGACGTGTCACGTAGCGGCGAGGAGCGGAACACCGACACGTCCTCCTTGACTAGTGGCGGCGAGGAACGGAGCTGGGACGCGTGACCGTCCGTGCGGTGCAGCGAGGGGCTCCTAGGGCTTGGGAGGGGCGATGCCATGGTGGTCGACGTGAGAGGGAGGGGGAGGAGATAGCGATGAACGTGAATGTGAGGGGGAGGAGATAGCGATGTCCTGGGAGGCGCAGTATTTATAGCGAGCAATGGCACACCTACGTAAGATATGGACTGAGCTGCACTGACTTAACTGCAGGTCCAGTTGTGTCACTGACATGTGGGCCGAACACCTGTTGGGCCCATATGTTAGTGACCCAATGCACCTGCAGTTAAGTAATAGCTACGTGGGCATATTTGTTGGAGTAAATTACGGGGGAGCGAAGGGGTGGAAATATTTCTGGTCACAACGGATTGGACGAGCGTGGGGGGAGGAGAGTCATGCATGCATATTTTTTCACACGGGGTGGAGTGGTGGCTCCGCCGGAGGGAGAAGGAGATTTTGGCAGGCATATTGTTTCCACACATGGAGAGGAAAATATTTGGAGACGAACGGGCTTCGTGCAGGTATGGGGAATGGTGCATAATAATTCATCTTGCATACCGGGCTAGGTATAGTCTCAAGTCATTAAAAAGATACACGCCCCACCCATGTTCATTATTTCAAGGTGCACTAAATTATTGCATGAAATGATTAAGGCTGGCCATAATGGTGGTATCTTAGCTGGTATCATGCACACGAGAATACTAGCAAACATGCTGATGTGGCAAAGAATTAAAGAAGAGAGGGGGGTTAGAGTAACTAGTGTTCACGCATGCATTGGTAAACACATTTTTGTGTGAAGAACGACAACACTAGTTGAGTACTTTTGCAGACTTCAAAAACTATTCCACCGCCTCTACTATCTTGCTAAGAGTAGGTGAAATTTTTGAATCGAGCCCTTTAAACTAGAAGGGAGGTAGTGGTACTCTAATAGCTAACCTTGTTGTGATGACAAGATAGGACATGGCACGCACCTGGACGGAGGAACTAGTCTGCATTGTGCATTTAAGTTTTGTCTGAAATCAATGTACCTCTACTTTCACCAGACTTATAGAAAAATGTATCAACATTCACAATGTCAAATCAATATTTTTACACTCATTATAAAACATAGTTCTTATACTCATTATAATCAGTATTGTAGATATTGATATTTTAGTATAAATTTGGTCGTGGGATTTCATTGATGCCTGTCAAAGCGTGAAGGAAGCGGAGCTTAGGGTTTGCATTGCCGATCTCTACATAGGTATTTCTCTTCATAATCCTGTAATTTTAGAGACTGATTGCGCTTTTGTGGTAGCGTCTCTTGCATGAGGCGACTATGACAGGTCTGCTATGCGTTACCTGAAGATGAAAGTGTTGAGCATCTCAAAGTTGATCAACAATCTTCAATTGTCAAAGATTAGCCGTTCGGCCAATAAGGTGGCACACTTAATCGCTAAGTATAGCTTTGACAATAGATTAGATGGTATTCTTGTAAATAACGCATCACTGTGTGGTGAATATTGTATCCAATGAGTGTACCGTGTGGCTGGTTAATTAATATAAGGTGGTGTTCAAAAAGTATAAATTTGGTCAAACACTTTGCAAACGGTTGACGGGAGTAAAAGGACCAGAGGGAGTATCATGCATGCGGAGTAGGCAAAAAATTGCTCATTTATAGCCGGTCGAAGTCTCAAAGGGCCCAACCGCGTGAGGGAGGCGAAGGTCGTGGGGGGCCCGCGGTTGACGGAATTAAGTGAAGTTACATCCAGCGCCGGCATGGCGTAAGTAACAGCGAAGCTATACCGTCAGCCTACGATATGGGTCTAATAGACATGACATCTAGTGGGTCCCGATAGTTCTCGAGAACTCTTTGGGGCTTGCAGCCGCTTATCCACCGGCAAGCCAGCAACCCCACGCCTTCGACGCCTCTACTCGTCCCCGTCTTCTACTACCTTACAACAGTTTGCTCCCAGTCGTCCCGTCCGTTCACATTAGTTCGCTCCCAGTTTTTGTGGGGTACAACAGTTAAACTTCTCCTAACCCTCCTCCCAAATCCATGGCCTCCCAAATCTCCATGGTCGCCGCTGAGTACCAGGTTAGAGCCATCACTGGCGATCAGTTCATCGTCATCTACACACGTGGATCCGCGACGATGAAAGCATGGCTTGCTCGCTTCCTACACATGTTCAACAGTTCAACAGATGAGTGGGTCGCTGGGCTAGATGTTGAGTACACCACAGTCCTGGGACGAGAGAAGGATATAAAGGACGCCCGCCGTGATCTAGGTTTGCGTACATAACGCTTGCTTGGTCTACCACATATGCCATGCCGATGTTGAGTGCCAGGATTTTAAGAACTTCCTCAAGGACAAAAGAGTGAAATTCGTTATTGTAGGCTTTAAGAACGACAGGGATGTCCTGCGTCGGATAGGTCTCGTTGTAGGCCAGCTCTTTGATCTCCGTAAGGCAAGCCTGGTGTCCTCCTCTCAACCTTCAATGCTGACCCCGGCAGCAGCCATGATTGATCCTTCATACGCTAAGCGAAGAAACCTCATCACGAAGTTTCATCATGCATGGGAGTCAAGATATTAGATGAAGATCACATCCTGTACGCAGCAATGGATGCCTACCTTTGTTTAAATATCTACAAGGGTTGGATGAAGAAGCAGAGCCCAGCGTCCGGTTCAAGCAAAGAAGCGTCGGCGGCAAGGAAGAGGAAGAGGGATGAGGACGAAGTCGAGGACGTGGACTCAGACTCCGAGTAGGTGGCAGTGCCGTCGCTCATGTTGGTTCTACTGCAGTGTCAAGCGGACTAGTTGCTTAGTTTATTTTCAAGGGTGTTTTGTGCTGAGGCCCCAGCAGAACTATGTTTAGTATGTTCTTTCTCGTTATTTGAACTCTTTAGTACGTACAGTAGTACTAGTACTATGTCTTACTACTGTTCTTCTTGCAGTTGGTACTATCGTCAGATCTTCGTGTTCCTACTGTACTTAATACGTTCGTACTAGTAGTATAATTTGGGTCAGTCGATTTGTGAAAGAAGTTTGACGGAGCGAAGGAAGAAGACGGCAGAAGAGGTGGAAGAAGCCCTTCTAGCCATCCATGTTGCATCAAACGGCTCAAATGAGTCGACTGACCCAAATTGCTCCTTCAGATTGCAGGATCCACATGGCATTCAAGGTCTCGAAGGTAGATTCCGCGTCCGCACCCGGTTTGCGGGCTCGACGCGTGTGCGACCGGCTTCCGCCGCGACAGCCACCATGCGCGCCTCCTCCGCGCGGGCGGAGACGACAATGACACGCTAGTTCCTCCTCGCCGGCGTGATGGAGCACGCGCTCGTCCTCCTCTTCATACGCTGCGTGCATAGACGCGGCTCCACCAGCTGCTCGCGTGCTTGGCAGCGCGGCGGCATCGCGAGGAGGGACTGCAGACGACGTGAGCGGGCGAGCCTTCGGCTTCATGGCACAGGGATGGCGGCGACACGGCGGTGATGGGCGAGAAATTGTTGGCCGGAGCAGGCGGGCGCCGGCATGCGCAACGACGGCGCCGGCATATTGATGAGTGTGCGTGCGGGAGCTTACTTTAGTTTTATATAAGGTTGGTCAAACTTAAAAGAAAACTGTACTAGTACACGTAGATATTAGACTTAGGCAGTGCTTTTATTAGTTAGTACCACAACCACGATACGGAATCCTGTGCAAGCGCGTGAACCGCGGCCGCGTGGTCGATCGAACGGTGCGTCACCGTGTCGCGCTCGAAGGACATCCACCGAACCTTTTTGTGTGTGTGAAAAAAATCGTCGAATATTACTCAACTTTTTTTCTTGGGAAAGTTCTTGACGCTGCAATATTTCCATATATTTGAATTTAGCTCTAGTTAGTGTTTATTTGGATTTGGACATTTTAGGTGCGCCCTAGTTTTTTTAATACTAATTTTGTGTGTGTCACTGAGAGAGAACGTGTGAATGTATCCATATGTGTGTTGTGGCGGAAGGGCAATGTGGAGACGGTGTGCGTGTGATACAGACATAGGGAGGTGTGAATGTGCAAATGATCATGCATGAGCGAGTCATAGACAAATATGCCGATACGTTGTGTATACATGAGAGAACGGTCTTCTTGTTTACTTGTGTGTGTGTGTGAGAGAGAGAGAGAGAGAGAGAGAGAGAGAGAGAGAGAGAGGAGCATCCGTAACACAACAACCATCTCTCTCGATTCGTCCGTCCCTCGCACGGTCGCATGCAACACATGCATCAACGCGCACATTTTGACACCCTCACCCGGCCCCTGCCCCACCTCAAGGCCCGCACAATCTCTTTGTGAATACCCATTTCTTTCCTTAGGTTTGTTTTCTCTCAATATCTCTCTCTCTCACACACACACACACAGAGACACACGCAGCACAACACACACACACACACTCCCCCGAGCACACAATTCATCCCCATCCAAGGTTATACGGCGACCACTCTCGCTTGTGCTTCTTTGCACCCCAACATGCACAACACCTCAATCTTCAAAGAGGGCATCGAGCAGATCGAAGACGGCGACCACACCGCGCTAGAGAATGCGGGGTCATTTGGAAGCAGGGTGATGTGACGACGGCTAACTGACTCCTCCCCCACCCTATCTCTCTCTCTCTCTTGCACAAAATTAACAATCCCTCTCTCCCCCGCACAAAATTGTCAATCCCTCAACCCACGAGATCCTTCCCCTTTCGTCCATGTTTTTCCAGATCTCTCATCAAACATGTTGTCTCTTCTGCTTTCACGTATACAGAATCTGGATGCACATGCATCTCACGTATATTACATGTCTCCATCTTTCTCACAGACCTAACTTCTTCCTGTCTCTTTCTCTCTCTATCTCTCTCCCTCTGTCTCGTTAGGTTTGTCTCCTACTCTCTTGTGCACATACATACAATCTTTCCCTCCCTATCTGCTCCATCTTCAAAAGCTCTCTGCACGTTTCATTCACACATTGGGATATGTCAAAATGTTACTTCTATAATGGCCCTGTTTGGATCATGGGGTTAGAGCTAGTTTGGGTTAGTTAGGGGCTCAAATAACCCAAAAGTATCCAAACAGAGAGGGTTAGAGTGGGTTAGTTCCATCTAACCCAACTATCCCGGTGGAGAGGTGCTTATTTGGGTTAGAGCGGGTTAGAAAATAACTCTAACTCTAACAGTGTTAGAGTATCCAAACAGGGCCAATGGCTGATGTAGAGTTATGGTTGTTTTTGTTGCATCCTACAAAGTAATTACTATGAAATGCATTTAGATTCTCATTTGACTGGGATTATGTGAGTTTGAGCATGTTGTGAAGTACTATAGACCTTGTATACATCTTGGGATTCGACAATGATTGTAACTATTGAATTGTATAAACCATTACATTCGAAGTTAATAGCCTAATATATTTATTTCACAATTTCAACAAATGATTAGTTCAATACAAACTAAGAAAACAAATGTGTACTCCCTCCGCTTTTATTTAAGTCCGCATATTAGCATTGGTCAAAGTCAAGTTTTGTAAACTCTCAGAAAGCTTATAACAAAAAATATTAACATATACAATAACAAATAAATACCATTATATTCATTATTGAATGTACTTTCACATCATACATATTTGTTATGGTAAATGTTTATATTTTTCTATATACTTGGTCAAACTTTAGGAAGTTTGACTTCGGTCAAACCTAATATACAGAGTTTACTACTAGTACTCGCTAGTTGCTTAGCCGAATCACTCAACACGCCACACGGGAGTCCGGTGTCACAAAATTTTGAGGTCGGCGGAAAATCTCCGCGACCCTGATTCGAGCAAAGGAAGTTACCATCATAGCCTTCGAACAGGCCTACGGATGACGCTTGGTAGGGGCTGTTTTTGGAACTTCAGTTCACCCTACCCAGCCAACCCCACCCCGCACCCGAGTAGTACACCTGAATACTCCCCATTTTCTATCCCCACCGCAAAATAGACTTCTCCACGGCACCGCAGCCTTCGTGCTCCTCCCTTTACATCGGCGACTCGCCCACCAGAAGATCTGCCTCATCGACGACTCAGACGCCAGACTGGAGCCGGTCCACCGTCGTCGTCAGACACGGAGCCTCTTCCCGCATCATCTTCCACGGTCTCGGATCTGCTTCCGGAAGCCGACGCTAAGCGCAGAAGTACCACCGTCATGGACAATGAACTCGACTCCGTTGCCGATTATGACTCACAGAGGCCGCCGCGATCATCGTTCTCCTCCTCGATTGGTAATGTGTGTATTGAATCACTTAGCAGTACATGTGCAGTTCCAATTTTGTTCATACCTACCCTTCAAATTTCCTGGGTGCTATTGTTCCCGTAAAAGTAATTGGTTATAGCCTCCATTGTCCAAAAGAATATCAGCTTGTAATTGTGCGTCGCTCCTGTATCGCGCTGTGCTTGGGTAGGTTTTTCATCTGCAACCAGTAGTGTGGCAAATGATGGAAAGGTTTTTAGAACTAGCAAGATGCCCATGCATTGCACGCATCAAGATGCATTTGTATGAGTAGTTTATCTTGTGGGAGAAAAGGATGAACGAGGGAAGGCCTTATTTGCAAATCTGGAGAGGGCTATGGGTATCTTTTTGCAAAATTCCCATTTGTTTCCTTCCTATCTGTCAGATATAAATCGGACGACCTATATTGCAAGAAAAAAAGTATAGAGAAAAAAGTAGACAGTAAAGGAAGTAGAGATAAATATTAAATATAAAATATAAAATAAATATAACAGTAGAGAAGAGAGTAGAGATGGCAGAGACGTCGGGAAAGGATCGCGCCGAAAAAGCGGTCAAGGCGTGCGCTAGTTTTGGCTTGGCTGCATCCGCGCGCTTTATAAAATCTAACGCCCCCACCGCTCGTGTTTTGCCACCACTTTCTCCCGCTCATTTTCGCCGCCGCCGCCAAGGCCACAATGCTGCCACGTTGCCGGAAACTTGGGGTTACCGTGGCGTCTGCGCGCCCCGGCGGCTTCTCCGCCGAGATCCGCCCGCTGGATGCGCCTCGCCTCGGCAATTTCGACACCGCTAACGAGGACGCCACAGACGACGCGGCGGCGTGGGCGCCCGTGGCCTCATAGAACATTGAACTTCCCCAACGTGCCGACGGGAGCGGGCGCAGAGTCGCGCCGCCGCGGCTTAGCACCGACGAAGATCATCGCGACAACCGGAGGCGGGAGCACCGTCTCGGCATCGCCGAGATGGACGAGGAAGCCATGGCACTGTGGCGCCAACACTTCCCGCAGGACATCATCAACGAGCGCGAGTTCTACGCGCAAAGGAGGGCGGAGAGGGATAAGAGGAGGGCAGAGCGAGCCGCCTATCGCGAGGACAAGCGTAGGCGAAAAGAGGACGCTCAATTCAACATGAGGCTAGGAGCAGCGTCGCCCTGGGAATCCGACGATGATCGGTATCTTCACGCCTACAGTAAGACGTCGGAGGAGGACATCACCGAGGAGGAGTCGGACAACGAGGAGTAGTTGAATTATCTTTTTTTATCTATCTATGCTGAGAACTATCCTCTACTCTATCTACTTATCGATCTCAAAGATCAGAACGCTTTTTAAAGCGCCGCGTTGTGATTCTGTTGGAGATGCTCTAACATGGCAGACGAGTGCTTTAATGTTGCCCACAAGATGCGCGAGTATTAATAGTAGTATATTTTTCTTGCCATGTTGATATTTTAAAACCACGAGTGCGAACATGCAGAGGAGCATGAAGACCAAACACGGGATATTCGGGACATCTTCAAGGAGCGTGGCAAGTTAAAGAGGAGCTGCATGAACCTGTAAAATGAGCTTTGGTAAGTAACACCCTTTCAATTACTTTCGTGTAGCCTTGTGTTCTTCGATTTGTATATGTTGTAGTTTCTGTTTCTCTTAAGTGTGGTGTTCTTCGATGTGTACTAAGAAGAGTCTTAATCGTCCTAATGCTTTCGTTTTTAGCTTGATGTAGGAAGTGGGTGTTCTCACCTTGTAGTCTTTTTTTATTTTTTTTCCTTTTGAATTCACTTCTCCGAGTACTGTTTATCTGGCTTCTACTAAATGGATCTAGGTTGCTCTGAGTATTGATCTAAAAAAGAAGTAACTTTATGTCAGGATGTAGTTCCTGCGAGGAGGGAAGTATGGTCAACCTTGAGATCATGTTTCCAAAATGAGGCTGGATTACATACAAGGTTCCAGTTCCCTAATGACGCTGGATTAGACACAAGGTGCAAATTCCCAGATGATGCTGGATTACACACAAGCCAGGTGGAGTCGTCAGCTGTTCGTGTCCTCGTGGCATTAGTAAAGGCTGAAAGAAAGCGTGCAGCAGCCCTTGAGAATGTAGCTGAGTTCTCAAGAAGCGAAAAGAGCAATCAGATGCTCTCTTCACCCAAGCCAAAGAAGAGATGGAAGAAGCCGTAAATAAGCTAGCAGAGGCAGAGCAGGCTAGGCGCCTCCTGCTATCTAAAACTGTTGTCAATACAAAATTTATTTCATAATAGTTAGGTTCAAATGTTTATCCAACAAGATGCTTGTAGATGTCCGTGCATCTACTGATGTGGCACAAAATGTTTTTTTCAGGTCATGTAATAACAGCAATTACTTTCCAAACAATAACAGACGAAGCATTGGACATGGTATAGTACACGCGCAAGCCCGACATTCCAAGTTCAACTTCCACATCAAACTCATGTTCAAAGATATTTGCACATTTCATACATAATGTCCACAACCATGATTTATTTCAAGGCCAAAAAAATGTGAGGAGAGTTATAAATAAAGAAAAACCTCTACTAGTTCCTGCTACCAGTCCGAGCACAACAAGTCAAGACCATGCGTAAATTAATTATATTTTAGTCATTTTTTGTGTTCTAAATTCCTGCCGGCTCGCGGAAGGACGTGACGTGTTGCCGGCACACGCGCGGATTCAATGAAGGCAGGCGGGGCAGTCTTAAGCTGGTTGCACGCAGCGAGGAGGTGTGCTCAGCCGGGCCTGCAGCGAGTGCGGCCCTCTTGGCCGGCACGCCGGTTCAATGCCTGTGCTATGAGAGGTCACGTCCGTGTCAGAGCAGTCACTCCCTCCAGTCCTTTTTTGTTTGGGTATAACAAAATCTCGTTTTCCATTCACATTTTACAAGTAAAATTCGTGGACAAACTTTGACTCAAAGTACGATGAGGACTAGTAAACCAGAATGGAGGTAGTAGTTTTTTTTAATCAAAGAAGGGTTTCCCCTTCTGATTTTCATTACTGAAAACCAGCATCTAAATCTAAACCGTAGTATTTGCCATAGAACTACCAGGTTCAACATCTCACAATATAAACCCATACAACCTCCATCACAAAAAAAACCATACAACCATACGCCAAGGAGGTACGTAGTACTATGAATTCCATTTTCGCTCCATACCAATCATTCTGAAAACTACTTACTACTTATAATGCACCATTGAAAATCGGAACTCTTAACCCCGCTAGAAAAACAATATTTTAAACATGGCTACTCGATCTGTGGCAACTGGAGAGCCACTGTGCTCCAAGTCGTTCACCTGTGGTCCCGACCATCACCTCCTATGGATCAAATTATCACGCGAGCTGACTATTTCTACAAAGGTGCTCCACCACGTACCCGGTACCCGTGAATGCAGCAATCATGCACCTAGGGTTTTAGGGTTTATTTGTTAACGTCGCCTTTACGTAACACTCATGTGTGCGAGACAGCGAGAGTCCGACTGCGTGCGTGCGCCTCTTCTCTTCGTATATGTACTCCACCGTTTGTCTGGTGTCCAAAAAATTATAATAACTACTAACAATGTGCCAATGCATTGCCACACGATCAAAGTAGATTATTACATATTCACCGATTTGATAGAAAAAAAAGTCTAGTTTTGAAATACGTATATCACTAAAAATATGTTATATTTCACTCAGAATATATTCCTTTGGTGTTTTTGATGAGATAAGGGAGGAATGATGTTGGTTTCAAGATTCGAGAAGTGGTATATGTCTAATTTCTACTCTTACTAGCAAGATGCTCGTGCGTTGCACGGAACATCAAGATCTTGTGGGAGAAAAGGATGAACGAGGGAAGGCCTTATCTGCAAATGTGGTGAAGAGTGCGGGTAAATTGCCATATTTTCCTTCCTATCCGTCAGATATAAATCGGACGACCTACATTGTAGGATGGCAGGCCCACCATCATCACCAACTCTATTTTTTATCCCTACTCTTATAAAAAGCATTGTCGGTGATGATCGTGTGCCTGCCATCCTGCAATATAGGCCGTCCGATCTATATCTGACGGATAGGAAGGAAACTATGGCAATTTTGTAAAAGATACCCACACCCTCTCCACATTTGCAAATAAGGCCTTCCTTGTTCATCCTTTTCCCCACAAGATAAACTACTCATACAAATGCATCTTGATGTTCCAGATAATGCATGGGCATCTTGCTAGTTGTTGCAAAAAGCCCATGTGTGTGTGAGAGAGAGGAGAGTGGAGGAGGAGGAGTGCATGTGTGACAAAGACACAAGGAGTGTGTGCGATAGGTATCATGTTAAAATGAGGCGATAGTGCGTGTGTGCATGATCGAGAGGGCGTGTCTCGAGAAGGGAAGAAAAATCTACATAGATACAAGGAGCAGGAGAGAGACATGTATGCGATGGTGGAAGAACGAAAAGGGTGTATAAACCTATCTAGAGGCTAGCTAGTCGATAAATGTTTGTGAGAGAAGTACGAGTCGGGGTACGAAAGCAAGAGTTTTGTGTGTGTGTGAGAGAGAGAGAGAGGAGACGGTAGTCGGGGTTGTCTAATCAGTAAACAAATGAATAATGTCAGTCTGGGATGGAGACGAAAAGGAGACCACAACAAATGTTGTGTCTACAGGAGAGAGAGAGAGAGAGAGAGAGAGAGAGTAATTTTAGTGGTATGAGTCATATGTAGAGACATATAGGGTGTGAGAGAGAATCCCATAGAGAGAAAGACAAAGTGAAAGACGAGTGGAGACTGTGTGTGTGGAGGTGAAAAAGAAAGCTTAGGTACCGAGTACAAGAGAACAGTAGAGACGTGAGAGATAATGAAAACCGTGTAATGTATAATGATAGGGAGAGTGTGACACTTCTCAAGGGAGACGTCGAGAGACCATGTTTGCGAGGATATGAGAAACATGAAGTGAGCGTGCGGGTGAGCTGGAGAAAAGAGAGTGATAGCTACCTGAAGGAGCATGGATGCGAGAGAGATGGGCGTGAAAGGAGTGAACAAAAAAGGGATTCAAATATTTGAATTTGAGATGATGATACATGTAATCCCTACTCGAACCAAAATTGATCTATCAAACATGCATACTCATATGAATTCACGCACATCTATGTTATTTAATATGTAGGTATTACTGATCCATACATTTTAGTAGAACATAATTTGGTTAAATATTTTCAAATTCAACCTTAAGATTTCGAGATCGTTGTATTTGTAAATCATATTATACATATAAAGGAGCGGAATTCTTTGTTGTGCTTTTGAAAGTATATATAAAAAAATGATGTATATAGAATGTAATTCCAATTGAAAATGGATCCCACCCGAAAAAAATAGAATACAAACGGGATTCGAATTGAGTTGGCACGGTAAACGTGCACTCTGCAAAATTTGAACGAAGCGGGGAAAGTCGCAGTAACCGCCCGAAACCAAAATCTGCGAGATGGAAATCACTACTGCCTATCCCTGCCAAGCAAAGCCTATCTGCTGGATTTCTATAGGTTTCGATAGGGGTAGGTTTGTAATTTCACCCAAACGTGACGTAACCGCCTCTCACCCGATTCATACATGGTGGGCGCCAAAACACATTGTGTCCTCGGCCGAAATCGACTCCCTGCCCTATTCATATTCATACACGGTGGGCGCCAAAAACAAACTCTCGTCGGCAAATATTCGGTGTATGCGAGATTACCGTCCTATCCCCAACCGACTAATGTTGCTGTGATGTAGTAGAAATTTGAAACGGGGGCTAAGTTTGTAAATTTCCTCGCATTTGAAACAAGCACGCCCTGAATACATGGTTCCCCCCTTCCTCTCTACCTCCCTTTTCCCCATTCGTACTCTGTGGGCGCCAAAACACCCTCTCCACCCCACCCTCCTCCGTCCGCCGCCGTCCGCCACCCCATCCACCGCCGTCCTCCTCCACCATGCCGGAGTTGATACCCCGACGCCACCGTCCATTACAAGAGATCGACCTCTCTCATCCACGCCTTCGGACCGGGATCCTTGCATCCCGTCCTCTCGCTTCATCCCCGCCGTCGTCCACCTTGCCGGCGCCGCTCCTACGACCGTCTCGTCCACCGCGCCCGCCACCACCTTCTACCCTCCTAGATCTACTTCCACACCGCCGACAGCCATCGTTACCGCAACACCGTCAAATTCTCAACAGATGCGTACACGGCGCCGCACCAAAGGTGGTACTCTTTCCTATCTGCTCAACTTATTTATTGCAGCAAGAAAATAGATCACCACTGCTTTACTCTGATTTCTTGGAAGTTGCCTTTGTCCGGTTTTCACCTTCAGATCCGCCATGGCACGCTCAACACTATACTCAAAATGCTTATGGTTTTCCCCTTTTATATTCCACACTAGTTAAATCATAGTAGACTAAATTTCAAAATTGGGTCAGTCGATTTTTCAGAGCTCGCCGGAGTTCGCCGGTGCGATCGAAGGAGCTCGGGTGGTTGTGGGGCCTCGCCGAACGAAGAGAACTCGACGCGGGTGGGGGTTGGGGTGCGGGTGGGGGTGGGGGTGGCGGAGGAACACAGGCGGTGGGGGCCGGTGGTCCGGCCTGCGGCCCGTGCGGTGTTCTGTATGGGAAGAATCAGAGACGAGGAAGAAGAAGGGTTAGGAGATGTAGGATCTTCATCCAACCGCCTGAAATGGTCGAGAGACAGCTGGGAGTTGCATTCTTAATGCGCTCTGGTTCATCATGTGTGGGCACTGTGCAACCAACATTTCATTATCCAAAATCTGCTTGCTCTTCTTTACCATGTTCCTCTTCCGTTCTTCTTTAATATGTACTCTCTCCGTTCCTAATTACAATTCTTTGTATAGATTCCACCATGGACTACATATGGAGCAAAATGAGTGAATCTACACTCTAAAATGTATCTGGATACATCTGTATGTGATCCATAGTGGAAATCTCTACCAAGACTTATATTTTGGAACGGAGGGAGTATGCTAGTAGTACAGTATGTTCCTTGTACTAAACATGAGCAGGGACATTTGTAGTGTAGAGGTCTATACGGTCGGTTGTGATGGACACTTTGAGCCTCTTTGATTCATAGGATCTTGTAAACATAGGAATAGGATTTGTAGTGGCCTGCCCACTTGAATCCTATAAGAATAGCAAGGAAATGCGGGGAGCTGTGTCGCCTTTGAGAGTTACACTGATATTAACAGTACCGCACCTTCACTTGAAGAGAGCTGGTATCCGAAGCCTTTCTAGCCGTACCGGCAATACTAGCACATATATTCCAGCAAGTTCCACTTTGCTGATTTTACTCTGATGCTTAAGGTTTTCCCGTTATATCTACACTATGATCTGTGTAGCTGCTTTGTGTCACACTAGCAGCAGTCCACTCTTGAAGCTAAACACTGCAATGACTTACAAAATTGGCACCAAGGCATTGAGTGCCATTCTGGATGCAATGAAACTCATACCCTCCCCACCTATTGATTCTTGTTCAGAATATGATCCTAATGACTATTCTAACCTCAAGGAGTCAAAGGCAGATGGCCTGTCTTGTTCACCCATCAAGGTGCCTGTTCTAATTTGGCAATGTTTTATTGATTGCGGGTATCTTGCATATGTTGTCTTGCACTTCTTCTACTTTGTTGCACCACCATCTGCTTAGTTTACTCATCATATATGTCGAGATGCCATGCCCATCCATTATCAATACATATTCCATCTGTCACCATACCATGTTTTTCCACTCAAATGTTGTTCTTGTGCATCAGACATCAAAAAGGAAGAGGGTGATTTCCAAACCTGAAGGAGCACAAGCAAAGTCCATGAAAAACGTGGTGGTGCTGGAGAAATCAGACAGCACCCCACTTATATTGGCTGTACAACCAGTGACACAAAACGTAGGACCGACTCCAGCAGACTGTACCCATACTTCACTGGCCACACCACTAGCCCCACCACACAGGACCTGCACTCCATGAAAAGGTATACTGATTTCATTTGCCATAGCACCAGTTGTACCACAGAAAAATCCCACTCCAGCAAAAAGTACAACAAGTCCACCGGCTGAAGACCTATCCCAACTGCAGAGACGGCCAATTCCTGCAGATTGGAACCCCATTCCATTTATTCCCAGTTTAAAAGACAATGCTTTCAATGTTGTTAGGGACTACGTGCATATATTCCCATCATGGGAAGATTATAGTGAAGACAAACACCATTTTCACATCTTCCTGTCCAACTTACGTGTAAGTGCTATTATTCATGGTTACTATTTTCCTGTTTTCTGCTGATTGAACACATCAATGATTTACATTACATTGTTGTAACTAGGCGAGGGTCAATCTGGATAGTCATGACGAGCAAATCTTGCTTGTGCTTTTCAAGGAAGCATTGCAGCAGTATCGGTGTTACCTGAGGAAATCACACTTTGATGACAAGTCTATAAACGAATTTCCGGTGAAGTCTCCTGTGCTAAATTTCGAAGACATTGAATGGAAAAACCTTGTTATGCACTAGTCTTGTTCCCAGGATGAGGTACTGTCTATGAAATCACATGACAATTTGAACTACTTTTCCGCATGTGCCTTACAGATCTTTTTTTGCAGGAAATCTGCTCGAAGAAGAATTCCGGTTTGAAAAGAACGACAGGATATCGCAAATATGCTGCCCGCTGCTTTGCTCTTGTTAGTACATGTTGTCCTGTATCACTGTACTTGCATACATACCTGGTTGATTATGTGACAGCAGTATGCATGATAGCTTTCTTATCAATTGTTCGCTCCAAATTATCTGATCTGTATGAATGGTTACATTAGTGTAGAATATATCCAATGCCAATGTTTTTTAGCTCTGCATTGTTCTTGTAAGTACATGCTGTCCTTTATCAATGTACTTATAATGACAGGTAGTTGTTCATGTACCATCACTCTGCAACTTATTTTCCTTTGCCCTCCATTTTCTACACATCAGATCTATATTTACTCTTACCATAAGGTTGGTACTGAAGAAGTTTAGCTGTGCATTGCTCTTGGTTGTACCTTTTGCCTGTATCGCTGCACTTACATTTATAGCTACTTGGTTATGTAGCATCACTCTTCATCTTATCTTAAATATTCTCCATTTTTTCGTATATTATCACATCTATATTTACTCTTAACAAAATGTAGAATAAAGGCAATGCTTTTGAAGAAGATTCTGTGGTAAACTTCTTGAATTGCCCCCCCCATTAGCATGGACAAGGCCTTTATAGAGCATGTCTTCACCAATAATGTAAGTTTGTCCATCCCAAGCCTTCAAACTTTGTTGTATATATTTGGTTAGGCATGGCTGCAACAGCTGTTTATTTTTGGTGTTTGCATCAAATTGCTTATTTAAAGTTTATTATGTAGTTTATAAACAAAAGTTTGTCCTTTCTCAATTTAAGTTTCAAGTTGTACAACCAAGTTCCTTCTTCATACCATGTAAATTAAACTATACAGAGCAAGTGATCTTCTTTTGCACTGCATGTATGCTTCTGTTCTTCATCCGTAATCCAGTGGTGTGGTGAACCTACCCACTACAGCACAATGTCATATTCTGCAATGTCAGATCATTCTACTATTATTTAAACCGTCTCTTTATTTGCCAATCTGAAATGGTATAAATTGACATCACACTAACCATTGATACTTATGAGTTCTTGATCTGTAATCCAGTGTTGTCGTGAAGCTGCCAACTCCGTCACAATGTCATTTCATGCCATGTCTTGACCTGAACAATACCATATTGTGTTAATGCAATTTTAAACTATGTCACTTTATTCATTAGTAAGAAATGTGATGAATTGTCAGCACTGATACTTTTACGTGCAAAACCTGTCATCTGTCTGCTTGTTTATCTTTCAGAGTGAGGAAGATATAAGTGTTGAACAAGCGCGATCTCATCATCTTGCTCATTTGCTTCGCTGCAGCTCCCCAAAGAGGGCTAACCTTTCTTGAACTCTATTGAAGTCTTTGTCGGTTTTGTATATTATTTTGTCGGCGTGTTTATTTGCAATGGTGGCGATCTTTGATGCCTAGTGTATGTAATCTGTCTCGCTTGTGCTTTATTATCATAGTGGCGAACTTTGATGCCCAAATGGATGTAATATGCCATAATTTCTTTATTTTATAGTCTAGATTTTTCTTATTCACGATGCTGCAGTTATTTTATTGTATATATATCCTGTCTTCGCGATAAACCGCCAAACCATAAAATTACGGTACATAATCGGGCCGTCATGCAATCACGATGTAGGTTGGGCCTGAAACGTGTCGAACAGCTCACGGGCCGGCAGCAGCCTGAAATGAACCCCGGCCCATGATTGTGCGAATCAAATCACGAGCTTTTAACATGCCAAAATTGTCTCGGTCCTTGTTTGGCCCAATCAGATATCGGCTGCGAGCAGGCCGGATGCAAATCGGGTCGTAGTTAGGCCCAACTATAGGATGAGCTTTTAACAGGCCGAAATTAATATAGGGCCGAAATGTTAAACGGGCCCTTAACAGGCCAAAACTAATATCAGGCCGAATTACTAAGTGGGCCTTTAGGAAGTGGGCCCAAAAGCATAGTGTCCAGTTGACGGGCCGAATTTGATATGGGCCATAATTGAGCCCAAAGCCTCTTAAAGGGCCGGACCTGATCTGGGCCGTAATTTGGCCCAGAACGTGGTAGGATTATAACGGGTCGGATCTCATATGGGCCACTTTTAGGCCCGGAACGTGGCAGGCCATTAATGGACCGGATCAAATATTGGCCGCCATTTTGCCCAAAACATGGCAGCCAGTTAATGGGCCGGCCTACTAGGGTCCTCAAAATCTTGTGGGCCTACAGCTGGGCCGGCCCATTAATGTCAGCGAAATCTCGTGGGCCTTTAGTGGGCGGCCCATTATGATCCATAAGAATCTTGTGGGCCTTTACCTAGGCCGGCCCATTATGGCACACAAAAATCTTGTGGGCCTTTAGCTGGGCCGGCCCATTATGGCCCGCAAAATCTCGTGGGCCTTTAGCTGGGCTGGCCCATTATGGTCCACAAAATCTTGTGGGCCTATAGCTGGGCCGACTCATTATGGTCCGCAAAACTTGTGGGCCTTTAATTGGGCCAGCCCAATTAAACTTGATGGGCCGGTCCATGTGTCAACATATCATAGGCGTGTCTCGCCCATTGGATGAGTGACACCTGTGCCAACGCGGACCTGACACGTGTCTCCTCCAGCCAATGATGATTTTACACGTGGAAAATCCCCATTGGTCGGGGCTGTTAACGGGTTATCGGATCCAAAACCCGACCCGATAGCTTAACGGCGTTCCGTTACAGTGGGTGCCACGTGTTGGTCACCCTTGACGAAAGCACTTCTGTGACGCGCGATTTATCGTCATGGAAGTGGACACTTCCGTGATGATAATTTTGTTAATGTCATGGAACACTTCTACGACGCACGTGTATGACTATCTTGATTACATCATAAATTTGTCATGGATGTACATGCATGACAAAAAACGCGACCTACTGTGACAAACACGTATCATCACGGAAGTGTATTTTTTTGTAGTGAGACTCGGACAACGAGCACGATCTTGCCCATCCCGCCAATGCGGGCCCCCCACGTCTCAAGGCGTACCCTCTACTTGCTTGTTCAAGGAGGGTAACTAAACTTTACTGATTTATTCTTTCAGGTATGTATAGAGAAAGCAGAGCGGATTCAATGTTCGGCTCCGCTGCCCGAAGAACCATTCATCCCACTCCTGGCGAAGATGCTGGTCCCGGTGCCCTACCAGCCGCCGGAGAAGAAGGCCAAGAAGAAGGCAAAGGGGGGCCGGGGTGGCCCCCGCCGCAAGGGCGCTTCGGACGTGATGTCCGAAGACAAGACTCACTCCTCCGCCGCCGAATATGATGACGAGGAGGAGGAGGAAAGCAACTCTCCCCCTGATGGGGGAGGAAGAAGAGGGCGGCCTCCACAAATCTCGAGGCGGAGGCGCCCAAGAGGGGGAAGGGCCCCCTCACGGATAACTCCGCGTGACAGCAGCCCAGAGTGTCCCCCCCGAAGCAAGCCCCTCGCCGCATCGTAAGCACTAAAGACCCATATACGTCCATGTATCCGGCCTCTCCTCTTCATGGTATTAACATGTTTAGTTATGCTATTGCAGTTCGGCCCACGACAGCTCCCAGCGATCCTCATCAGGAGGTTCGTTGGCGATGGCCAGCGAGTCACCGCTAGCCGCTCACTCTTCCCAGGCCAAGGGTGACAACGAGGCGATGTCCCAAAGGACCTTCTCAGGCCAGGGAGAGGTTCAGGAGGCTGCCAGGGTGGCGCCAGAGGGTGAAACCTCGGCCGCCGGACACATGGGTAAGCAAATCTCCATGGAGACTGGCGATGGGGGCCATGCTCAGTTCGGCCCCCAGCCGGAGATGGTTCCGGAGACCTATACGGCTCCGGAATCCGGCGAGCAGCCTCCTTCGAGAGAAGGAGGTGTGCCTATCCCGCCGGTGACCTCTGTCCAACCAGAGGCACCTGATAATCTGCTGGAAGCACTATGAGGCGCTTCCATTGTGGATGAACACCGTACCCTTATGGGTACGGTAATTGAGAGGGTTCAGTCCGTCAAGAGCGGACTGACCGAAGCCTGCAGCAGCCTGCTGACAGGTTTTGAGGTAAGCGACACAAAAGAGAAAAGTTCCAATATAGACAGCAGCCCCTGAGACACTGTCCGGTGTTCGGAAGGAAAAGCCGGACAGAGGATCAATTAAATTTCGCAGGAAACTAACTAAATGTGTCTTATGTGAATAAGTAGGCATCGTTGCTGGCCGTGACCTCACACAGTGCCGAAGTCTCTGGACTAGAGCAGAGACTGGAGCGGGCCGAGGAGGAGCTCGGCCAAGCGAGGAAGCAGCTAGAGGACCAGCAAGGTATGTAATGACTTGCTATATAGTTGGAGAGAATAAATGATGTGTCTTGACCATAGTGTCATGATATGTGTAGGGGCGATGACCGAGGTCGAGGCCTTTAAAAAGGCGTTGGCCGAAGCCGAGGTGAAAGATGCCAAAGAGCAAGCCGCCCGAAAGAAGCTCAATGCCAGGCTTAACAAGGTCCAGCAAGAGCTCCAGGACGCTGTGAAAAAATGTGAGACCTTGGAGTGCGATGTTTCGGCTCGAGAGACCGAACTCGCCAAGGCTCGCAAAAGCACGAAAGAGACCCGGGTTGAAGCCCATGACCCCCCTCCACGAGATCCAGGAAGCCAAGAAGATCGCGGCGGGTAAGGCGTTTAGTATGCAAAGCAAGTATGTGAAGAAGAAGTATTTCTTACTAACCCGGATTCAAAGTTCTCCAAGGGAGTTTGTGGATCTGCCACGCAGTGTGTCCGACGCTGCGGAGTTCTTCCGAGCCGAAGAAGGGAGCTCGACGGAGAAGCTGTTCTGGTCGCAATATCTTGCGCCAGAACATCTGGTGCCCTTCAGCGATCAGCTAAAACAGCTGGTCGAGCTACACAGGGTGGCCAAACTGGACATGAAGGATTTGATAATCCAGCTGTGGCCTGCCGAAGCTATACCCAGCAGCTACTTCGGCCTCGTGAAGCGGCTGGTGAATGCATGTCCTTGGCTGAACGTCGTCAAGTGGTCGGTCTGCATCGAGGGCGCGCGCATGGCCTTTGCCTGCGTCAAGGTCTAGTGGGCGAAGATGGACGCCGTCAAGCTTGTGACCGAGGGGCCGCCTGAGGGAAAGGAGCACCGCACGCCCGGGCGATATTTTGGAGACGTCCTGGAGGGGTTTCGCATTGTGGCGACGCAATGTGCGGAAGACATTATCTTTGAATGAATACATCCATGTTGTCTCTGCCTTGTATGATAAAACAAAGTGGTTATGTAATATAATGTTTTTTATGTTTATTTTTAAAAATTACCTCCTGTGCGGCCGTGTTGTATGAAATCTGAGAGTTGGCCAGTCGTCGGCTTCTGCCCCCATATAGGTAGTACGGGGGTGTTTGGGATGGAATCTATTCACTCTTGATCCAATTTTTTGGTCCTTGAAGGAGGTGTTTAGCACAACGAACCAGGCAATCAGACTATTCGGCTTGAACACCCTCACTTAGCCATAGGAGTTTGACAATAAAAAATTTAGGCGTAGCCCCTAGTATCCGAACTAGGATGCTGAAAGCACCTGATCGGGTAAGTACCGATCCCTCGCATAATGCGGAAAAAATCTCTAACAATTTGAATCCTCCGAAGAGCTGACCGGCTCTCACCTCATCATGATAGTCAGTTTTTGGCTTTCTCTACTGAGGTGCTCCTTCGGGTAAACCAGGGCACAAACGCAGTAGTTCTCCCTTTACTACCTTAGCCGATATAGCAGAATGTAAGGTAGCAAGCACAGGAGCTGGGCAACCCAACTATTCACCAAAGACATGATTCGGAGCCAATGCATATAGTGCTAAATTCGGGGTGCCGAACTATACTGTAAAAAGTGTTCGGACTTTGTTGTCGTAGTGCGGGGCGCTATGAAGCCCCTGGCGAATCTGAAACGTACCAAAGTGTACGGTTGCTATCTGATAAGATTATCAATAGAAAAAGGAAAATAGAAAGGGAGCACAGGTAATAAGCTAGGGCCCTAAAATTTGGGTCGCAAACTGTTTCTGTTATAACTTGATTAATACGTCAAAGCGTATAGATACAAATAGTGCGATAAGCAACAGGCTATTTAACATGCCACAACCAAGGGAGAGATGTGTGTGGGTCCTGAAAACAGGTAGAGTGATCGTTAAAGAAAACCACCTAGAAATTCCCCCTCTACGTCTGTGCTTCTTGCCATCTTGGTGTTTTTATCCTTTGACAGGACCAATGATCAAGCCGTCAGGAAGGGCCTATGGAAAAGAAACCTGAAAAGGAGAAAAAGGAAATAGTGAAAGTATATGTGTCCGGGAGCGGTCGAGCCGTATTGTGAATCACAAGGTAGGTATGCCTCCGTCTATGCCCATGGTATTTTGAGTGAGTAGTTATGTACGCGTTGTGCGAATGCCGCCACTTGATCGGGATTGGGACTGAGGCCAAATTGCTAATTGAGCTCTCGACGAGCCGAGCTGTCCTGCTGTAGAATAGTCCGGACTCTCTTGACAGTGTCCGAGTTCGGCCGCTAAATTGAAGTTCTGCTTGAGAAGGCCGCTCTGTACTTATGCTACTAAGGCAGCGGTGTGCTCCTCGGTGCGGAGGGAGCATTCCGTGTTGCCATTAACTGTTATGACGTCGTGTGGTCCGGGCATCTTGAGCTTGAGATAAGCATAGTGTGGCATCGCGTTGAATCGAGGGAATGCGGTTCGTCCAAGCAGTGCATGATAGCCACCGCGAAAGGGGACGATATCGAAGATTAACTCTTCGCTTCGGAAGTTGTCCGGAGATCCGAAGACAACCTCTAGTGTGATTGAGCCCGTACAACGGGCCTCTACACATGATATGACTCCTCTAAAGGTGGTCTTTGTGGGCTTGATCCGTGATGGATTAATGCCCAATTTGTGCACTGTCTCCTGATATGGCAGATTGAGGCTGCTACCACCGTCCATCAATGATTGGGTCGAGGACCAGCGCGGCCGAACCGCCATGACGGATACTGGTTGGATGATCCCGATGATCAAAGGTGATCAGGCATGACAACCATGGATTGAATTTTGGGGCGACTGGCTTTATCGCATAGACGTCCCCGAGCACGCGCTTGCGCTCCCTCTTGGGGATGTGTGTAGCATATATCATGTTCACCGTTTTGACCTGAGGAGGAAACTTCTTCTGTCCCCCTGTGTTCGGTTGCCGGGGCTCCTCGTCATCGTCCTTGCTTTGTGATCCCTTTTCCTTGTTCTCGGCGTTTAACTTGCCGACCTGTTTGAAAACCCAACAATCTCTGTTGGTATGATTGGCTGGTTTGTCTGGGGTGCCATGGATCTGGCACGGACGGTCGAGTATGCGGTCCAGGCTAGATTGCCATGAGTTGTTTCTTTTGTATGGCTTCTTCCGCTGACCGGACTTGGAGCCACTGAATCCGGCGTTGACTGTCGTGTCATCGGTGTTATCACCATTGCTTCGACGTTTGTGTCTGCTGCGTCGGAGCTTTCCGTTGCTATTTTTGACCTCGGAGGTGCCCATTTCACTTCTTGTGTTTTTGCTATGGGCCAGCCAACTATCCTCACCCGCACAAAGGCGGGTCATGAGTGTCGTGAGTGCTGCCATGGACTTTGGCTTTTCTTGGCCGAGGTGGCGGGCGCGTCATTCATCACGGACGCTATGTTTAAAGGCTGCTAGGGCTTCGGCATCCGGGCAGTCGATGATCTGGTTCTTTTTAGTTAGGAACCTAGTCCAGAATTTCCTGGCTGACTCTCTAGGCCGTTGAACTATGTGACTTAAGTCATCGGCATCTGGTGGCCGGACATATGTACCTTGGAAGTTGTCAAGGAAGGCTTCTTCCAAGTCCTCCCAACTGCCAATAGAATTTTCAGGCAGGCTGTTTAACCAGTGCCGCGCTGGCCCTTTGAGTTTTAGTGGGAGGTATTTGATGGCGTGAAGATCGTCTCCGCGGGCCATATGGATGTGGAGAATAAAATCCTTGATCCAAACCGCGGGATCAGTTGTTCCATCGTATGATTCGATATTTACGGGTTTAAACCCTTTTGGGAATTCATGATCCATTACTTCGTCGGTGAAGCAAAGAGGGTGTGTGGCGCCTCCATATCGTGCCACATCGCGACGTGGAGTCCGTCTGCGGTTTTCGGCCTGGGCGTGAGTAGGCTTGTCACGTCCGAATAGATAGCCATCGTCACATGTCGGGGCACGTCCTCGCGATCCGTAGATCGATCTGGTATGTCCTGCTCTACTGTCCAGGTCCTGCCGAAGGTCATATGTATAACCCCGAGCTGTTTTATCCCTGCCTTTACGGCGAGGTGGGCGGTCTGGTGTTCGGCTTGAGTTGCCGCTTTATCTCGACCGTGTGGTGGTCGATCAGCCGCATTGCGCGATGATGGTACGGGCTCCAGCGCCTCGTCATCGAACTAAGGTAGCAATTTGCGCTTCAGGTAACTTTTGGCTGGGCGCTTAAGGCCGTATTGTTCGGCTGCCAGGACATCGGTCCATCTATCGTTGAGCAGATCTTGACCAGCTTGAAGCTTTTGCTGCTTCTTTTTCAGGCTCCTTTCAGTGGCTATTAGCTAGCGCTTAAAGCGTTCCTGCTCGAGAGGATCCTCAGGCATGATAAAATCCTCATTGCCAAGGCTCACCTCATCCTCGGAGGGTGGAAGATAAGTGCTGCCCTCCGAGTCGTCGTTTATGGCCTGTTCATCAGGGCTAACTTGCCCATCTTCCCGATCGTCTTGTTCGGCCGTTTGGTCGTTGGGAACTTCTCTGTCTTCGGCACCGTCCGGAGTGTTATAGTCTCCAGTGCTGGTGTTGCTGTCCTTGCTGCAGCGGGATATAGAGTGGCGCTGCTGACGCCGGCACTTTGGTTGTGTCTTAGGAGGCTCATCCTCAACTGGATTTTTCTTGTCCTCGCCGTTATTCTCTTTAGGTGTATCCACCATGTATACGTCGTACGAAGACGTGGCCGTCCAGCGACTGGTGAATGGTGGGTTTTGGCCGTGCTCCTCATCTGCATCGTCGTCCATACCGTTGATGTCTTCGGAGCCGTAATCGAGCATGTCGGTTAAGTCTCCGATAGTGGCTATGAAGTGGGTGGCGGGTGGGAAGTGAAATTCCATGTCATCAGCCTCCAATTCGAACCAGATATAATTCGGCTGTGAGCACTCCGCTAAGGATAGATTTTTAATGAGTTCAACACGTAGCCTAAAGGCGAGTGCCGGAAGATGTCCTCGGCGCTGAATTTGACGATCGATGACTGATCTAGCTCGTTGTGCGCGGACACACATGGTTCCGAACTTATGGCCGAAAACGAGTCTGAGGTTCCGGAAACACAGATATCACCGAGGCTGGGTCTGTGTGCGGCTCCAACGCCGCGGAATCTGCGGCTTCCGTGGCGCGGTTGAGCTTCCCGTCCTCGGATGGTGCGACCTGCTCCGGATCTAAGGCCGGAGTAGTTACAGGTGCAATTCCTGAGCATGGCCCGATGAAAGATTTAAGTCATGTTCATCATAGGGTCAAGGAGCGGCTGCCGTGGTCACAATGCCGTCGAAGATCAAGCCTCCACGGATATCCGCGATGTAGTTCAAGCTCCCAAATCTGACCTGATGGCCAGGGGCGTTGCTATCGATCTGCTCCAGATGGCCAAGCGAGTTGCCCGCAGTGCAAAGCCGCCGAACACGAAGATCTGTCCGGGGAGGAAGACCTCTCCTTGGACAGCATTGTTGTAGATGATTGAAGGATCCATCAAACCTTTTGAGGACGACACAGTGGAACTCTCAATGAAAGCACCAATGTCGATGTCAAAACTGGCAGATCTCGAGTAGGGGGTCCCGAACTGTGCGTCTAAGGTCGATGGTAACAGGAGACAGTGGACACAATGTTTACCCAGGTTTGGGCCCTCTCTATGGAGGTAATACCCTACTTCCTGCTTGATTGATCTTGATGAATATGAGTATTACAAGAGTTGATCTACCACGAGATCGTAATGGCTAAAACCCTAGAAGTCTAGCCTGTATGACTGTATCTATTTCCGGACTAAGCCATCTGGTTTATATAGACAACGGAGAGGACTAGGGTTGTACAAAGTCGGTTACAGAGAAAGGAATCTTCATATTTGGTCGCCAAGCTTGCCTTCCACGCCAAGGAGAGTCCCATCCGGACACGGGAGAGAGTCTTCGGTTTTGTATCTTCACAACCCATCAGCCCGGCCCATGTCCAACAGGTCGGACGCCCGAGGACCCCTTAGTCCAGGACTCCCTCAGTGACCACTGTGGACCGGGGGTGCGGCCGCCTATTATGGCCGGCGGCTCGGGCGCGTAATTAATACGAACCAGTGGGAGCGAGGCAGGCTGCGGTCAAAAGTTGTCTCGCCTCATGGTGAGCCAGCACGGCGGACGTCTGCCATTCCTACCATCATTTCACACAGCTACTCGCACGCCTCCCCGTAAATACACACACCTGCATGCACGCCTCCCGTTATGCCTGCGCGACGGACTGCTCACATGCGTCCTGTCAACTCACGCCTGCTCACACGGCACACAGGGCGTGTGGCAGCACGTATATTTTTTGGTTTATTTTCTGCCACTTTACTGCTTCACTAAACCATTTGCATTGAAGATATGCACAAATCCTGCATTGAACATCTCGCGTGCTTCCCAGTGAACCTCCGCACTGGACGAGTTTTGGATTTACTAGAATTTAAAAACCAGGCATCTCAACGTTTTGTCGGCAATCAACAGTGCCCTAGTTTTTGAAATTCATTCCCATTTCTTGCGTGGGACCTAAGCATGCACCCAAGGACACAAATTTGATTTTTTAACAAACTTATATGCATTGGAGCATGTGCATGTAGTTCAAATTTGAATTATGCACATAAATGCATTGAAAACTCAGTTAATGCATAAAAATGTCCAAACGAACCCGAAAAATCACAAAAATTGACACAACACTCTTGTTGTTCTATGTTGACACGAGAAAAAAAATTGAAAGCAATAAGAGGCAATGGATACCGTTTCGTCCCCAAAGGTGGGACGTTCCCTACCGAAACCATCATGATTGTTGTGAGAAGCTCTGGTTTGTGAGAAGCATATACCCAAACCTGCCCCAAATGGGACAAAAAATTTACCTCTGCATGTTGATGCCGCTCCATGATAGAAGCCAAGTTTCATGAATTTCAGACGAGTTTTGGATTTACTAGAATTTAAAAACAAAGTATCTCAATGTTTTGCCGGCAATCAACGGTGCCCTAGTGTTTGAAATTCAGTCCCATTTCTTGCATGGGACCTAAGCATGCACCCAAGGACAAATATTTGATTTTTCAACCAATTTATATGCACTGGAGCATGTGCATGTAGTTCAAATTTGAATTATGCACATAAATGCATTGAGAACTCAGTTAATGCATAAAAATGTCCAAATGAACCCCGAAAAATCACAAAAATTGACACAACAGTCCTGTTGTTCTATGTTGACACGAGAAATTTTTTGAAAGCAATAAGAGGCAATGAATATTGTTTCGTTCCCAAAGGTGGGACGTTCCCTCCGGAAACACTCATGCTTATTGTGAGAAGCATATACCCAAACCTGCCCCAAATGGGACAAAAAAATTACCACGGCATGTTGATGCCGCTCCATGATAGCATGCCAAGTTTCATGAATTTCAGACGTGTTTTGGATTTACTAGAATTTAAAAACCAGGTATCTCAATGTTTGCGGCCGAGTGACGGTGGCAGGGTGTTGGACATTCATTCCCATTTCTTGCATGGGACCTAAGCATGCACCCAAGGACAAAGATTTGTTTTTTCAACCAATTTATATGCACTGGAGCATGTGCACGAAGTTCAAATTTGAATTATGCACATAAATGCATAGAAAACTCACTTAATGCATAGAAATGTCCAAACGAACCCCGAAAAATCACAAAAAATAACACAACACTCCTGGTGTTCGATGTTGACACGAGAAATTTTTTGAAAGCAATAAGAGGCAATGGATATCATTTCGTCCACAAAGGTGGGGCGTTCCCTACTGAAACCATCATGCTTGTTGTGAGAAGCTCTGGTTTGTGAGAAGCATATACCCAAACCTGCCCCAAATGGGACTAAAAATTACCACGGCATGTTGATGCCACTCCATGATAGCATGCCAAGTTTCATGAATTTCGGACGAGTTTGGGATTTACTAGAATCTAAAAACCATGTATCTCAGTGTTTGCGGCCGCGTGACGGTGGCAGGGTGTTGGACATTCATTCCCATTTCTTGCATGGGACCTAAGCATACACCCAAGGACAAATATTTGATTTTTCAACCAATTTATATGCACTGGAGCATGTGCATGTAGTTCAAATTTGAATTATGCACATAAATGCATTGAAAACTCACTTAATGCATAAAAGTGTCCAAACGAACCCTGAATAATTCCAATTCTTTTATGACATACATATAGTTGCATGCTCACTGCACATAAAAGGTCTAGCAGTTCAAACACCGTCCATGGCCGCTGTGACCCCATTATGTAATTCAAATCAAGACGAAAAATCAAGTAGATCCCACACAGTTTATTATAACCAACTGTGTGAGATGCAACACAAAATATCTTGGAGCACCGTCGGAGTATAGTACGCATACGGCTTACGCGAGAAGGTGCGACGGCTACAATCCATGTCCTGCTCTGAATAAGGGACCATGTCTGATGACACTTTGCACGCCAATTTTTTCGCTGAAGCGATTCCAAATTTTCGGCTTCCTTGGAAATATCTTCCTCCCCGCCCCCTTCCCCTTACCAAAAGCTACATTTCCCATTTTTCTGCCTTCCTTTCCAAGTTGAAACCTTCACTCCTTGCTTGCAGCGCCGCCTCCTCACCGGTGACCCTCCTTCACGCTGCTCGGCCTCGCCTATCCAGGCAGGTAATCCACACCCGACCCCCATCCTCCTCCTCCTTCCACATCCCACATGCCCCGACCGCCGGCGCGAGCGCGCCACCTTCCACCCAAATCACCGACCCCTCCACCAAACAAGCGCCGTCCTAAGCCATGGTGCACGCAGTATAGCTAGGATCTCAAGGAGCATTTGGCAGGGGAGAAGCAAATCGCGGTCGCACGCGCGGATGAGGTCGCAATGGCTGCCATTCGTGCCGACCCCCAGATGTTGGAGGAGCACCTTGCCGTCGAGGCCACCATTGACGCCTCATGCACCGACGCCGCGACGCGGTTGGATGCTTTAAATGATAGTTCCTGGCGTTTTCTTGAGGCCACTGTCGGTGCCTTCGACGAAAACTACGAGGTGTTTTCTCAGCGTGCACGTGCTTACCTCATCTCAAGAGCCAACAGGTTGGTGCCTGGAGCGGCCCAGGCAACTCACCACTACAACGAGGGCACCCATGATTCGGAGGCCTCGCCCTCTTCGATGTCCAAGGAGCCAATCATCATTGATATCTCCGACAATGAGGAGTAGCTTGTCTTATTAGCACACTATAAGGACCCATGCTCAGTTTGCTAGCTACTGCCTTTCTTTAACAAATTCTAGTGAATTGTGCTATCTAATTTTACCATGCAATCTTCTGCTATAGTGTATATGTTTTATATGTCATGCAATGTGGTGTTCAGTTAACTGCTTTGTTCAATTCTGCAAATGTGATGTTCAATTCTTCAGGGTGCAATATTTCCAAGTTGTTAAGCATGCTTGGTTTGGTTAACTGTCTGATCTTCTATTACGAGTATGTTATATTATGCAATGTGGTGCTCAGTTAACATTTGGTTCATTTGTTGTGGTGTTTAGTTAACTGCTTGGTTAAATTCTGCAATGCGATGTTCAATTGTTGTGGTTGCATTATGTTATTGTATACCATGTGAGAAATAAATCGAATTTGGTTGTACTAAATACATGAGAAACAAATACAATTGCTATATTTCCAAGTTGTTAAGCATGCTTGGTTTGGTTAACTGTCTGATCTTCTATTAGGAGTATGCTATATTGTGCAATGTGGTGCTCAATTAACGTTTGGTTCATTTGTTGTGGTGTTTAGTTAACTGCTTGGTTCAATTCTGCAATGCGATGTTCAATCGTTGTGGCTGCATTCTGTTATTGTATACCATGTGAGGAATAAATCAAATTTGGCTGCACTTAATACATGAGAAACATATAGAAGTGCTATATTTCCTAGTTCTTAATCATGCTTGGTTTGGATAAATAGTTTTCCATGTGGCTTGAATTAATCTGATGAATCTGCAACGTGCTTATTTAGCATCAACATATTTTACTGATAGCATGCGAACCCTTACTTAACCTGATGACTAACTACCTTATATGTGTTGCAGGGAAACAATGGGAGCACTAAGGTTTACAAGATGGTACTAACTATTATACCTTGCCTTTTTTTATTCCTTTGCCCCATTTCCAATATAGAGAAGATATTTATGCACATCCTTGTTATCAAGCTTCACTAGTGATTACCTCTCAAACCACCTCTGTGGTGAGGAGGCGAGGAAAGTTTCACCCACAGTTCAATATTGAAGTGTTCCTGAAGAGGTCGAAGGATGGACGGTCAATCATCCACAGGCACTGGCCTAAAGTTGCAAAGACCTTCAACATGAATGAAGGCTCAATATTCGCCTTCCGCTTTAGCAGTTTTCCAGATGAGATGCATCTCTCTATGCACCGTCTATGATGCTAATTTCGAAAGGTTCTAGATGTTGCATGTGAAACTTGTTGCTGGTGCAGTTGTGTAATGGGGTGGCTGAGTGCTGAAGCTATGTCATGTTGTACTCCGATGTATTTCAATTATGAAATCCTACTTCCTTAATATGGAAATGGAATATATTATGTGCTTAATATGAATGTCAATTAGATTAGTAAATGGATTATTAATAATAGGGCAATTAGCTTGCTAACTGGGTTTTCCTACTGCAAATGGTTATTGAGAAAACACCATGGGCGATGACCTCAGGCAACGCACACAGTTTCTAGGAATAAACCGTGTTGGATCAACGAACAATCACACACGACATTCTCTTGAAAACTGTTTGCGTTATGCCACATTGCGCAAACGTTTTCCATGGAGTGACTATGTGGGATGTATATGCGAACGGAAATGTTTAGCGGTAACTGACTATGTGGGATGTACTTACGACCAGAAATGATTTCGCATGTATACTTGTATTTTTTAGCACTACTGTACGTATTTCTGTATTTGAGTGCTCGCCAGTCGCACACGACCTCATTTTGCCGAGCGTGTGTGCCAGGAGGGCATATCCCCGACGGTTTCTGGGTCATGTGGGAAGGACCCCCCTACCGCCCACACTCACTAGGTGACGGTTCCGAACGCCATCGCGGAAAGGGGTTAAAACCCGTTTGTATAGCACCGACGCGTACCAGTGTAGGTTAGTATGATAAAGAGAAAACCATTCCACTTTGGTACTGTCAAAGACAAGATTCATAATTGTTTCCACACAATTCCTACTGTAGCATATCATTTCCACAATTTATATTGAGCAATATAAGCCATATAAACTATGCATTGAGACATAATCTGTCAAAAACATAACAGTCTGTAGTAATCTGGATAACTACCATACTTCTACTACTCCAAAAATTCTGAAAAATTAAGGCAACGTAGAGAATTTGTATACACATCAACAGTAAAAATTCATAATTTTTCCACATTCCTGTAAAATATAAAAATTTCTGCACTGGACGCAGAAGTTTGTGTTTTTGCACAGAAGCAAGTCAACTATCATCCACACTATCCCAAAGGCTTTACATGGCACTTTATTGAAACAAAACCTATAAAACATGATTACTACAGTAGCTTAATCATGTGAACACAAAAAATAGTAGATAAAAGTGTTGGGTTGTCTCCCAACAAGAGTTTTTCTTTAATGCCTTTTAGCTAGGTATGATGAGTTCAATGATGCTCACATAGAAGTAAAGAATTGAAACATAATGGGAGCATCATGAACCACATGGCAAACACATTTAAGTCTAACCCACTTCCTATGCATAGGGATTTTGTGAGCAAACAATTCATGGGAACAAGAATCAACTAGCATAGGAAGGCAAAACAAGCATAACTTCAAAACTTTCAACACATAGAGAGGAAACTTGATATTATTGCAATTCCTACAAGCAAAAGTTCCTCCCTCATAATAATTTTCAGTAGCATCATGAATAAATTCAACAATATAACCATCACATAAAGCATTATTTTCATGACACAAAATCGTAAAAAGCTTATTACTCTCCACATAAGCAAATTTCTTCTCATCAATAGTAGTGGGAGCAAACTCAACAAAATAACTATCATGAGAGTGAAAATTAAAATCATGATGACAAGTTTCATGGTTATCATTATTCTTTATAGCATACATGTCATCACCATAGTCATCATAGATAGCAACTTTGTTATCATAGTCAATTGAAGCCTCGTCCAAAATGGTGGATTTATCACTAAATAAGGTCATGACCTCTCCAAATCCACTTTCATAATTATAATCATCATAAATAGGAGGCATGCAATCATTATAACAAATTTGCACATCAAATCTTGGGGGACTAAGAATATCATCTTCATCAAACATAGCATCCCCAAGCTTATGACTTTGCATATCATTAGCATCATGGATATTCAAAGAATTCATACTAACAACATTGCAATCATGCTCATCATTTATACCAAACATTCTGTTGAATTCTTATTCTATCAATTGAGCACAATTTCCCTTTCCATCATTTTCATGAAAGACATTATAAAGATGAATAATATGATGCAACCTCAATTCCATTTTTTGTAGTTTTCTTTTATAAACCAAACTAGTGATAAAACATGAAACTAAAAGATTCAATTGCAAGATCTAAAGATATACCTTCATGCACTCACCTCCCCAGCAACATTGCTAGAAAAGAGCTTCGTTGACGGGGTGTGAGTGCCGCTTACCTAGCCTCCCCAGCAATGGCGCCAGAAAAGAGCTTGGTGTCTACTAAGCAACACTACTGCATGATGGTCCAAACGCGACACTACGATCAGAGACCTTTCAAAGAAACTGTGTGCGATGCCATAATCGCAAACGGTGGTGTAAAAAAACCGTCAAAAAAGGTGCAAAACGTTTGCGATGACAGATGCATCAAACACGGTTCGGAATTTACTTGTGTGTGCGATGCAGGGCATACAGTTCAGCTCAATTAACTATTTGGGATGAGGAGGCACAAAAGAAACGGGCAGCCAGATGAAGGCGTGTGCGATAGACATCATACGATTCACTGGGATGAACTGTGCGTGATTAGGAAACACAATGGAAACGGTTCAACTGAACAAGATGTGTGTGATACACGGCAAACAGGTTCGTAATCTGAAATGTGTGCAAAGACCAATAATAACATAGACGATTGCTGCTAATTAGCCATGTGAATTGCTCTGTCTACAATAGAATAACATGTGTGTGTATATATATATATATATATATATATATATATAAAACTGAAATAAACATCCAATTACATAAGTGACTATAGAGATCATTCGCACACACCTCAATAAACAATTGCATGCATTCTAAAGTAGGAGAAACGATCGTCTAATCATCTACTTGTTGTGACGCTCCCACCACTGCTATGTGGCTCGATCCCTCGTCTAGGTCAGGAAGAAGACAGTTCCTCATGTCAACGATCCGCCTGTACATCTGGTAACTTGTGTATGTGTCCATGGCCGCGTACTTGACATGTTGTTCATCCAGTCTCTTATGCCACACACTGTGCAAGGCATTCTTGTCCTTATTGCTCTCTTGCTTCATCTTCGCGTAGTAGGGGTCGATGATGGCCGAGGCGAGGTCAACCAGGGTGTTTAGTTTTCTTTTTTCGCTGCCCCAGACCTTGTAGCGGTGCTGGATGTTGACAATATTTGGGCATTTCATGTCCGAAACCTTGAGCGCTTTTAGATCGTTGGTGGTGTCCACCGTAGCGAAATTGTAGTCGGAGCTGTTGATAAACCTGGAGAAACGCTCGCAAGGCCTTGTGGCAAGGTGGAAGTGGTAGACGAGTACGTCATGTCGCACGCACAATTGGGCGACGGCAACCTTCTGATCGTGCCCGGCACGACCGATGGTGTACTCGAGGTCGAAGCCGACCACTCGGTACTTGTCCTCGGCAAGGAACTGCTCCATAGTTTGGATGGAGCTCTCCACCGAGACCGGATCGTTCCTATACACCACCAAGAGGGCCTTCCCCCTCACGTGGGTGTCCACTACATGATGCGTGGTGAACTGCCAGCCGTTGTCGTCGTTGGCCGCTGGGAGCGCCATTGGAGCCACGGGGAGCGCCATTGGAACCGCTGGATGTCTTCTCTGTATGTGTCCTTGTGGGTGTGCTTATTGTGTCGTGTGAGATGAGAGGTGAAGGTAAATGGCCGCAGGAATAAAAGGGGGCCGGGCGGCGTGGATTCTCGGCGCGTCCGCATGGCAGTTTTTGCAGCGGGTAACTACATCGTCGCGCCGCGCCCGGCGCAACCGCTTACACACAAACGTGCGTGATCGTGCGCCGGCCCAAAACACTGGCAGCGCGCGTCGAGGGACGAGGGCAGAGCACCCAGAGGGACGCGAGAGCAAAGCGCGCGCGGCGGGATGCGAGCAGAGCGTGCCACGGCCGCCTGAACCGCAAGCAACCACACGCATAGAGCAGTTGAACACGCAGGAAATGGTCGCCTACAAGCCGGCCGACAGTTGCGTTGCTGCATAGAGAGCGGCCGTGTGGTACCACCTCCGTCTAGTCTATAGTCTCCTTTATATTCCGTGCCATACTTTGCCCTCAAATTTAACCCACAAAATGTTACTGCATGTTTATAAATTATATAATTGGAAACTATGTTCAAATACAAATCAAACTATATAATATTTGCCGACATGCATTCGTATTTTATTAGTTAAATCATACTTATAAGCCAGGACGGTGGTATAGTAGGTAATTAAATCACAAACGTTTTTTTATTAACTGTATGTGTACGTGGCCTTTCGTCCTCCTCTCGCACGTCTTGTCACCCCGCTGCCGCAGATGGCTTACAGCGCAAGCTTGCGCAGCGCGCGGGGGCGTTCTTTTTGCCAAACGGTGGCGCCAATGAATCGTCGGTGAGCCCGTTCCCGCGCAACCTCGCCCGACTCCGTGAAATCCCCCCAAATCCCAATGCTTACCAGCCTGCTATAAAAACCCTCACGGCCGGCGAGTCCTGCGTCGCATTTTCCCCTCCATCCATATAGCTTATCTCGTCTGCTTCTCCCACATTCGCCAATGGCACCGGTCCATCTTGTCGCTCAGCCACTCCGCCGTCATCAGAGGACAGCTCCAGCTGGGAGGCTACACCGCGGCAGCGGCGTAGTCCCCGACGTAGTGTAGTGCGCGTGGCGTCCCTGTTGGGTGTGCGCGGAACACCCACCACACAGTCCATCGCCGGTGCCCGTCGGCAGCTGTTGCCGGCTGCCGTTGCCGCCACACCACTGTCGAAAGCCAGGGCCATCGCCCGCTCTGCCACCACGACCCGAAGGTGGGAGATGGCCATCGTGGCTGCCACCCCACCGCCGGCCACTATGGCCATCACCCGCTCCGCCACCGTGGCCCGAAGGCGGGAGGTGGTGGCCGTGGCCGCCACCTCGTCGTCGGCCGCCGTGGCCGCCAGCCCACCGTCGACCACCGGGGTCATCACCAGCTCCGCCACCGCCGTCCGAAGGCGGGAGGCGGAGGTGGATGCCCGCACGTGCGGCAGCGACCTTGCGCGCTACATCGAGTTCCTGCGAGAGGAGGAGGAGCGCCTCGTCGAGCACACAAAGCGCCTTCCCGCCGCAGTGGCCACGGCACACGCCGCCTCAGAGGCGAGGAGTCGGGAGATCTACGAGGAGAACCACCACTTCGAGAGGGGTCGTCTGGAGCGGCAGAGGGCGTTCGAGGCGAGCGTTACTGAAGCTGCATTAGCGGCAGGCACCGCATTGCGTTTCCCCAGCTCGTCGGTAGGCTCCTCCTCCTCCGCCTCTTACTGAGCGCGCTCGCCAGAGGAGAGGCAGCCGGAAGTAGTACAAAGCCCCTCAGCAGTAGTAGTAGTATTTAGGGGCTATTTTGTTCAGTTCATCTGACTATAGATGTGGTGGAACTGTACAACGTACTTAAAATTATCTAGTATATATAGTTGAACTAGCTATTTCAGTACGTGGTTGGCAACAATTGGGGAAAAGTTTGGTCGGTTCAGCTGTCGAGTTGAACTGTTTGTACAAATTAAGACCGACTGCTTAATCTAAGAATGAAATCTATGCTTAATTACTAAATTTTAGTTGCAAACATTAGATACTGCTAGTGATTTTTAGCTTCATATTTTGACAAATCGCAGTGTTACAAGGATTGACAAATCTTACCAAATTGTTTGTACGTGGTTGCACACGAGTCATCCAAAACAACCGTTTGCATTGAAGGGATGCACAAATCCTGCGCTGCTCTCACTTTGCATATGGGTGTTCGATCTAAAACGTTTGCGATCAATAGCTGCAGAAATCCTGCTCGACACATTTTTCTTGGCTTCTTGGGGAAGCTGTCGATTTGCATACAGGAGTTCTAACTAAAACGTTTGCGATGAGTGTTTTATATTTAAAAAGCGAACTAAACTGCGGCTTGGGTGCCATTAATGGAGAGGATGCGAGCAAGGCGGACGACCATGGAAGTCAAAGGGCTCGCATCCCAGTGAGTATGTGCAGCGTACAACTCGCACGCTTTCTAGTGAGCCTGCACACTCAAGGATAGCTTGCATGCTACTCGGTCAGCCTGTGCACCGGATGGCGCTCGCACGCCTCCCGTTCAGTCAAGGTCAAGCAGCTCTCCGCACGACACCTCCTATAGCCATTAAAACCAAGATGTGGCGTCACGTGAATGGTTCACAGAATTTTGGATTTACTAGAATTTAAAAACCAGGCATCTCAATGTTTTGCTGGCAATCAATGGTGCCCTGGTGTTTGAAATTCATTCCCATTGCTTGCATGGGACTTAAGCATGCACCCAAGGATACATATTTGATTTTTCAACAAATTTACATGCACTCGGGCATGTGCATGTAGTTCAAATTTGAATTATGCACATAAATGCTATGGAAACTCAGTTAATGCATAAAATGTCCAAACGAACCCCGACAAATCACGAAAATTCACACAACACTCCTGTTGTTCTATGTTGACATGGAAAAAAAATTAGAAAGCAATAAGAGGCAATGGATATAGTTTCGTCGCCAAAAGTGGGATGTTTCCCTACCGAAAACCATCATGCTTGTTGTGAGAGGCTCCGGTTTGTGAGTAGCATATACCCAAACCTGCCCGAAATGGGACAAATTTTTTCCACGGCATCTTGATGCCGCTCATTGATAGCATGCCAAGTTTCATGAATTTCAGACGAGTTTTGGATTTACTAGAATTTAAAAACCTGGCATCTCAATGTTTTGCCGGCAATCAACGGTGCCCCGGTGTTTGAAATTCATTCCCATTTCTTGCATGGGACCTAAGCATGCACCCAAGGACACAGATTTGACTTTTCAACCAATTTATATGCACTGGAGCATGTGCATGTAGTTCATATTTGAATTATGCACATAAATGCTATGGAAACTCAGTTAATGCATAAAATGTCCAAACGAACCCCGACAAATCACGAAAATTCACACAACACTCCTGTTGTTCTATGTTGACACGAGAAAAAAATTGAAAGCAATAAGAGGAAATGGATATCGCTTCGTCCCCAAAGGTGGGACGTTCCCTACCGAAAATCATCATGCTTGTTGTGAGAAGTTCCAGTTTGTAAGGAGCATATACACAAACCTGCCCCAAATTGGACAAAATTTGTACCATGGCATGTTGATGCCGCTCCATGATAGCATGCCAAGTTTCATTAATTTCAGACGAGTTTTGGATTAACTAGAATTTGAATACCAAACATCTCAATGTTTTGCCGGCAATCAACGGTGCCCCGGTGTTTGAAATTAATTCCCATTTCTTGCATGGGACCTAAGCATGCACCCAAGGACACAGATTTGACTTTTCAACCAATTTATATGCACTGGAGCATGTGCATGTAGTTCATATTTGAATTATGCACATAAATGCATTGAAAACTCAGTTAATGCATAAAAATGTCCAAACGAACCCCGAAAAATCACAAAAATTCACACAATACTCCTGTTGTTCTATGTTGACACGAGAAAAAAATTGAAAGCAATAAGAGGAAATGAATATCGCTTCGTCCCCAAAGGTGGGACGTTCCCTACCGAAAATCATCATGCTTGTTGTGAGAAGTTCCAGTTTGTAAGGAGCATATACACAAACCTGCACCAAATTGGACAAAATTTGTACCATGGCATGTTGATGCCGCTCCATGATATCATGCCAAGTTTCATTAATTTCAGACGAGTTTTGGATTAACTAGAATTTGAATACCAAACATCTCAATGTTTTGCCGGCAATCAACGGTGCCCCGGTGTTTGAAATATATTCCCATTTCCTGCATGGGACCTAAGCATGCACCCAAGGACACAGATTTGATTATTCAACCAATTTATGTGCACTGGAGCATGTGCATGTAGTTCAAATTTGAATTATGCACATAAAATGCATTGGAAACCCAGTTAATTCATAAAAATGTCCAAACGAACCCCGAAAAATCAAAAAAAATCACACAAGACTCCTGTTGTTCTATGTTGACACGAGAAAAAAAATTGAAAGCAATAAGAGGCAATGGATATCATTTCGTCCCCAAAGGTGGGACGTTCCTTACCGAAAACCATCATGCTTGTTGTGAGAAGCATATACCCAAATCTACCCCAAATGGGACAAAATTTGTACCACGACATGTTGATGCCGTTCCATGATAGCATGCCAAGCTTCATGAATATCTGACGAGTTTTGGATTTACTAGAATTTAAAAACCAGACATCTCAATGTTTTGCCGGCAGTCAGCAGTGCCCTGGTGTTCGAAATTCATTCCCATTTCTTGCATGGGACCTAAGCATGCACCCAAGGACACATATTTGATTTTTCAACCAATTTATATGCACTGGAGCATGTGCATTTAGTTCAAATTTGAATTATGCACATAAAATGCATTGAAAACTCAATTAATGCATAAAATGTCCAAACGAACCCTGAAAAATAACAAAAATTCACACAACTCTCCTGTTGTTCCACATTATCACGAGAAAAAAATTGAAAGCAATAAGAGGCACTGGATATCGTTTCGTCCCCAAAGGTGGGACATTCCCTACCGAAAACCATCATGCTTTTTGTGAGAAGCTCCAGTTTGTGAGAAGCATATACCCAAACCTGCCCCAAATGGGACAAAATTTGTACCACGGCATGTTGATGTTGCTCCATGATAGCATGCCAAGTTTCATGAATTTCAGACGAGTTTTGGATTTACTAGAATTTAAAAACCAGGCATCTCAATGTTTTGCCGGCAATCAACGGTGCCCCGGTGTTTGAAATTCATTCCCATTTCTTGCATGGGACCTAAGCATGCACCCAAGGACACATATTTGATTTTTCAACCAATTTATATGCACTGGAGCATGTGCATGTAGTTCAAATTTGAATTATGCACATAAAATTCTTTGAAAACTCAGTTAATGCATAAAAATGTCCAAACGAACCCCGAAAAACACAAAAAATCACACAACACTCCTGTTGTTCTATGTTGACATGAGAAAAAAAAACTGAAAGCAGTAAGAGGCAATGGATATCGTTTCGTCCCCAAAGGTCAACCGTCTGAGCAACACGGGCTGCGAGGGCAGCCCCGCGCTCAGCGCGAGCGCGGCGCATGTCCGCCATGGAGACGATGAAGCAACGGGACACGGAGCGACGGAAGGGAAGCTTCAGCGCACCCCTACCCGGCGCGCCAAATGTCGGATCACGGGTTCCAGCAAAACCCTCAAGGTTCGAACACTGGGGTGCGCGCAAAGATCTCCCCCTACCGATCCACGTCCTAGCTTCTCTTAGATCTCAAGGGCTAACTCGACGAACTCGCAACACAAGGGACACATGATTTATACTGGTTCAGGCCACCGTTGTGGTGTAATACCCTACTCCGGTGTGGTGGTGGTGGATTGCCTTTTGGGCTGGGGATGAACAGTACAAGGGGAAGAACAGCCTCCTGAGGCGAGGTGTTCTTGTGCTTGGTGTGTGGCTAAGGATCGACTCTAGATCAGATGCCTCCTACTGTGGTGGCTAGTCCTATTTATAGAGGCCCTGGTCCTCTCCCCAAATATTCAGCGGGAAGGGAGCCAACAACGACCAATTTGCACGGGGACAACTAGTATAGCTCATCCTGACAAAAGCAGTCTTCACCTGCAAAAGGCTTCTGTGGTGACGCCGCCTTGGGCTCCATGGTAACCTCCGTCTTTCCGTCCTGCTGGTCTTGGTCTCGTTGCACTGATATGGAAACCTTTTCTTGACGTCTCGGTACTCCGCGCCTGCGCTTGCTTCCTTAGCACCAAAGAAGAAACAAAGACACTGCACGCACTGGCGCCCGCCTGGTCCCGAGCGTCATGGCTCATATCACGAGAACCTCGCGAGGTTTGCCTTGCCTTGATCTCTCCGCCCCTCGCGAGCCAACCTGGTGAGGATGCTCCTGAGGAGGTCTTGTGTCGTCCGCCTCGCGAGGCTTGGACCCTCGCGAGGGTCTTGAGTGCTTGTTGGTGAAGATGGGTCGTACGGGCCCGACTCGCGAGGGTCTTGAGTGCTTGTTGGTGAAGATGGGTCGTACGGGCCCGCTCACAGAGCCACACCGTGGGCCGCAGGTAGGCAAGTCTGGGGACCCCCGTTCCCAGAACACCGACAGTAGCCCCCGGGCCCAAGACGCGCTCGCGCTTGGCTTCGAGGCGAAGCCAAAGGTCAAGCGTGGAGCGCCGCGGGCCCCAATAGCATGCGGCCTTGGTCGACGCGTGGCGGTTGATTGGACGTGGGCGTCTCCGCTTCCCCACGCCGCCTCGGCAACTGCCCGACTTGACATGTCCCAGTGACATGCAAGGAAAAACCATCATTACCAGTGATCGTGGGGGGGCGCTGATTGGCCTTCTCCTGCTATAAATGGGGAGGGGTGCAGAGCCCCCATCGCCCATCTCTTCCCATTCAGCTTGCTTCTCCTCTGCTCCATTGCTGACACCAATGGCGCCCATTCGAAGGTTTTCTGCTGCGGAGAAAGGGAAGACTCCCCTCGACGGGCCAGTGCCGCTCCCGCCGAAGAATAGGCTGGTCCACCGCCGCGACGCGGCAACGATGCAAGTGGTGACGAGGCCTTGGTGCGAGCGGCCTCCTCCTGGGTATCCGTTACCCCTGTATGCCCAAGCGAGCCGTGGCCATGGTCGTCATTCTGCGGTGGCGCGCGTTGCCGCCCCCAGAGTCCACGCCATGGACTCCTTGCGTGATCTTGTGCTGTGGTCGGCGATGCCCCCGAGCACTTGGATCCGCTTCCCTACTTGGTTGACGCGCTTGAGGAGGTCGTGGTCGGCATCCGTCCCATGGCGGAGGGAGAAGCCCACGTTCTTTCCTCAGCCGCGCTGACGTGGGTCTTCATCCACCTTCATCTTCGCGACCCCTCCGCCCGCCTTGACGAGCTGCTGGAGCCTGTAGATGAGGAGCGTTGTGTGGCTGCTGCCGCTGCCGTGAAGGGTCAGGTGGAGGCCCTGCTGAAGAAGTTCCGCGGCTTCGCACCTCCGACCGGCAGTGCGGGTGGGGGCGATGCCACCAAGGAAGGAGCGCCTCTTGTGACGGCGGTGTCCAGGGGTGACCTGCGGCTGCTTTCCTGTTTCATTCCTACAACATGCATCATGCCTCGTGGGGGCGTTTAAACTTGTGCTCGGTATTTGGGTGAACAATATGGTTTGTAATATTTGCTTTGGGATTTTGCGATTTTCTTCCTATTTTCTTGATGTTCTGCATCGCCAAAGCACGGCCCCGCGCATACCTCAGCCGCCGTTGGGTCGTCTGGAGACCAGGACGAGGCCAAGGAGTGAGGGGCTACATGACCAGTTAGGCTCCTGAGTCACGATGCTCAGGAGTCCCCCTTGACGCGCAAACAACTTATAGGAAAAATACGCGAGGATAGGTTTAGTGTTCTACATCGGCAGGGCCCGGCCACGCGCATACCTCAATCGCCGTTGGGTCGTCCGGAGACCAGGACGAGACCAAGGAGTGAGGGGCTACGTGACCAGTTAGGCTCCTGAGTCGCGATGCTCAGGAGTCCCCCTTGACGTGCAAACAACCTCCATACCTTTGCCCTCGCCGAGGCTCGGCTCGGGTGGGGCGTGCGACGACCAGGTCAGAGGGACCTGGCTAGGGAAGCGTACGCTTGGGCGTGACCCGAGCGTAGCCCCCGTGCCCAGCCCCCTCGCGCGGCTCTCCCGAGGGGAGGGTGTTGCGGTGATGCCGGATACTGAGCTCTGGGGCTCCCTGAGGTTGGTGCGGCCTTGAGGCCGCCCTTAGTTGTTTATCACTAGCGCGGAGCATAGTGCTTCCGCTTGTGCACGGGCATAGCCACTCCTTGGAAGTGTCCACAGCCAGCGCAGAGCATGGTGCTTCCACTAGTACGTGGGAGGGGGACTCCCTACTGCGGAGAGCCCCCGGGGGGTGTACAGCCCCGCCCTGACACATGGCTTGCGCGGCAGGGCTAGACGAGGTGTATCTAGGCACTCGTGAGCCAGCGCAGGACTCACGAGGCCCTACCTCAAGGCGGGTTGCGCCTGGTCTTGATTCTCGTTTGCTGCAGTGATCCTGCGAGGTGGTTAGTCAGCCTGCACCGAGTGAATCTCCTGAGGTTATTGCGTGAGAAATCCAAGCACCAACGGCCCCATGAGGTGACGTGAATGGGGCCGGCCCGCCAGACAGAGCTCAGCCGTTGGATTTATCGACGCTGCAGGGACGGGCCCGAGCACAGACGCTGTGCCTAACCTTCTCACGCAAAGGGTCCTAAAGAAAAGAAGGTCGACGCGCGGTTCTCGCAGGGAGGCGACAATCAAGCAGGTGATAGTCATAGGTAGATTAAGCATGGAAAGCATACTGGCTTAAGTAAATGCAGGGAAGATACATGCCACTGGGCCAGGCCCGAGCGGCTTGGGGATGATGCAGCCCGAGGGGCGCCCCCAGCAAGGTAAGCTAAAGACATGAAAAGAGATACATGCCACAGGGACAGACCCACGTGGCCTGGGAATGATGCAGCCCGGGGGGCGCTCCCAGCTAAATAAACTTGGAAAATGTCACCTGGTTCTATTGATGAAGGGATGTTGGGGCAGCTGAAGGTACACGGCGAAAGGGTCGCTCCTCACGAGCCACCGGGGTCCTGAGCCTCGGGAGGCTCTGGGGGTCCAGGCGGTTCCTTGAGGATCGTCTCCATCTCCGTCAGGACGGCATGGTGCCTGGCCTCCTGAGTCGCCAGGGCGCGCCGCAAGTTGGGCTGATAGGCGGACACCACGCTCGGCAGGCCAAAAGGCATGCGAACGTAGCTGTGTGGTGGGCCCTCGCAGCTTCCCACGCACGAAGGCCAGAAGAGCTCCTGAGATGCGGCCCTATTGAGCCCTGGGACATCGATGCAGACGCACAGCCCGGCATCCTCGCCTGAATGGGGGGCTGCGCCTGGTGAGCGGTGGTCGCCGCACATGGCCCTTCCGTCTTGCAGTTCCTGAGTGGTCTTGGTGACGAACTCCTGAACAGTGGGCGCTCCCCGTCTTGTATCCTCCTGAGGAAAACGTGCCGCGAAGCACGCCTCCAAGTGGTGCCCGGGCGCCTCCCTCGTGATGTTGGCAAGGTCTGAGGCACTCCAGAAGAGAGCCCCCGAGCCCTGCCCGAGAAGGGCGCCAGGCGCTTTCCTATGCGATGGAGGGAGGCGCCCCAGGTGCGGGCGCCAATCCAAACGCGGCGCCACTTGCCTGAGGCCCTGCGCGGAGCAGCTGCTTCTTCTTGGGGGTGGCCTCAGGAGGGCACTCGCCCTTGCTCTCGGGGTCGTCGATTGCTGCAGCTTGGAAGGCACGCTCAAGGGAGCACACCGCGTCTCTTTCTTCGCACGGGACTGTGATGATTCTGCCGCTTCCTAGCATCTTGAGGGCATTGTAGCCGTGATGGGTCACCGCCATGAACTTGGCCAGGGCCGGATACCCAAGGATGGCATTGTACGACAGACGGATGTGTGCGACATCAAAGTCAATGAGCTCGGTGCGGTAGTTGTTGCGTTCTCCGAAGGTGATGGGAAGGTGGACCTGCCCGATCGGGGTAGTGGAGCCGTCGGTCACTCCTGAGAAAGGCTTGGTGGGCTGAAGCTGGTCATACGGCACTTGGAGGTTGTCGAACGTGTCGACGGACAAGACGTTGAGCCCTGCACCGCCATTGATGAGAGTCTTGGTGACTTGCACATTGCTGATGACTGGTGAACAAAGCATCGGGAGGGCACCAGCGTTAGCCGCGCACTTGAGCTGATCTGCCGAGCTAAACATGATGGTGCACTTGGACCATCTGAGCGGGAGCGTGGCCTCGAGCTTGGGGAGGGCTGCATTTGCTTCACGAGCAAACTATCTGAAGATACGCTGCAAGGCTGGGGCTTGAGCTCCGCCCAAGATGCAGGCGATGGAACGCGGCTCCTGGAAGCCCCCAGCCCCTCGTCTTGATGGTGGTCGTCATTCCTTCTTGGTGGTGGAGGTAGTGGAGGAAGACCGGCGTTGCCGTGAGGATGATCCTCACGAGGCTGATCCCTCCAGACGCCCTCGCGACGCTGATCCTGCCAGCGGTCCTCACGAGGTCGGTCGCGCCACTCCTGGCGCGGGCCACGGTCATCCCAGCGTCCGCCACCACGTCCTCCTCCTCGGCCGTAGCCCCGGTCGTTGTGCTCGGGGCATCGACCGAACCGTCCTCCTCGAATGGCTTTGAGCTCTTGACAGTCGCTGGTGTTGTGGCTATGCAGGTTATCGATGGCGTAGAACAGTCGGCTGCTCTTGCATGACTCGGGCTGGTCTCTGCCGCGCTTGGTGTCTGGATCCGCCGCGAGCACGGCTGCTCCCTTGCGCTTCACGTCCTTGGCCTTGGCTTTCTTCTCCTCCGGGCCGCAGCCGGGAGCTCGAGGAGGGAGAGGCGCCCCTCCTCAGCTCTTGCGCACTTGGTCGCCAGGTTGAATAGCTCCAGGGACGTACACAACTCCTCGTGGATGGCGAGCTCCTCCTTCATCTTGACGTTGCGGATGCCATCAGAGAACACAGATATGATGGCCTCGTCCGTCGCCTTGGGGATCTTGAGGCGAACGTCGTTGAAGTGCTGGATGTACTTCTGGAGGGTCTCTCCTTGTTGTTGCTTGAAGCGACGCAGGTCACCCGCAGCCGGTGGGCGGTCGCGAGTGCCCTTGAAGTTGGCGACGAAATGGTCGCGCATCTTGTTCCTGGAGGAAATCGATCCTAGAGGCAGGTTCAGGAGCCAGGAGCAGGCACCATCCTTGAGATCCATGGGGAACCAGTTCGCCATGACTTTCTCGTCGCCGTTGGCCGCCTCGATGCTCAGCTCATAGAGCTGCAGGAACTCCGCGGAGTCGGGGGTGCGTCATAGCGAGGAGGCAGATCCGGCTTGAAGTTGCCTGGCCAGGCGATGCTACGTAGCTCAGGGGTGAAGGCGCGGCAGCCTGCCGTGGTCACCGGGACTCTGCGCTGGTGGTGAACTTGTCCTTGATGGGGTCCGGGCACCGCCACCGCAAGCGGCACGCAGTCTTGCCGTTGTGGTGCAGGGAGCGCGGGGGCGTTTTCTCGTGGCTGAGGGACTTCTTGGAAGGTCGCGCCGTGAGGTCGCGCCCCTTGGCGCCAAGACTCCATCTTGGGGCAGAGGTGGTGGAGGCGCTCCATGGGCTACACGGCCCGCGGCTGGTGGAGGGCGAGGCAGTGAGAGGAACAACGCAGGGGAGCCCCCTGTGGCACTGACAAGCTCGGCGATGCGGTCGAGCTAGTCCTCGTAGAGGTCGTCGACGGGACAGTAGCGCAGGAGCTCGCGCGCCATGCACAGCGCGGCCTGCACGTCCACGGGAGCGTGATGAGCGTGGGATGACGAACCGTCCGGGTCAGCGATGGAGTGGCGGTGCGGCCATCCCGCCGCACTGAGGGGTGCAGCAAGGATACTTGCTGCTAATTCCCCGCCAGGCCGGTGGCGGCATTGGCGGCAGGCGACGGAGAATGACGGGATGGCCCGCCGACGGGAGCCGTCTGAGCAACGCGGGCTGCAAGGGCAGCCCGGCGCTCAGCGTGAGCGCGGCGCGCGTCTGCCATGGAGATGATGAAGCAACGGGACACGGAGCGACGGAAGGGAAGCTTCGGCGCACCCCTACCTGGCGCGCCAAATGTCGGATCACGGGTTCCGGCAAAACCCTTAAGGTTCGAACACTTGGGTGCGCGCGAAGATCTCCCCCTACCGATCCACGTCCTAGCTTCTCTAAGATCTCAAGGGCTAACTCAACGAACTCGCAACACAAGGGACACAAGATTTATACTGGTTCGGGCCACCATTGTGGTGTAATACCCTACTCCAGTGTGGTGGTGGTGGATTGCCTCTTGGGCTGAGTATGAACAGTACAAGGGGAAGAACAGCCTCCTGAGGCGAGGTGTTCTTGTGCTTGGTGTCTGGCTAAGGACCGGCTCGAGATCAGATGCCTCTTATTGTGGTGGCTAGTCCTATTTATAGAGGCCCTGGTCCTCTCCCCAAAGATTGAGCGGGAAGGGAGCCAACAACGGCCAATTTGAAAGGGGACATCTAGTACAGCTTATCCTGACAAAAGCAGTCTTCGCCTGCAAAAGGCTCTGGTGGTGACACCGCCTTGGGCTCCATGGTGACCTCCGTCTTGCCGTCCTGCTGGTCTTGGTCTTGTTGCACTGATATGGAAACCTTTGCTTGACGCCTCGGTACTCCGCGCCTGCGCTTGCTTCCTTAGCACCCAAGAAGAAACAAGGACACTGCATGCACTGGCGCCCGCCTGGTCTCGATCGTCATGGCTCACGTCATGAGAACCTCGCGAGGTTTGCCTTGCCTTGATCTCTCTGCCCCTCGCGAGCCAACCTGGTGAGGATGCTCCCGAGGAGGTCTTGTATCGTCCGCCTCACGAGGCTTGGCCCCTCGCGAGGGTCTTGAGTGCTTTTTGGTGCAGATGGGCCGTACGGGCTCGCTCGCAGAGCCATGCCGTGGGCCGCACGCAGGCAAGTCTGGGGACCCCCATTCCCAGAACGCCGACAAAAACCATCATGCTTGTTGTGAGAAGCTCTGGTTTGTGAGAGGTATATACCCAAACCTGCCCCAAATGGGACAAAATTTGTATCACGGCATGTTGATGCCGCTCCATGATAGCATGCCAAGTTTCATGAATTTCAGACGATTTTTGGATTTAGTAGAATTTAAAAACCTGGCATCTCAATGTTTTGCCGGCAATCAACGGTGCCCCGGTGTTTAAAATTCATTCCCATTTCTTAGATGGGACCTAAGCATGCACCCAAGGACACATATTTGATTTTTCAACCAAATTATATGCACTGGAGCATGTGCATGTAGTTCAAATTTGAATTATGCACTTAAAATGCATTTTAAACTCAGTTAATGCATAAAAATGTCCAAACGAACCCCGAAAAATCACAAAAATTCACACAACACTCCTGTTGTTCTATGTTGACACGAGAAAAAAAAATTGAAAGCAATAAGAGGCAATGGATACCGTTCCGTCCGCAAAGGTGGGACCTTCCCAACCGAAAACCATCATGCTTGTTGTGAGAAGCTCCGGTCTGTGAGAAGCATATACCAAAACCTGCCCCAAATGGGACAAAATTTCTACCACGACATGTTGATGCCGCTCCATGATAGCATGCCAAGTTTCATGAATATCAGACGAGTTTTTGATTTACCAGAATTTAAAAACCAGGCATCTCAATGTTTTGCCGGCAATCAACGGTGCCCCGGTGTTTGAAATTCATTCCCATTTCTTGCATGGGACCTAAGCATGCACCCGAGGACACAGATTTGATTTTTCAACCAATTTATATGCACTAGAGCATGTGCATCTAGTTCAAATTTGAATTATGCACATAAAATGCCTTGAAAACTCAGTTAATGCATTAAAATGTCCAAACGAACCCTGAAAAATCACAAAAATTCACACAACACTCGTGTTGTTCTATGTTGACACGAGAAAAAAATTTGAAAGCAATAAGAGGCAATGGATATCGTTTCGTCCCCAAAGGCGGGACGTTCCCTACCGAAAACCATCATGCTTGTTGTGAGAAGCTCTGGTTTGTGAGAAGCATATACCCAAACCTACCCCAAATGGGACAATTTTTTTCCACGGCATGTTGATGCCGCTCCATGATAGCATGCCAAGTTTCATGAATTTTAGACGATTTTTGGATTTACTAGAATTTAAAAACTGGCATCTCAATGTTTTGCCGGCAATCAACGGTGCCCCGGTGTTTCAAATTCATTCCCATTTCTTGCATGGCACCTAAGCATGCACCCAAGGACACAGATTTGATTTTTCAACCAATTTATATGCACTGGAGCTTGTGCATGTAGTTCAAATTTGAATTGTTCACTTGAAATGGCCAAAAAACTAATTTAATGTATAAAATGTTCAAACGAACCCTGAATAATTCGAATTCTCTTATGACACACATATAGTTGCATGTTCACTCTAGATAAAAGGTCTAGGAATTCAAACACCGTCCATTGCCGTTGTGACCCCATTATGTAATTCAAATCAAGATGAAAAATCAAGTAGATCGCACACAGGTTATTATCAGCAACCGTGTGAGATGTAGTACAAAATATCCTGGAGCACGGTCGGTGTATAGTACGCCTATGGCTTACGCGAGAAGGTGCATCGGCTACACTCCACAACCGGCGTCTCAAGCACACTAGCTCGCTCCCTAAATAGCATTTCACTGTTCAATCATCGCCGGTGAAAGATGGGCACGTGGACCCGTGTCGTAAGAGCAACTTCGGTGGCCCACTCCGGCGAGAGCGCGGCCGTAGCTGCCATGCACGTGCTAACAAGGTGCATGAGCGTGGCCGCAATTTGCGACCAGGCGGCAAAGGCAGCCCAAACGGTTGTTGTTGCTTCTCAGGGGCGGCAGCAACATTTGCCTCGGGGATAGCAACCGGCGAGAGCGGCACAGCAGCTGTCTGTTCCGCAGCGGCGGCCTTGGCCCTGATGGAGGCCTCCCACGACCATGTCGAGGCTGCCCACTATCAGTGTCAAAATCGGCGGATCTCAGGTAGGGGGTCCCAAACCGTGCGTCTAGGATCAATGGTAACAGGAGACGAGGGACACGATGTTTACCCAGGTTCGAGCCCTCTCTATGGAGGTAATACCCTACTTCCTGCTTGACTGATCTTGATGAATATGAGTGTTACAAGAGTTGATCTACCACAAGATCGTAATGGCTAAACCCTAAAAGCCTATCCTATGAATACTGTAATGAATGTCTCCTATCCGGTTTATATAGACACCGGAGAGATTTAGGGTTACATGGAGTCGGTTACATAAGAAGGAATCTTCACAGCTGGTCGTCTAGCTTGCCTTCCACGTGAAGGAAAGTCCAATCCGGACATGGGTATAATCTTCGGCCTTGATGTCTTCGTAGCCCATCAGTCCGGCCCATGGATAACAGGCCGGACGCCCGAGGACCCCTTAGTCCAGGACTCCCTCAGTAGCCCCTGAACCTGGCTTTCAATGACGAGGAGTTCAGCGAGCAGATTGTCTTCGGCATTGCAAGGTGGGTTCCCCTTTCTCCGAACTCCAAGATAGTCTCCGGATGCGATGATTGTATCCGGACCTGTTACACACACCATGCACAACCACAGAGAGAATATAATATTTGCACGAATCTAATCTATTGACAGCTTCTTTACAACACGACATCGCGTTTGTCCGGTCATAATTTAGAACTGTTTTTCTTCTGCCATCCCACGTTACGAGGCACGGTCACTATTGGCACGTCTTGTCAAAACAGAGATCGTGTCCCCTTATTGCGGGATTCTCATCAATGCGGGCATGGGTAACTCAACCGTGTCGTTTACACAGCCCTTGGGAATAGGCGAATCCTAAGGCGAGTGAGGAGGCGTTTAATATTTGCTGCCTTTATAAGGGATAAGGATTCCCCCTTCCTCTTCTCACGCTCTCTCTCTGTCTCCGCCCTTCCATTATCAAGCTCCAGCACCCAAGTTCTCATCTCCTTTCCACTCAAGCAACCATGTCCGGATCCGGTGGTCAGGGCAAGTGGATGGTCTCCTCCGTCAAGGAGGAGGACATTATTGAGCTCCGGGCGGCCGGATATTTGGCGAAGGAGATCGCCCATCGTCTGCCGGCCGAGGGACAAGTCATTCCCACGCTGGAGCCCACAGAGAGGGTAGTATTCATCCCTCATTTCTTCCGCAGGCTAGGGTTTCCACTCCACCCTTTTTTCCACGGGCTGATGTATTATTACGGGATAGATTTCCATGATCTGTCCCCGAATTCCTTCCTCAACATCTCGGCGTTTATCGTCATGTGTGAGGCTTTCCTCCGCATCCATCCCCACTTCGGGTTGTGGCTCAAAGTCTTCAACGTGACGCCGAAGGTGGTGGATGGCCAGCACATGGAGTGCGGATGAGCCATGGTGAGAAAGCTCTCCAACGTCTCCAGGCCCAAAGGCACTTTCGTGGAGACAGTAAAGGAATGGCAGAAGTAGTGGTTCTACATCACAGAACCTCGCGGCACCACCTGGGCAACGGCTGCCGAATTTCGCTCCGGTGCTCCCTTGCGACTCACCTCCTGGGTCGAGAAGAGTCTGGACTGGTGTTCACGTGACGAGCTAGCGCTGCAGACGCGCATTCAAAGCATGGTGACCAAGAACGTCAAGCTCGTTGACGTCATCCAGGTGATGCTGCTCCGCCAGATTCTTCCGTGCCAGCTGTTGGAAATATGCCCTAGAGGCAATAATAAATAAGTTATTATTATATTTCCTTGTTCATGATAATCGTTTATTATCCATGCTATAATTGTATTGATAGGAAACTCAGATACATGTGTGGGTACATAGACAACACCATGTCCCTAGTAAGCCTCTAGTTGACTAGCTCGTTAATCAACAGATGGTTACGGTTTCCTGACCATGGACATTGGATGTCGTTGATAATAGGATCACATCATTAGGAGAATGATGTGATGGACAAGACCCAATCCTAAGCCTAGCACAAAGATCATAGTTCAGTATGCTAAAGCTTTTCTAATGTCAAGTATCATTTCCTTAGACCATGAGATTGTGCAACTCCGGATACCGTATGAATGCTTTGGTGTACCAAACGCCACAACGAATCGGGTGGCTATAAAGGTGCATTACAGGTATCTCCGAAAGTGTCTGTTGGGTTGGCACGAATCGAGACTGGGATTTTGTCACTCCATGTAAACGGAGAGGTATCTCTGGGCCCACTCGGTAAGACATCATCATAATGTGCACAATGTGACCAAGGGGTTGATCACGGGATGATGTGTTACGGAACGAGTAAAGAGACTTGCCGGTAACGAGATTGAACAAGGTATCGGGATACCGACGATCGAATCTCGGGCAAGTACAATACCGTTAGACAAAGGGAATTGTATACGGGATCAATTGAGTCCTTGACATCGTGGTTCATCCGATGAGATCATCGTGGAACATGTGGGAGCCAATATGGGTATCCAGATCCCGCTATTGGTTATTGACCGGAGAACGTCTCGGTCATGTCTACATGTCTCCCGAACCCGTAGGGTCTACACACTTAAGGTTCGATGACGCTAGGGTTATAAAGGAAGTTTGTATGTGGTTACCTAATGTTGTTCGGAGTCCCGGATGAGATCCCGGACGTCACGAGGAGTTCCGGAATGGTCCGGAGGTAAAGATTTATATATGGAAAGTTGTTGTTCGGGTTAGGAAGAAGTTCGGTTTTTCGGTATTGTACCGGAAGCTTCTGAAGGTTCCGGAGGATTCGGAGGGGTCTGGAGGTCCGGAAATTGTTCCACCATGTCCAATACAGTAGCATGGGCTGTAGGGGGGCGCCCTAGCCTTAATGGGCCAGGGGCACCAGCCCCCAAGGCCCATGCGCATGGGAAGGGGAAACCCTAAAGGGGAGGCCTCCACTTGACTTGGGAGGCACTCCTCCCCTTGGCCGCCCCTTAGATGGGATCTAGGGCTGGCCGCACCCTTTGGGGTGGGGAACCCAAAGGGGTGCAGCCCTTCCCCTATATATACTTGAGGTTTTGGGGCTGCCACACATGAGAACTTCTCCTCTTGGCGCAGCCCTACCTCTCTCCTTCTCCTCTCCCCTGGTGCTTGGCGGCCTGCAGATTGCCACGCCTCCACCACCACCACGCCGTTGTGCTGTTGCTGGATGGAGTCTTCCTCAACCTCTCCTCTCTCCTTGCTGGATCAAGGCGTGGGAGACGCCACCGGCTGTACGTGTGTTGAACGCGGAGGTGCCGTCTGCTCGCACTAGGATCTCCGTGATTTGGATCACGACGAGTACGACTCCTGCAACCCCGTTCTCTTGAACGCTCCGCTTAACGATCTACAAGGGTATGTAGATGCACTCTCCTTCCCTCGTTGCTGGTTTCTCCATAGATAGATCTTGGTGACACGAGGAAAATTTTGAATTTCTGCCACGCTCCCCAACAAAGGGCATCATGAGCTAGGTCTATTGCGTAGATTCTTTGCACGAGTAGAACACAAAGTAGTTGTGGGCGTTGATGTTGTTCAATATGCTTACCGTTACTAGTCCAATCTTGTTTCGACGGTATTGTGGGATGAAGCGGCCGGACCGACCTTACACGCATTTCTACGTGAGGCGAGTTCCACCGACCGACATGCACTTGGTGCATAAGGTGGCTAGCGGTGCCGCTCTCCCACTTTAGTCGGAACAGATTCGATGAAAAGGGTCCTTATGAAGGGTAAATAGCAATTGGCATATCACGTTGTGGTTTTATGAGGTAAGAAACGTTTTGCTAGAAACCCATAGCAGCCACGTAAAACATGCAAACAACAATTAGAGGACGCCTAACTTGTTTTTGCAGGTATGCTATGTGATGTGATATGGCCAAGAAGAATGTGATGAATGATATGTGATGTATGAGATTGATCATGTTCTTGTAATAGGATTCACGACTTGCATGTCGATGAGTATGACAACCGCAGGAGCCATAGGAGTTGTCTTTATTTATTGTATGACCTGCGTGTCATTAAACAACGCCATGTAATTACTTTACTTTATTGCTAACCGTAGCCATAGTAGTAGAAGTAATAGTTGGCTAGACAACTTCATGAAGACACGATGATGGAGATCATGATGATGGAGATCATGGTGTCATGCCGGTGATGATGATGATCATGGAGCCCCGAAGATGGAGATCAATGGAGCTATATGATATTGGCCATATCATATCACTAATATATAATTGCATGTGATGTTTATTATGTTTATGCATCTTGTTTACTTAGAACGACGGTAGTAAATAAGATGATCCCTTACAACAATTTCAAGAAGTGTTCTCCCTAACTGTGCACCGTTTCTAAAGTTCGTCGCTTCTAAGCACCATGTGATGATCGGTGTGATGGATTCTTACGCTCACATACAACGGTGTAAGACAGATTTACACACTTGAAACACTTAGGGTTAACTTGACGAGCCTAGCATGTACAGACATGGCCTCGGAACACAGAGACCGAAAGGTCGAGCATGAGTCGATAGTAGATACGATCAACATGAAGATGTTCACCGATGATGACTAGTCCGGCTCACGTGATGATCGGACACGGCCTAGTTGACTCGGATCATGTAATCACTTAGATGACCGAGGGATGTCTATCGAGTGGGAGTTCATAAGATGAACTTAATTATCCTGAACATAGTCAAAAGACCTTTTGCAAATTATGTAAAGCTCGCGCTTTAGTTCCACTGCTTAGATATGTTCCTAGAGAAAATATAGTTGAAAGTTGAAAGTAGCGATTATGCGGACGAGAAAGCTTATGTCCTTAATGCACCGCCGGTGTGCTGAACCCCAAACGTCGCTTGTGGATGTTGCGAACATCGGACATACACGTTTGATAACTACGTGATAGTTCAATTAAACGGTTTAGAGTTGAGGCACCAAAGACGTTTTGAATGTCGCGAACATATGAGATGTTTCGAGGGCTGAAATTGGGATTTCAGGCTCGTGCCCACGTCAAGAGGTATGAGACCTCCGACGATTTTCTTAGCCTGCAAACTAAGGGAGAAAGCTCAATCGATGAGCTTGTGCTCAGATTGTCTGAGTGCAACAATCACTTGAATCGAGTGGGAGTTGATCTTCCAGGAGAGATAGTGATATTTATCCAAAGTTATTGCCACCAAGCCGCTAGAGCTTCGTGATGAACTATAACATGTCAGGGATAGATGATCCTTGAGGTATTCACGATGTTTGACATCGCGAAAGTAGAAATCAAGAAGGAGCATCAATTGTTGATGGTTGATGAAACCACTAGTTTCAAGAAGGGCAAGGGCAAGAAGGGGCACTTCATGAAACGGCAAATCAGTTGCTGCTCCAGTGAAGAAACCCAAGGTCGAACCCAAACCCGAGACTAAGTGCTTTTGTAATAAGGGGAACAACCACTGGAGCAGAATTACCCTGGATACTTGGTAGATGAGAAGGCTGGTAAGGTCGATAGAAGTATATTGGATATACATTATGTTAATGTGTACTGTACTAGTACTCCTAGCAGCAACAGGGTATTAGATACCGGTTCGATTGCTAAGTGTTAGTAACTCGAAATAAAAGAGCTACGGAATAAACGGAGACTTGCTAAAGGTGAGCTGACGATATATGTTGGAAGTGTTTCCAAGTTTGATGTGATCAATCATCGCACGCTCCCTCTACCATCAAGATTAGTATTAAACCAGAATAATTGTCATTTGGTGTTTGCGTTGAGCATAGACATGATTGGATTATGTCTATCGCAATACGGTTATTCATTTAAGGAGAATAATGGTTACTCTATTTATTTGAATAATACCTTCAATGGTCTTGCACCTAAAGGAATGGTTTATTGAATCTCGATCGTAGTGATACACATTTTTCATGCCAAAAGATATAAGATAGTAATGATAGTACTACTTACTTGTGGCACTGCCATGTAAGTCATATTGGTATAAAACGCATGAAGAAGCTCCATGTTGATGGATCTTTGGACTCACTCACTTTTGAAAAGTTTGAGACATGCGAACCATGTCTATTGGTGTATACGCATGAAGAAGCTCCATGCAGATGGATCGCTTGGACTCACGGATTTTGAATCACTTGAGATATGCAAATCATACCACATGGGCAAGATGAGTGAAAAGCCTCTGTTTGAGAAGATGGAACAAGATAGCAACTTGTTGGTAGTAACACATTTTGATGTGTGCAGTCCAATGAGTGCCGAGGCATGCAAATGAATATCGTTATGTTCTTACTTCACAGATGATTTGAGTAGATGTTGAGTATATTTACTTGATGAAACACAAGTCTAAATTATTGAAAGGTTCAAGTTATTTCAGAGTGAAGTTGAAGATCTTCGTGACAAGAGGATAAAATGTCTGTGATGTGATCATAGAGATGAATATCTGAGTTGCGAGTTTGGTACACAATTGAGACATTGTGGAAATTGTTTCACAACTAATACCGCCTGGAACACCATAGTGTGATGGTGTGTCCGAACATCATAGTTGCACCTTATTGGATATGGTGCGTACCATGATGTCTCTTATCGAATTACCACTATCGTTCATGAGTTAGGCATTAGAGACAACCGCACTCACTTTAATAGGGCACCACGTAATTCCGTTGAGACGACACCGTTTGAACTATGGTTTGGAGAAACCTAAGCTGTCATTTCTTAAAAGTTTGGGGCTACGACGCTTATGTGAAAAAGTTTCAGGTTGATAAGCTCGAACCCAAAGCGGATAAAATGCATCTTCATAGGGCACCCAAAACAGTTGGGCATACCTCCTAATTCAGATCCGAAAGCAATAGGGATTGTTTTTTGAATCGGGTCCTTTCTCGAGGAAAAGTTTGTCTCGAAAAGTTGAGTGGGAGGTTGGTGGAGACATGATGAGGTTATTGAACCGTCACTTCAACTAGTGTGTAGCAGGGCACAGGAAGTTGTTCCTGTGGCGCCTACACCAATTGAAGTAGAAGCTTATGATAGTGATCATGAAGTTTCGGATCAAGTCACTACCGTACCTCGTAGGGTGACAAGGATGCATACTACTTCAGAGTGGTACGCAATCTTGTCTTAGAGGTCATGTTGCTAGACAACAATGAACCTACGAGCTATGGAGAAGCGATGGTGGGCCCGGATTCCGACAAATGGTTAGAGGCCATGAAATCCGAGATAGGATCCATGTATCAGAACAAAGCATGGACTTTGGTGGACTTGCCCGATGATCGGCAAGCCATTGAGATAAATGGATCTTTAAGAAGAAGACAGACGTGGACGGTAATGTCACCGTCTATGAAGCTCGACTTGTGGCGAAGAGTTTTTCACAAGTTCAAAGAGTTGCCTACGATGAGATTTTCTCATCCGTAGCGATGCTTAAGTCCGTCGGAATCATGTTAGCATTAGCTGCATTTATGAAATCTGGCAAGATGGATGTCAAAACGAGTTTCCTTACCAGTTTTCGTAAGGAAAGGTTGTATGTGATACAATCAGAAAGGTTTTGTCGATCCTAAGGATGCTAACAGGTATGCTAGCTCCAGCGATCCTTCTAAGGATTGGAGTAAGCATCTCGGAGTTGGAATGTGCGCTTTGATGAGATGATCAAAGATTTTGGGTTTATACAAAGTTTATGAGACTCTTGTATTTCCAAAGAAGTGAGTGGGAGCACTATAGAATTTCTGATGAGTATATGTTGTTGACATATTGTTGATCGAAATGACGAGAATTTCTCGGAAAGCGATAGGGTTATTTGAAAGGTGTTTTCAATAGAAAACCTGGATCAAGCTACTTGAACATTGAGCATCAAGATCTATGAGGATAGATCAAAATGCTTAATAATACTTTCAAATGAGCACATACCTTGACATGATCTTGAAGGTGTTCAAGATAGATCACCAAAGAAGGAGTTCTTGCACGAGATGTAAGGTATGAAGTTAAGACTTAAAGCTCGACCACGACAGAAAAGAGAGAAAGGACGAAGGTCGTTCCCTATGCCTTAGACGTAGGCTCTACAATATGCTATGCTGTGTACCGCACCGGAAGTGTGCCTTGCCATGAGTCAGTCAAGGGGTACAAGAATGATCCAGGAATGGATCATTGGACAGCGGTCAAAATTGTCCTTGGAGTAAATAAGGACATGTTTCTCGATTATGGAGGTGATAAAGAGTTCGGCGTAAAGGGTTACGTCGGTGCAAGCTTTAACACCTATCCGAGTGACTCTGAGTAGCAAACCGGATACGTATAGTGGAGCAACCATTTGGAATAGGTCCAAGTGGAGCGTGGAAGCAGCGTTTATAATATGACCTAGAAATTTGCAAAGCACACACGGATCTGAAAGGTTCAGACCCGTTGACTAAAACCTCTCTCACAAGCAAAACATGATCAAACCTCAGAACTCATTGAGTCTTAATCACATGATGATGTGAACTAGTTTACAGACACTAGTAAACTCTTTGGATGTTGGTCACATGGCGATGTGACCTATCAGTGTTGATCACATGGCGATGTGAACTAGATTATTGACTCTAGTGCAAGTGGGAGACTGTTGGAAATATGCCCTAGAGGCAATAATAAATAAGTTATTATTATATTTCCTTGTTCATGATAATCGTTTATTATCCATGCTATAATTGTATTGATAGGAAACTCAGATACATGTGTGGGTACATAGACAACACCATGTCCCTAGTAAGCCTCTAGTTGACTAGCTCGTTAATCAACAGATGGTTACGGTTTCCTGACCATGGACATTGGATGTCGTTGATAATAGGATCACATCATTAGGAGAATGATGTGATGGACAAGACCCAATCCTAAGCCTAGCACAAAGATCGTAGTTCGTATGCTAAAGCTTTTCTAATGTCAAGTATCATTTCCTTAGACCATGAGATTGTGCAACTCCGGATACCGTATGAATGCTTTGGTGTACCAAACGCCACAACGAATCGGGTGGCTATAAAGGTGCATTACAGGTATCTCCGAAAGTGTCATTGGGTTGGTACGAATCGAGGCGGGATTTGTCACCCATGTAAACGGAGAGGTATCTCGGGCCCACTCGGTAAGACATCATCATATGTGCACAATGTGACCAAGGGGTTGATCACGGATGATGTGTTACGGAACGAGTAAAGAGACTTGCCGTAACGAGATTGAACAAGGTATCGGGATACCGACGATCGAATCTCGGCAAGTACAATACCGCTAGACAAAGGGAATTGTATACGGGATCAATTGAGTCCTTGACATCATGGTTCATCCGATGAGATCATCGTGGAACATGTGGGAGCCAATATGGGTATCCAGATCCCGCTATTGGTTATTGACGGGAGAACGTCTCGGTCATGTCTACATGTCTCCCGAACCCGTAGGGTCTACACACTTAAGGTTCGATGACGCTAGGGTTATAAAGGAAGTTTGTATGTGGTTACCGAATGTTGTTCGGAGTCCCGGATGAGATCCCGGACGTCACGAGGAGTTCCGGAATGGTCCGGAGGTAAAGATTTATATATGGAAAGTTGTTGTTGGGTTAGGAAAAAGTTCGGTTTTTCAGATTGTACCGGAAGCTTCGGAAGGTTCCGGAGGATTCCGGAGGGGTCCGGAGGTCCGGCAATTGTTCCACCATGTCCAATACAGTAGCATGGGCTGTAGGGGGGCGCCCTAGCCTTAATGGGCCAGGGGCACCAGCCCCCCCAAGGCCCATGCGCATGGGAAGGGGAAAACCCTAAAGGGGGAGGCCTCCACTTGACTTGGGAGGCACTCCTCCCCCCTTGGCCGCCCCCCTTAGATGGGATCTAGGGCTGGCCGCACCCTTTGGGGTGGGGAAACCCTAAAGGGGGCGCAGCCCCTTCCCCCCTATATATACTTGAGGTTTTGGGGCTGCCATACACATGAGAACTTCTCCCTCTTGGCGCAGCCCTACCTCTCTCCCTTCTCCTCTCCCGCGGTGCTTGGCGAAGCCCTGCAGGATTGCCACGCTCCTCCACCACCACCACGCCGTTGTGCTGTTGCTGGATGGAGTCTTCCTCAACCTCTCCCTCTCTCCTTGCTGGATCAAGGCGTGGGAGACGTCACCGGGCTGTACGTGTGTTGAACGCGGAGGTGCCGTCCGTTCGGCACTAGGATCTCCGGTGATTTGGATCACGACGAGTACAACTCCTTCAACCCCGTTCTCTTGAACGCTTCCGCTTAACGATCTACAAGGGTATGTAGATGCACTCTCCTTCCCCTCGTTGCTGGTTTCTCCATAGATAGATCTTGGTGACACGTAGGAAAATTTTGAATTTCTGCTACGTTCCCCAACACCAGCGCCGAAGCCGCTCTTTGTGGGAGTTCAATTCGAAGAAGCACCAGACCTTGAGAAGACTCTTTGAGACTTCACATGAAGGGGCCTGGAAGTTGCTCTTTAAGGGCAACGAGAAGCCACCGGCCACGGACTCAGACCGTGGTCACGATTGTAAACACCCCGCTAGCGAGGTATATTTTTTTTGACGTATCCTTGACTTAAATGTTTTGAGGATGATATCTAAGTTTTTATTATTGCTCTTTCAGGACTGGATGGAGAGGGCGAGGCGGATCCAGCGTCCGGCCCCGCTGCCCGAAGAACCTGTCACCCCGCGGCTGGCGAAAATGCTGGTGCCGGTGCCATATAAGGCGCCGGAGAAGAAGGCCAACAAGAAGGCCAAGGGGGCCAAGAGTGGCCCCCGTCGCAAGGGCACTCCGGACGTGACGTCCGAAGATGACGAAGCTCATTCCTATGTCCCTGAGGATAATGATGAGGAAGAGGAGGAGGAGGAGGAGGAGAACCCTCCCCCCGAGGAGAAGAAGAAGAAGAAGAAGAGGGCGGCTTCGGCGCATCTCGAGGCGGAGACGCCCAAGAAGGGGAAAGGCGCCCCAGCGGTCAACACCGCATGGGATGTTGACAGTAGTCCGGAACGACGCCCCCGTACTAAGCCCCAGGCCGCATCGTAAGTGACGTGGCTTGCTCGTGCGCGCACCCGGCCCTTTCTCTCCATTTATCTTTGACATAGTTTAACTGTATTATTGCAGTCCGGCCCATGACCTTGTCCAGCGATCATCATCTGAAGGTTCGTTGGCTCCATCGGAGAAGGCGAGCCAGTCGCCACCGCCCGCCTACTCCCCTAGGGCCAGGGACGACACCGAAGTGCTGTCCCGGAGGGCCGGTCCGAATCGGGGAGGAGCCCAGGACGCTGTCCGGGAGGCGCCACGAGGCGAAGCCTCCACTACCGGACACATGGAGGAGAAGATCCCCATGAAGACTGGCGAAGAGGGTCGTATCCAGTTTGGCCCTCAGCCGGATACGATTCCGGAGACCCATATGGCTCCGGAGTCAGGGGAGCAGCCCCCTTTGAGGGAGGGGGATGCGCCGCTTCCGCCGGTGGTCCCTGTCCATCCAGGGGCGCCGGACAACCTGATGGAGGTGCTACGAGGCGCCTCCGTTATGGACGAGCACCGCGTTATGCGAGCGGTGATTGAGAAGGTTCAGTCCGCCGAGAGTGGACTGAACGACGCCTGCAGCAACCTGTTGACAGGTTTCGAGGTAAGTGACATAGAAAGAGGAAAAACCCATGTAGTCAGTAGCCCCTGAGACACTGTCCGGTGTTCGGCAAGAAGAACCGGACAGAGGATCTATTGTAGGAGACTAACGTAGCATGTATGCATAAGCAGGCGTCGCTGTTGGTCGCAACCTCGCATGCTGCCGAAGTCTCTGAATTGAGGCAGAGGCTGGAGCGGACCGAGAACGAGCTCGGCGAGGTTAGGGTTCGGCTCCAAGAAAAACAAGGTGAATAACAACTTGCTGTGTGTTCGGAAAGCGTAGGCAATCTATATTGACTATAGTGTCGTAATATGTGCAGGAGCCGCGACCGAGGTCGAGGCCCTGAGGAAGGCCCTGGGCGAGGCCGAGGAGAAAGCTGTCCAGCAATAGGCCGCTCAAGGCCTGGGTCAAAGAAGTCCAGTAGGAGCTCCAAGATGCGGTCAAAAAATGTGAGACCTTGGAGAATGATGCGTCGGCTAAAGAGGCTGAACTCACCAAGGCTCGTCAGAGCACGGAGACCACACGGAATGAGGCCCAGTCCATCCTCCAGGAGATCAAGGAGGCCAAGAAGATCACGGCGGGTAAGGCATTTAAGATGCAAAGCAAGTATGCGAAGAAACAATACCTTTTACTAACCCGGGTTCGGGGTTCCCCAGGGGCTTTTGCGGATCTACCACGCAGCGTATCAGACGCTACAGAGTTCTACCGAGCCGAAGGAGGAGGTTCTACGGAGAAGCTATTCTGGTCGCAGTACGCGACACCAGAGCATCTCGTGTCCTTCACCGATCAACTGAAGCAGCTGGTGGAGCTGCACAGGGTGGCCGAACTAGCCATGAAGGATTTGACAATGCGGTTGTGGCCAGGCGAAGCTATGCCCGACAACTACTTTGGACTCGTGAGGCGGCTGGTGAATGCCTGTCCTCGGCTGGACGTCATCAAGCGCTCCGCCTGTATTGAAGGTGCACGTATGGCCTTCGCTCGCTGCAAGATGTGGTGGGTGAAGATGAACGCTATTGAAGTTTCCAACGGGCTGCCGGAGGGCAAGGAGCACCGCACACCCGAGCGATATTTCGCGGATGTCGTAGAGGGGTCTCGACTTGTGGCGATGCAATGTTCGCAGGACATTGTATTTGAATAAATGTATTTATGTCACCCTTGCCTTGTATTATGGTAACAAAGCCGATTTTTGTCAAATAATTTTATTATGCTTTAATTGTTTCCTCCTGTGCGGCCGTGTTATTTGTAATCTAAGAGTTGGCCAGTCGTCGGCTTCTGCCCTCGCGTAGATACTACGGAGGTGTTCGGGATGGATTCTAAACAATCTTGATCCAATTATATGGTCCTTTGGAGGAGTTTTTTAGCGCAACGAACGAGGCAATCGGACTTTACGACTTAAACGCCCTCACTTAGCCATAGGAGTTTTATAATTAAGCAAGTGCGTTATACGTATCTGTCGTATCTACTTTTCCAAACACTTTTGCCCTTGTTTTGGACTCTAACTTGCATGATTTGAATGGAACTAACCCGGACTTATGCTGTTTTCAGCAGACTTTCCATTGTGTTATTTATGTGCAGAAACACAAGTTCTTGGAATGACCTAAAACTCCACGGAACATCTTTTTGGAAAATATTAAAAATACTGGAAGAAAAATCCACGTCAGGGGCCCACACCCTGTCCACGAGGGTGGGGGCGCGCCTGCCCCCCTGGGCGTGCCGCCTACCTCGTGGGCCTCCTGACGCTCCACCGACCTCAACTCCAACTCCATATATTCACTTCAAGAGAAAAACAATCAGAGAGAAGGATTCATCGCGTTTTACTATACGGAGCCACCGCCAAGCCCTAAAACCTCTCGAGAGGGCTGATCTGGAGTCCGTTCGGGGCTCCGGAGAGGGGAATCCATCGCCGTCGTCATCATCAACCATCCTCCATCATGTAATCGAGTTAGTTTTGTTAGGGGTTGATCCCTAGTATCCACTATGTTCTGAGATTGATGTTGCTATGACTTTGCTATGCTTAATGCTTGTCACTAGGGACCGGGTGCCATGATTTCAGATCTGAACCTATTATGTTTTCATCAATATATGTGAGTTCTTGATCCTATCTTGCAAGTCTATAGTCACCTACTCTGTGTTATGATCCGGCAACCCCGAAGTGACAATAATCGGGACCACTCCCGGTGATGACCATAGTTTGAGGAGTTCATGTATTCACTATGTGCTAATGCTTTGTTCCGGTACTCTATTAAAACGAGGCCTTAATATCCCTTAGTTTCCATTAGGACCCCGCTGCCACAGGAGGGTGGGACAAAATATGGCATGCAAGTTCTTTTCCATAAGCACGTATGACTATATTCGGAATACATGCCTACATTACATTGATGAATTGGAGCTAGTTCAGTGTCACCCTATGTTATGACTATTACATGATGAACCGCATCCGGCATAATTCTCCATCACCGATCCAATGCCTACGAGCTTTTCACATATTGTTCCTCGCTTATTTAATTTTCCGTTGCTCTTTGTTACAATCACTACAAAACCCAAAATATTACTTTTGCTACCATTACGTTACTTCCATACTACTTTGCTACTAAATACTTTGCTGCAGATATTAAGTTATCCAGGTGTGGTTGAATTGACAACTCAACTGCTAATACTTGAGAATATTCTTTGGCTCCCCTTGTGTCGAATCAATCAATTTGGGTTGAATACTCTACCCTCGAAAACTGTTGCGATCCCCTATACTTGTGGGTTATCAAGACTATTTTCTGGCGCCATTGCCGGGGAGCATAGCTCTATTCTTTGAGTCACTTGGGATTTATATCTTCTGGTCACTATGAAGAACTTGAAAGACGCTAAGACAACAATTTATCCCTCAACTACGAGGGGAGGTAAGGAACTGCCATCTAGCTCTGCACTTGATTCACCTTCTATTTTGAGTAAGCTTGCGACACCTAAACCTGCTTCTGCTATTCGTTCTGATATTTCACATGTTATTGATGATACCACTTCTGCTATGCATGACACTTATGATGAAACTACATCTATGCTTGATACTACTGTGCCACTTGGTGAATTTCTTGATGAACAAATTGCTAGGGTTAGAGAGAAAGAAATTATTGAAACTGATAATATTGATGAAAGTGATGATGAAGACTCTCCCCCTGATAAATATGAATCGCCTCTTATCCCTGAGGATTAAGTTTTTGAAAAAGAAGCTGCTTTAGCTATTTTAGCTTGCAAAGATAGATACGAGCTCAAGAGGTTATTAGCTAAATGGAAGCAGCAATCTCTTAATGCTAGAATGAAACCTGACCCTGCTTTTGCTACTTCACCTATATGTGTTACTGATAAGGATTATGAATTTTCTGTTGATCTTCATATAATTACTTTGGTTGAATTTGATCCTTTTCATGGCTATGAATGGGTGGCACATCTTACTAAATTAAATGATATAGCCACCCTGTTCACTAATGATGAGAAATCTCGCTACCTATATATCCTTAAAATATTGCCATTCTCATTAAAGGGTGATGCTAAGATATTGTTTAATTCTCTTGATCCTGGTTGAGTGCGTAGTCCCCAGGATATGATTTATTACTTCTCTGCTAAATATTTCCCTGCTCATAAGAAACAAGCTGCTTTAAGGGAAATATATAATATTGTGCAAATTGAAAAAGAGAGTCTCCCACAAGCTTGGGGGAGGCTTCTCCAGTTATTTAACGCTTTGCCTGATCATCCTCTTAAGAAAAATGAAATACTTGATATCTTTTATAATGGACTAACCGATGCTTCCAGAGATTACCTGGATAGTTGTGCTGGTTCTGTTTTCAGGGAAAGAACACCAGATGAAGCTGAAACTCTACTGAATAATGTGTTGACAAAGGAAAATAATTGGACACTTCCTGAGCCAACTCCTGAGCCAATTCCTGAGCCTATTCCTAAACCAACTCCAAAGAAGGGAGGTGTTCTATTTCTCAGTCATGAAGATATGCAAGAGGCAAGGAAATATATGAAAGAAAAGGGTATTAAAGCTGAAGATGTTAAGAATTTACCTCCTATTGAAGAAATACATGGTCTTAATTTACTGCATGTTGAAGAAACATATGATCTTAATCCTCCACCTATTGAAGAAACTTATGGTCTTGATAACCCGACAGAGGTAGTAAAGGTAAATTCTCTCTATAGATTTGATGAAGGTGATATTCCTCACTATAAGTCTGCTAGACAATGCTTAGAAGAGTTTGATAACTTTATTGTCAAACAAGAAAACTTCAATGCTTATTTTGGTAGAAAATTAAAACAAGATGCTTATATGATTGAACACTTGAGTAATTACATGGCTAATGTTAAGGGTGAACTTAAACTCATTAGTAAACATGCTTCTATGGTTACCACTCAAGTAGAACAAGTACTTAAAGCTCAAAATGATTTGCTCAATGAATTGAATAGTAAGAAAAATGATTATGTTGTTAAAGTGGCTACTAGAACTGGTAAGATGACTCAGGAACCTTTGTATCCTGAAGGCCATCCTAAGTGGATTGAGCAAGATTCTCAGAGAAATAATATAGATGCACCTAGTCCTTCTAAAAAGATGAAAAAGAAAAATGATAGGACTTTGCATGCTTCTAGTGAACCTATTGCTGAACCACCTAAGAATCGAAATGATATTTCTATTTCTGATGCTGAAACACAATCTGGTAATGAACATGAACCTAATGAAAACGTTAATGATGATGTTCATGATGGTGCTCAACCTAGTAATGATAATGATGTAGAAATTGAACCTGCTGTTGATCTTGATAACCCACAATCAAAGAATCAATGTTATGATAAGAGAGACTTTGTTGCTAGGAAGCACGGTAAAGAAAGGGAACCATGTGTTCAGAAACCCATGCCTTTTCCTCCTAAACCATCCAAGAAAAAGGATGATGAGGATTTTGAGCGCTTTGCTGAAATGATTAGACCTATCTTTTTTGCGTATGCGATTAACTGATATGCTCAAAATGAATCCATATGCTAAGTATATGAAATATATTGTTACAAATAAAAGAATGATACCGGAAGCTGAAATTTCCACCATGCTTGCTAATTATACTTTTAAGGGTGGAATACCTAAGAAACTAGGAGATCCAGGAGTACCTACTATACCATGCTCCATTAAAAGGAACTATGTTAAAACTGCTTTATGTGATCTTGGAGCCGGTGTTAGTGTTATGGCTCTCTCTTTATATCGTAGACTTGATTTGAATAAGTTGACACCTACTGAAATATCTTTGCAAAAGGCTGATAAATCAATTGCTATACCATCGTATTTGTGAGGATGTGCCTGCTCGTTGCAAACGTTACTATTTTAACGGACTTTGTTATTCTTGATATTCCGAGGACTATAGTATGTCTATTATTCTTGGAAGACCCTTTTTGAATACTGCAGGGGCTGTTATTGATTGCAACAAAGGCAATGTCACTTTTCAAGTTAATGGTAATGAGCATACTGTACACTTTCCGAGGAAAGAACCTCAAGTCCATAGTATCAATTCTATTGGAAAAATTCCATCAATTATTTTTGGAGGTTTTGAATTTCCTCTTCCTACTGTCAAGAAGAAATATGATATTCTTACTATTAGGGATGTGCATATCCCCGTTGAGGTAACATAGTGTTATTCGAAATTCCTCCGGTTCCATGTTATTCGAAATGAGTTTGTTAACAAGACTTGATCAACCTTGTTAGTGGATTCCTTTTGATGAGCATGAGATGGATGAAACTAGAAGGCCCAACCTTCTGTACCCTCCTTTTACTTTCTACAATTTAGTTGGAATAAAGTAAAAATAGTATTTTTCCTGTCTGTTTTCTGATTTATCCGTGCAATATAAAAATACCACGAAAATAAAAGTTCTCCAAATGTCCTGAAAATGGAATATGATTTTTTTCTGGAATATTTGAGAATATTTGGCACTGAGAACACAGCAGGGGGAGCAAGCACCTGGCCACGAGGGTCCAGGGCGCGCCCACCCCTACAGGGTGCCCCCTGCCTCGTGGGCCCATGGTGGCCCCCTCCACTTATTCCTTCACCCAGACACTTCTTCTTCCTCCCAAAAAATCACCATCCAGCTCAAGCACGAGTTCTAGCTCATTTTGCTGCAATTTTCGATCTCCTTGCTCAAAGCACCTCTCACAAAACTGCTTGGGGAGATTGTTCCTTGGTATGTGGCTCCTCCATTGGTCTAATTAGTTTTTGTTCTAGTGCTTTATTCATTGCAAATTTTTGTTGCCTAGGTGACCATGTTCTTGAGCTTGCATGTCAAATTTATATGGTTCCAAGTAGTTCTAATGCTTGATAAAGGCTCTAGGCACTTGTAGGAGTAGTTGCTATCAATCTTGTTGAGTTTAGTTCATTTTTATTTGAAGTTACTAAAAATTTCAGAAATTTTTTAGAGGAAGAAATATGCTTAGGAAAATGTTCCAAGGTGGTTCTTCAAGGAAGCAAGGACCCAGGCTTGCAATGCGTGATGCTGACGATGAGTGACCAAGGGACGCTCCAGTGCGGCCTTGTGAATGGCCTTCAGAAAACTTTATGGATCGAGCAGGAATTAAGGAAGAATTTAACATGTATTTGCGTAACGCTGATCTTGTGAGCTTCAAGGCAGAGAAGTGCCGCCAGTACCACTATCTCACTAGTTCCTTTGTGAGGAGGTTTGAATTTTCATCTTCACGTAATTCTCCAACTGTCCTGTTTGATCTTTATGAAAAATCTTATACGATGGACTTAGAGGATTTTACCACTGCTTGCAAACTTCCACATTGGGGTAGTGCTAGTGAACCCCGCAAATCTGAATTTAGAAATTTTCTTGCTAGTATAACTGTGGGGGAATCTAGAGACATAGCACAAGCTACCATAGGGAGCATTCATTTTCCTGCTATACATTATTTTGCTCTCTTCATAGGTAGGTGCATAAATGGTAAATATGAAGCATGTCACATGTGTGTCCCTGATCTCAGTATTCTTAGGAGTGCTGTGTTAGGAGACAAATCTTATAACTTGGGAGCCATTGTTGCATGTAGGTTGCATCATAATAGATTTAATGGAGATTTCTTTGGAGGAATTTATGCAACCCGCTCAGCTGATTTTCTTGGTGTGGACATACGTGAGGATGATATTGAGTTGCCTCCTACTTATTTAGACTTTAGTGCTATGGTTCACCACCAGTTTGTCGAGAGGAATGAATCACCTCTCCGGCATCGCTTAATCTTTGACAGACGTCGTGCTGTCCGTATTACTCTCCCTCCTCCTGCCTTCTTTGATTATCAGGCAAAAGGAAGATATGTTATTACAGAGAGGAGGCAGATGAGTACGAGAGGAGGGCGGAGGCAGCTTGCCGCCACGCTGCAGCTCAGGAGGCAATAACTGCCGCAGCTCAGTACGACCCCGGCTACAACTATGGATATCCGCGAGGCCATCCGTGGCAATAAACCAACTTAGGACAAAAGCCTAAGCTTGGGGGAGTACGTATCTCTCACCGACATTACATTTATGTTCACAGACTCATTGCTAAATGTCGGTGCTCATACTTTTTCACTGTAATATCCATGCTAGTTTATTTTATTTTTCTTGCTTTCTTCTTGTGTGTTTGATAAACCTTAAGAAAAAACAAAAAAAAATAGTGTAGCTTTTAGTTAGTTTACTTTCTTGCTGTAGTAGTAATAATTAAAAAGAAAACCCAAAAAGATTTCCTGTTCTTCTTTTGTTTGTTGGGAGCTTTCCCGTGTAAATAGTTTTATTTCTTTTCTTTTCTTTGGGGCTCGATAGGAGAAGACCATAATAAAATTGTGGAAGTGGCTCTTATATGCATTATTGTTGATTTAACCAAGAGACCATATTGCCTTGTCTTCTCCTGTTTATTGAATGCTCGCAGATTCCAGCTTAGTCCAATGCACGTGCACTCTTATTATTTTCACATCGTTCGGTCGTGCAAGTGAAAGGCAATTATGACGATATATGATGGACTGACTGAGATGAGAGAAGCTGGTATGAACTCGGCCTCTCTTGTTTTTGTAAATATGATGAGTTCATCATTCCTGATTCAGCCTATTATGAATAAACATGTTTGCAATGACAATTAGAGATCATAGTTGCTTATGCCATGCTTGATTAGCTATGAGTTATAATGGTTTACCTTGCGTGCCAACATGCTATTAAAATGGTTGTGATATGGTATAGTGGGGTGGTATCCTCCTTTGAATGATTTAAGTGACTCGATTTGGCACATGTTCACGCATGTAGTTGAAACAAAACAACACAACCTTCACGATATTTATGTTCATGGTGGATTATATCCTACTCATGCTCGTACTCAATGTCTATTAATTTTAATGCAAGTTCATGACTGTTGTCGCTCCCTAATTGGTCGCTTCCCAGTCTTTTGCTAGCCATCACTTGTACTAAGCGGGAATACTGCTTGTGCATCCAATCCCTTAAACCCCAAAGTTATGCCATATGAGTCCACCATACCTTCCTTTATGCGGTATCTACCTACCGTTCCAAGTAAATTTGTATGTGCCAAACTCTAAACCTTCAAATGAAATTCTGTTTTGTATGCTCGAATAGCTCATGTATAAACTAGGGTTGTCTGTATCTTCCATGCTAGGCGGGTTATTCTCAAGAGGAGTGGACTCCGCTGCTCACTCACGAAAAAATGGCTGGTCACCGGGATGCCCAGTCCCATGCTTTATCCAAACTAAATCAAACTAATTGCAAACAAAACTCCCCCTGGGACTGTTGCTAGTTGGAGGCACTCGTTGTTTCGAGCAAGCCATGGATTGATGCTTGTTGGTGGAGGGGGAGTATAAACTTTACCATTCTGTTTGGAACCGCCTATAATGTGTGTAGCATGGAAGATATCGCCATCTCTCGGTTGTTATGTTGACAATGAAAGTATGCTGCTCAAAATATTATTTATCTCTATTTCAAAACCAAGCTCTGGCACCTCTACAAATCCCTGCTTCCCTCTGCGAAGGGCCTATCTATTTACTTTTATGTTGAGTCATCACCCTCTTATTAAAAAGAACTAGCTAGAGAGCGCTGCTGTCATTTGCATCCATTACTATTAATTTATATTGGGTATGACTATGACTGGATCTCTTTTACCATGAATTACAATGTCTAGTCAGTCCTTGATCTTTAAAGGTGCTCTGCATTTATGTTTTGCGGTCTCAGAAAGGGCTAGCGAGATACCATCCTGTTATATCATATCATGATTGTTTTGAGAAACTGTTGTCATCCGAGATTTATTATTATTGCTTGCTAGTTGATTATGCCATTGACATGAGTAAACATGAGACCTAAGAGTTATTGTGAATGTGGTTAGTCATAATCTTTGCTGAAAACTCCAATGCTGGCTTTACATATTTAAAACAACAAGAGCAAACAGAGTTTGTAAAAGTTTTTATTTATCACTTTCAGTTTATCAACTAAATTTCTTGAGGACAAGCAAAGGTTTAAGCTTGGGGGAGTTGATACGTCTCAGTCGTATCTACTTCTCCAAACACTTTTGCCCTTGTTTTGGACTCTAACTTGCATGATTTGAATGGAACTAACCCGGACTGACGCTGTTTTCAGCAGACTTTCCATGGTGTTATTTATGTGCAGAAACAAAAGTTCTCGGAATGACCCGAAACTCCACGGAACATCTTTTTGGAAAATATTAAAAATACTGGAAGAAAAATCCATGTCAGGGGGCCCACACCCTGTCCACGATGGTGGGGGCGCGCCCCCCTGGCCCCCTGACGCTCCACCAACCTTAACTCCAACTCCATATATTCACTTTTGGGGAGAAAAAAATCAGAGAGAAGGATTCATTGCGTTTTACTATACGGAGCCGCCGCCAAGCCCTAAAACCTCTCGGGAGGGCTGATCTGGAGTCCGTTCAGGGCTCCGGAGAGGGGAATCCGTCGCCGTCGTCATCATCAACCATCCTCCATCACCAATTTCATGATGCTCACCGCCGTGCGTGAGTAATTCCATCGTAGGCTTGCTGGACGGTGATGGGTTGGATGAGATTTATCATGTAATTGAGTTAGTTTTGTTAGGGTTTGATCCCTAGTATCCACTATGTTCTGAGATTGATGTTACTATGACTTTGCTATGCTTAATGCTTGTCACTAGGGACCGAGTGCCATGATTTTAGTTCTGAACCTATTGTGTTTTCATGAATATATGTGAGTTCTTGATCCTATCTTGCAAGTCTATAGTCACCTACTATGTGTTATGATCCGCAACCTCAAGTGACAATAATCGGGACCACTCCGGTGATGACCATAGTTTGAGGAGTTCATGTATTCACTATGTGCTAATGCTTTGTTCCGTACTCTATTAAAATGAGGCCTTAATATCCCTTAGTTTCCATTAGGACCCGCTGCCACGGGAGGGTAGGAAAAAGATGTCATGCAAGTTCTTTTCCATAAGCATGTATGACTATATTCGAATACATGCCTACATTACATTGATGAATTGGAGCTAGTTCATGTCACCCTATGTTATGATTGTTACATGATGAACCGATCCGCATAATTCTCCATCACCGATCCAATGCCTACGAGCTTTTCACATATTGTTCCTCGCTTATTTACTTTTCTGTTGCTACTGTTACAATCACTACAAAACCCAAAAATATTACTTTTGCTACCGTTACCATTACTTCCATACTACTTTGCTACTAAATACTTTGCTGCAGATATTAAGTTATCCAGGTGCGATTGAATTGACAACTCAACTACTAATACTTGAGAATATTCTTTGGCTCCCCTTTGTGTCGAATCAATAAATTTGGGTTGAATACTCTACCCTCGAAAACTGTTGCGATCCCCTATACTTGTGGGTTATCAGTGCGCAGCCCCTGGTCCAAGCCAGGGTGCTATCAGCATCTGATCGGGAAGTGTCGATCCTTCGCATGACGCGAAAAAAATCTCCAACGATGTTGTAACCCTCGAACAGCTGACCGGCTCTCGTCGTATCATGACAGTCAGTTTTCGGCTTTCTCTACTGAGGTGCTCATCCGGTCAAGGCCAGGGCACAATCGCAGTAGTTCTCCCTTTACTACCCTAACCGACAGAGCGAAACGTAAGGTAGTAAGCACAGGAGCCGGGCAACCCAACTATTGACCAAAGACATGTTTCGGAGCCAATGCATAAAGTGCTAAATTCCGGGTGCCGAACTTATATATATAAGAAGTGTTCGGACTTTGCTGCCGTATTGTGGGGCGACAAGTAGCCCCTGGCGAATATGAAACGTACAGAAGAGTATCGATGCCGCAAATAAGCGGATCGAAATAAAACGAAGTAAGAAGCGAAAACCACAGAAACTGGGCCATGAACCATTTTTATTATAACTGGATGGATACGTCAAGGCGTATCTTGTACAGATGGTGCGAGAAGTATCCGGGCTATTTAACATGCCGAGATCAGTAGGGTGCAACGTGCGGGTCCTGAGAAATAAGTTTGAATATCGTCAAGAAGAACGTATAAAGGTTACCCTACACACCTGTGCTGCTTGCCTCCGTTGTATGCCAATCCTTCTGAAGGACTTGCGATCAGGCCCGCGGAAAAAGGAACCTGAAACAAGAAAAAGGTACAAGTACGTGTGTCCGGGATCTGTCTGGCCGAACTGTAGACCCCGGGTTATCTTGTGCCTCCATCAATGTCCATGGAATTTTGTGTGCGTAATTGTGTACACGTGGTATGAATGCCACTACCTCATTGGGACCGGATTACTAGTCGAGCTCTTGACGAGCCATGCCATCCTATTGAAGTGTAGTCCGGGACCTCTTAATGGTGTCCGAGGGCTCGGCAGCCGTACTATGGTGTTGCTTGAGAAGGCCGCTCTGTACTTCTGCTGCTAGGGCGACGGTGTGCTCCTCTGTTCGGAGGGAGCGTTCCGTGTTGCCATTGACTGTTATGACGCCGCGTGGACCAGGCATCTTGAGCTTGAGATAAGCATAGTGTGGCACTGCGTTGAATCTAGCAAACGCGGTTCGTCCGAGCAGTGCATGATAGCCGTTGAGGAAGGGGAAGATATCAAGATTAACTCTTTGCTTCGAAGTTGTCCGGAGAACCGAAGACCACCTCCAGCGTGATTGAGCCCGCATGGCGGGCCTCACGCTGGTATGACTCCTTTAAAGGTAGTCTTTGTTGGTTTGATTCGCGAGGGGTTAATGCCCATCTTCCGCACTTTGTCCTGATAAAGCAGGTTGAGGCTGCTACCACCGTCCATCAGGACTCGTGTTAGGTGAAACCCATCAATAATTGGGTCGAGGACTAGTGCGGCTGAACCGCCATGGAAGATACTAGTTGGGTGATCCCGGCGATCGAAGGTGATCGGGAATGATGACCACAGATTGAATTTTAGGGCGACTGGCTCTACCGCGTAGACGTCCCTAAGTGCTCGCTTATGCTCCCTTTTGGGGATGTGCGTGGCGTATATCATGTTCATCGTTTTGACTTGAGGGGAAATTTCTTACGCCCTGCGTTGCTCGTTGTCGGGGCTCTTCATCCTCGTCCTCACTTTGTGATCCCTTTTCTTTGTTTTCGGCATTTAACTTGCCAGCCTGCTTCAAAACCCAACAATCTCTGTTGGTATGATTAGCTTGCTTATCCGGGGTGCCGTGTATATGGCACATATGGTCGAGTATGCGGTCCAGGCTGGAAGGTCCTTCATTGTTCCTTTTGTAGGGCTTCTTCCGTTGGCCGGACTTGGAGCCAGTGAATCCGGCGTTGACCGTGGTGTCATCGGTGTTGTTGCCATTGCTTCGGCGTTTGTGTCTATTGCACCGGAGCTTGCTAGTGCTATTCTTGGCCTCGGAGGGGCCTGTCTCGCTGGCTGTGTTTTTACGACGGGCCAGCTAACTGTCCTCTCCCGCGCAAAAGCGGGTCATGAGTGTCGTGAGGGCTGCCATGGACTTCGGCTTTTCTTGGCCGAGGTGGTGTGCTAACCATTCGTCACGGATGCTGCGTTTGAAGGCTGCTAAGGCCTCGGCATCCGGACAGTCAACGATCTGGTTCTTTTTGGTTAGGAACCTAGTCCAGAATTTTCTGGATGATTCTCCAGGTTGTTGAACTATGTGGCTTAAGTCATCGGCGTCTGGTGGCCGGACATAGGTTCCTTGGAAGTTGTCCAGGAAAGCTTCTTCCAAGTCCTCCCAGCTGCCGATAGAATTTTCAGGAAGGCTGTTGAGCCAGTGCCGAGCTGGCCCTTTGAGCTATAGTGGGAGGTATTTAATGGTGTGGAGGTCATCTCCTCGAGCCATATGGATATGGAGAATGAAATCCTCGATCCATACTGCGGGATCGGTTGTGTCGTCGTATGATTCGATATTGATGGACTTGAACCCCTCGGGGAATTCGTGATCCAGTACTTCATCTGTGAAGCAGAGAGGGTGTGCGGTGCCTATATATCGGGCCGCATCATGGCGTAGCTCTGATGGAGTCCGTCTGCGGTATTCGGCCCGGGCGTGGTTAGATTTATCACGTCCGAATAGGTAGCCGTCGTCGTGCCTCGAAGCATGCCCTCGTGATCCGTAGATCAATCTTTGTGTGTCATGTTCTATCATCCAGGATCTGCCGGAGGTCGTATGTGTGACCCCTAACTCTTCCGTCTTGGTTTTTACGAGGCGGTGAGGTAGGCTGCTGTTCAGCCTGTGTTGCCGCTTTATCCCAGCCGCGGGGTGGCCGGTCGGCCACCCTGTCTCGACCACATGGTGGTCGTTCCGCATGACGCGAGGGAGATGCGCGCTCCGGTGCTTCCTCATCGAATTGAGGTAGCAGTCTACATTTCGGGTAGCTCTTGGCTGGGCGCCTGGGGTCGTGTTCTTCGGCTGTCAGGACATCAGTCCATCTATCGACGAGCAGATCTTGTTCGGCTTGAAGCTGCTGCTATTTCTTTTTCAGGCTCTTTGAAGTGGCTATGAGCTGAAGCTTAAAGCGCTCCTGCTCCAGAGGATCTTCCAGAACGATGAAGTCTTCGTTGCCGAGGCTTGTCTCCTCCTCGGAGGGTGGACGGTAACTATCATCCTCCGAGTCATCTTCTATGGCGTGTTCATCGGGGTTGTCTTGCCTGTTGTCATGTTCCTCCTGTTCGGATGTGGCTCCGACGGGGTCTTCATTGTTTTTGGCGTTGCCTGGAGTACTATTCTCTCTAGTGTCGGTGTTGCCATCCTTTGAGCGACGAGGCTTAGAACGGCGCTTGGGGCGTCAACGTTTGGACTGCATCTCAGATGTTTGTTCGCATCTGGCTCTTCTTTGTCATCGCCAGATCCTTTGGGTGTGTCAACCACATACACATCGTACGAAGAGGTAGCCGTCCAACGTCCAGTGAATGGTGGGTCTTGGGCTTGCTCCTGATCGGCATCGTCGTCCATACCGTCGATGTCTTCGGAGCCATAGTCAAGCACGTCGGTTAAGTCATCGACAGTGGCTATGAAGTGGGTGGCGGGTGGGAAGCAAAATTCCTCATCATCCGTCTCTAGCTTGACCCGAACATAGTGCGGCTGTGAGTCCTCCTCCAAGGATAAGTTCTTTAAAGAATTTAGCATGTCACCAAAAGGTGAGTGCTGGAAGATCGATAACCGATCTAGCTCGGTGTCCGTGAGCGTACACAGTCCGGAACGTGTAGCCTGAAACGAGTCCAGGTTTCCATTGACGCAAGTATTGCAGGATGTCGAGTCCGTGTGCGGCTCCAACACCATGGACTTTGTGGCCTCGGAGGGCACGATCTGCTTCGGTTTTGAGGCCGTTGCAGCAATAGGATCCATCTCCTGGGTGTGATCCGATGACGGATTTAAGTCATGTTCATCGGAGAGAAGGCGAGCGACTGCCGCCGTCTCGAACCCATCGAAGATCAAGTCTCCACGTGTATCCGCGGCGCAGTTCAAGCTTCCGAATATGGCCTGATGGCCAGGGGCATGGCTATCGACCTGCTCCAGATGGCCAAGCGAGTTGGCCCGCAGTACGAAGTCCCTGAACACAAAGGTTCGTCCGGGGAGGAAGGTTTCTCCCTGAACGGCGCCATTACTGACGATCAACGGGGCCATCGAATCCTTTGTCGATGGCACAGTGGAACTCTTAATGAAAGCACCAATGTCGGTGTCAAAACCGGCGGATCTCGGGTAGGGAGTCCCGAATTGTGCGTCTAGGATCGATGGTAACAGGAGACGGGGGACACGATGTTTACCCAAGTTCGGGCCCTCTCTATGGAGGTAATACCCTACTTCCTGCTTGATTGATCTTGATGAATATGAGTGTTACAAGAGTTGATCTACCACGAGATCCTAATGGCTAAACCCTAAAAGCCTAGCCTATGAATATGGTAATGAATGTCTCATATCCAGACTATGCTCCCCGGTTTATATAGACACCGGAGAGATCTAGGGTTACATGGACTCAGTTACATAAGAAGGAATCTTCACAGCTGGTCGCCTAGCTTGCCTTCCACGCCAAGGAAAGTCCAATCCGGACACGGGTATAATCTTCGGCCTTCATGTCTTCGTAGCCCATCAGTCCAGCCCATGGATAACAGGTCGGACGCCCGAGGACCCCTTAGTCCAGGACTCCCTCACCCACGCCCAGCTCCTGGTGATCACCGCACAAATTGAACGAAGCTTCTTTGACAACGGTCGGCAACCCACGGCCGAAGAGCTGGCAATCGTCGAGAGCGTTCGAGAAGCCGTTCGTTCCTCCGCCGCATACCTTGCGACGATGGAGCCCGTCCAAGCCCAGATCGCGTCCGCCCACGCCCAGCTCGTGGCAGCCTTTTCCAAAGAGATGGCGGATGCGGATGGCGAGATGCTTGCCGAGTATAGTGCGATGGATGCCATGGAGCCCCTTCCCCAGGAGACCGTCGGGCGCGAGCTGGACATGGAGGCGGCGGCGGAGATCGATGAGCACCAGCCGTAGTAGTACCCTTTGTTTTGTTTAATTAAGAGCACCGGTCTTAAATTTGTTAGAGTAATGTTTAGGTCAGCTAGCTCTATTTAATTGCTGAACTTGCTCGATTAAGAAGTGTGGGTGTGATGTAGTCTCCTTTGTGTACCCAAATTATGCAATGACGTGGATGACTAATGTAACCATGGAAATTCGAACCAAAACTTTTGATGTTCAAACTCATCACACATGGGTTAAGCTATCTGAATCGTTTGTGATGTCCACATATCGTACACAGTTCTGAATAAGGGACCGTGTCGATGACACTTTATGCGCCAGATTTTTTGGTCAAGCGATTCCAAATTTTCGGCTTCAATGAAATATCTACCTTTCCCTCCCCTTACCAAAAGCCACATTTCCCCTCTTTCCGCCTTCCTTTTCAAGTTGAAACCTTCACTCCTTGCTTGCAGCACCGCCGCCTCCTCGCCGGCGACCCTCCTTCACATTGCTCGGCCTCGTCTATCCAGGTAGGTAATCCACACCTGACCCCCATCCTCCTCCTCCTTCCACATCCCACATGCCCCGACCGCCGGCGCGAGCACGACACCTTCCACCCAAATCACCGACCCCTCCACCAAATAAGCGCCGGCCTAAGCCATAGTGCACGCAGTATAGCCAGGACCTCAAGGAGCATTTGGCAGCGGAGAAGCAAATCGCGGGCGCATGCGCGGATGAGGTCGCGATGGCTGCCATTCGTGCCGACACCCAGATCTTGAAGGAGCACCTTGCCAATTGCTAGCTACGCCAGTTAAACATGCTCTGTTTACCCGTTGCGTGTGCTGCTCCTGCATTTCCTTCACAAATTCTAGTGAATTGTGCTATCTAATTTCACCATGCAATATGTTGCTCTAGTGTATATGTTCTATATGTCATGCAGTGTGGTGCTCACTTATTAACTGTTTTGTTAATTAGTTGTCGTCTTCAGTTAATTGTTTGGTTCAATTCTACAAATGTGATGTTCAATTCTTCAGACCGCAATTTTGTATTTTCTTCCATGTGTAAAATAAATCAAATTTATCTTTACAAAATTGTGGGTGCATTCTGTTATTGTACACCATGTGAGGAATAAATTGAATTTGGCTGTAGTAAATACATGAGAAACAAATACATTTGTTACAGTTGGCTATAGTTAACTATTTGGTTAACTCTCTGATCTTCTATTAGGAGTATGTTATATTGTGCAATGTGGTGCTCAGTTAATGTTTGGTTCATTTGTTGTGGTGTTTAGTCAACTGCTTGGTTCAATTCTGCAATGCGATGTCCAATTGTCGTGGGTAGAATTTTGTATTGTTGTGCATGTGAGGAATAAATCAAATTTGGCTGCACTTAATACATGAGAAACATATACAAGTGCTATATTTCCTAGTTCTTAATCATACTTGGTTTGGGTAAATGGGTTTTCCGTGTGGCTTCAATTAATCTAATGAATCTGCAATGTTCTTATTTTTCATCAACATATTTTACTGATAGCATGTGAACCCTTACTTAACCTGATGACTAACTATATGTGTTGCAGGGAAACTGTAACACCCGGATGATTAAGCAACAGTAATCACCTCGGTTACTGTGACTAAACTCACGTTGATTCGAACCCGGTCTAAAACAAATTCAAAACAAAAGCAAACGATAAAAGTTTTCAAAAACTAAAACTAAAATGTTTGGGGGTTGTTAAAAATAACAAACCTAATTATGGTGGGGTGCACAAATTTTTGTAAAGTGCTTTGACATTTTAAATAAGCTAAAACAGAAAAGAAGAAAAAAAGAAAAAAAAAGAAATAAAAACACAAAGAGTGGGGGAGGAAACCCCACTGGCCCAACTGGGCCAGCCCCTCCCCACCTGGCCCAGCCAGCTCCCCGAACCCCCACTGCCCAGCCCCTCCCACGGCCCGCCCAACCGTCCGCCTTATCCACCCTCCCTGCCGGTGGAACCCTAGCCCTCATTCCCTCCCGATCCCCTTCCCCGCTCGATCTGATCGGGCCGATCCTCGCCTCATCGGGCGGCCCCGCCCGACCGCAACGCCTGCCCCCTCGCCTCGCCGCCGCTCGAACCCCCTCGTCATCGTCACCCCCATCGCGTGGGGCACTGCCATGCTGGGTCGCCCCGACCCCACGCCGCCCACCGAGCTCCCGACGCCGGTCGGCCGCCTCGCCTCCTCCTCACCGGACGACCGCGACCTTCCCGAGCCGCCTCAAAGACCCCACGGCCCCGTGAGCTTCGCCCTCACCCCTCGCCTCTCCCTCCCGAACGACACCGCCCGGACCTCCCGTCGCCCGCTCGCCCGCCCCCCTCGCGGTCATCGCAGCCACGCCGCCAGCAGCCACGCTGCCACGCCTGCCCCCGCCTCCCTCTCCTCCTCCTCGCCCGAAGGGCGCTTTTCCCCCTCCGCTGCACCGGACGCTTCAAGGCCGTGGAGCTCAACGCTGGCGCCCGGTGACTAAGCAGTCACGGGACGAGCCCATGTGGCTCAAGCGCAGCCCTCCCCCTCCCTCAGAAGGCCACCCGAACGGAGGCCGAACCACCTCGCCGGGCCGCCGCTCGCTGGCGCCGTTCGGCCAAGTCCGCCGACCCTTGCCCCACCGGACGCGCTGCCTCTCCCTTCCTAACGCTGCCCGCGCCCGTTGCCAGACACCGGAGCGAAGTCCGCGATGCTCGGCGCCTCCTCCGCCATGCAGTAACCACCGAGCCCACTCGGCTCCCCGCCGACGTGGCCACTGGGCCCCTGGCCACATCGACGGATGGGCCCAGCCCCCTCTCGCTCTGTTGACTCGGTCACAGAGCTGACCGTCCACCCCCCACCGACATCGACATGGGGCCCCGCCTACGTAATGTAAAAAAAATTAATAAAAAGGAAAAGGAAAATGGAAAAATTAAATAAAATGAATAAAAACTAATTAATTAATTAATTAATTAATTAAGTAAATAATTGATCTAATTAGTTCTGATTAATTAAACCTAATGACTAATTAACCTAATTAACTATTGTTAATTAAACTTAATTAAGCTAATTAGTTAACAGAGGATGTTAACAGGACCCACATGTCGGGGTTGACTTAGTCAACCCTGTTGATCGCCGACGTCAAGATGACATCATGCCGACGTCATAAATACATTTTCAATTAATTAAATAGTTAATTAAATTCCGAAATTATTAAAATCTTTTAAAATCATATCTTTTAACCGTAGCTCGATTAAAATATTTTCAACATGAAAGTTGCTCGTAACGACGAGGCGAATCCGGATACGCAGTCCGCTCGTCCGCCACACATCCCTAACCAATCGAACCTGCAACTTTTTCCTCCTCCTCCGCTCGAAAACCCAAAACACCGGATTACTTTCCGGATGTTTTCCCCTTAACCAAGACTTCTATACCACGCTTAGGGCACGCCTAGCATCGCTTCTGGCATGTCATGCATCGATATGCATCTGTTTACTTGGTATTCATTGTTTCTTCCCCTCTTCTCTCCGGTAGACTACGAGGCCGACGCCGCGGTGGCAGCCTCGACCACGGTGTTGACGACCCTCTCTCTTGCCAGAGCAACCAGCAAGCCCCCCCTTGATCACCAGATATATGAGGGTATATATTATTTACTTATACATGATACATGTGGAGATTAAAGTCGGGTCGGTGATGGAGCACCCATGAGTGGATCTTGAGGCGGAGCGACAGGCAGGTTGAGACCGCTTAGAGAGAGGTGGGCCTGGCCCTGTTCGGCGCTCGCGGTTACTTAACACGCTTAACGAGGTCTTGGTATTTGATCTGAGTTGGCTACGAGCTTATACGCACTAACCATCTACGCGGGAGTAGTTATGGGTATCCCGTGTCGTGGTATCACCAGAAGTACTTCAGACGTCACGACGGAGCGGCCCGCCGGATTGGACTGAACGCTTCATTGGCTAGGTCTGCTTCGCCACAGACGCAACGTGCAGGTGTGCTCAGGCAATGGGCCTGCACTGCAAGCGCTTAGGTTTAGACCGCGTGCTGGCTCTCTGTTGTGCCTAGGTGGGGCTGCGACGTGTTGATCTTCCGCGGCGGGCATGACCCAGAAAGCGTGTCCGCCAAATGGGATCAAGCGTGCTGGGTAAGATGGTGCACCTCGCAGGGAAGTTAATCTATTCGGATAGCCGTGATCTTGGTAACAGGACGACTTGGAGTTGTACCTTGAGCTTATGACAACTAGAACCGGATACTTGATAAAACACACCCTTCCAAGTGCCGATATAACCGGTGGTCGCTCTCGCTCGTGGATATGAGCAGGGATCGCGGGTAGGATTATTGCTATATGATGTTACTTGAGGACTTCAGATTGCCCTCCTCTACTGTTGTAAGGCAGGTGTCCATAAGCGTAGTCTTCGTTAAGACTAGCTATCCCCTCTTATTCGGCTTTCTGCGATTCAGTCCATCGATATGGCCTTTACACATATATCCATGCATATGTAGTGTAGCTCCTTGCTTGTAGTACTTTGGATGAGTACTCACGGTTGCCTTGTTCCCCTTTTTCCCTACCTCTACTCGATTGCTGCAACTGACGATGGAGCCCAGAGCCGACGCCACCGCCTATGACGACTACTACTGGAGGCGCCTACTACTACGCAGCAGCCCACGACGACCTACTCAGAGTAACTTAGGAGGATCCTGCAGGAGGCCTGTTCCTCTTCGACCAGATCCCAGTTTGTGCTAGCCTTCTTAAGGCAAAACTTGTTTAACTTATGTCCGTATCAGATATTGTTGCTTCCACGACTGCCTATGATCGTGCACTTGTATTCGAGCCCTCGAGGCCCCGGCTTGTATTATGATGCTTGTATGACTTATTTTATTTGTAGAGTTGTGTTGTGATATCTTCCCGTGAGTCCTTGATCTTGATCGTACACATTTGCGTGCATGATTAGTGTACGATTGAATCGAGGGCATCACAAGTTGGTATCAGAGCCGACTGCCTGTAGGAATCCCCCCTTCCACACTCCTTGGCCGAAGTCGAGTCTAGACATTGCAAAACTTTTACTAACATGGCTGTGTGTCTTATGGGCACACGTCGCCATCGGGTGGTACTAGGATCTTTTACTCCTCGACCTTTACTCTGGGACTCTGAACTCTCTTCTACTCGGGTTAAACGATTTTGCTAACTGTCACTAGGATCCCGTGACCCCATTCACCCCAAAGTTGGATATAGCCTTAGTTGTTCTTGGAATTGTATTTGAGCAATTTCCACACTGTCATTTGACTCCTTTGAAACGTCTTTGTTTTCAGATGGAACCCACGAGGCAGGTCGTGCGCCACACGACGGCCATTGGTGCTCGGGATCACTCGCGGTGCTAGCCGAGATGATGACCTATCCGGTTATCGCTGGCACCCGAGTACACCGTCTTTGAGGAGTACCAGGACTATAACCAGGAGCAGTACCGCGCCATCGTCCACCTCTACTCTCGGGAGTACGAGTCCACTACTGTGCTGCACACCGCACATGGTGTTGGAGTGACTATCGATATGGCAGTCCACGATGCTGCTTATGCTGCTCTGACACGTCTTCGTGCAGAGTATCGAGAGTTGGACACCTCCCCCTTCAGGCACATTGCTATCGCGTCTTATGTTGGTGAGGAGGGTTACTACATTGCTGCCTACTCCACTGTCACCAGAGAGCCCTTCTACCATCAGAACTTTGTTCTGCATGCTGATGGGCTGGATCGAGCTAACCGAGCTCTTCGCCACGAGTTGTACATCACCCGTCAGCACCTCTACCGTGCTCTGACGCTGATGCACCCCTTTGTCCGATCCGGAGAGCTGCCGCGCTCGCGATCTACCGAGCCAGACCGTGATGCCCTGTGGTGTCGGTTGGCCGACGTGAGGCTACTCTCCCGACTTGGCCCTTTTCGCCACACGGACGCCGGATTCAGCACCGTAGTATCCGCGCCCCTGTGTCACCGACGTGGAGGACTATCCGCTGCAGCACTACCAGCTTTCGTGCTACAGCTACCTCCGCAGCCGCGTGGGACTGATGTAGACTTGCTTCTTAGTGTTTGATGTATTCGCCATGAGCTGCGTGCCGCCTATGATGTAGTAGTCTATGTAATCGGACTCTATGTATCGAACTCTATGCATGATTCCTTTTGTAAGATATGCCAACTACTATGTAGTTCCTTCATGTTGTTTTCGTTATGCATGTTTCATCATGAATGATTCTTATCCTTGCATAACTTCTCAAATGCTGAACTACCCTCGTTATATAATAGCAGGATGGTTAGGCCAGCTGGTCGTGGTCGTGGTGCCAACTTCCCACCACCACCGAGTACATGGCTGGTATGATCCAACAGCTCGAGATGAATCGCCAGTTCATGGAGAACATGATGGCTCAGTTTCTCGCCCAATATGAACCAGCACCCAAACGGAACAACTCGCAGGATTTCATACGCTCAACCCCAGCAGATACCGCAGCTCAACCCAGCCGCTGGATGTCGATGGTGGCTCCATGACATCACCTATGAGATGGAGTCTGCTGATGTAGCCCTCGCCAGCTATGTCACTTTTGCTTCCTTCTTCCTGAAGGGACCCGCAGCTCAATGGTGGGACAGCCATCGGCGCATTTCGCCAGCTTGGAACACTCATCACCGCCGACTTTGAAGTTGCTTTCCGTGCCGCTTCATCCCTCAAGGGGTCATGGACCGGAAGAAGCGTGAATTCCGCAACCTCACCCAAGGCAACAAGACTGTCGAAGCTTATCAGCGAGAGTTCTTGGACTTGTCTCGCTATGCTCAAGAGGATATTGCAACTGATGCACGCAGACAGGAGAAGTTCCGTGACGGTCTTCAAGCTGATATCAAGCTCGCACTTCTAGTGCACGACTTTGCTGATTTCGCCACCTTGGTGAACAAAGCTATCAATGTCGAAACTGGGCTGCAGGAATACCAGAGCTCTAACAGCGAACTGTGACACGGGCTCATCTTCGGCCCGCCCTCGCAGGCGCAAGATATGGATTCCCAACAAGATGTACCAGCCGAATGCACCGCTTCAAGGCGAACTATGCTACACCTCGCCCGCCTACCACTAAGCAGCCAAGCTTCCAGCTCCACCACCCCAAGCTCCTGCTCCCACTCCCAATAATGGCTTGTGCTTCAAAAGGACAACCAGGCACCGTGCTAGAGAATGCAACCAGAACCAGAATTAGCTGGCCCTTCCAAAGAGCTGGCGTGGAAACACCTGCACCGCAACAACACCGCCAAGTCTTATGGGCAAGCTCAGCCAACCACGTTGATCCGAACGAAGCTCAAGACCAGCCTCACATCGTGATGGGTACACTCTCGTAAATTCAGTACTCTGATCTGTTTTATTCGATTCAGAGCATCGATTCATTCATGTTCAAGACTTTGCATACAAGCACAACGTTAAGTGTGAGGAGATGAACTCTTCGGTAGTGGTAAAACCCCATTGGGACAATGTCAAACCTCCATGGTTGGCGCCGACGTCCCGTGGAAATCGAAGGGCTGGAATTCTATGCCTCCCCATTATCCTCAAGACGCCTAACATCGACCTCATTTTGGGGATGGATTGGTTGAAAGCGACATCGCGCCAATCGCTTGCGCCACTAAGACCGCCCATCCGCTACACCCTTCGATGAAATAATAAGCTACAATGCTCGTTCGGTTCAAGATGCCGAGGCAAGCCTCTATGCATTGAATGCATTGAACGCCGCACCCTCGAGGGCATTGAAAACATTCCTGCTGCTTATGATTTCCAAGACGCCTTCCTCAAGAACTTCCAGGATTCCCCTCGCTAGAGCTGTCGAATTCGCCATCGACTTGAAACCAGCACCACTCCTATAGCCAAGCGACCCTACAAGATGCCGCCGCATGAACTCCTTGAGCTAAAGGAGGAAATCGACAAATCTCTTCAAAGCGGTTTCATTCGCCCAAGTTGCTCTCCTTGGGGAGCACCATCTCTCTTTGTTAAGAAGAAGGATGGGACAAACCGATTGGTCCAAGACTACCGTCCTATAAATCAAGCTACCATTCAGAATAAGTATCCTCTTCCTCGGATCAATGATCTTTATGATCAACTGGCTGGTTCGTCAGTGTTCTCGAAACTCGACTTGAGGTTGGGTTACCACCAGATCCGTGTTCGTGAGGAGGATATCCCCAAGACCGCATTTGTGACTCGTTATGGTTCATACGAGTACACCATCATGTCTTTCGGCTTAACCAATGCTCCAGCTACCTTCTCTCGCCTGATGAACTATATATTCATGGATTACCTCGACAAGTTCGTCGTGGTTTATCTAGATGATATCCTGATCTTATCCAAGAATGAAGAAGAGCCTGCTGAACATCTTCGTCTTGTGTTGGAAAAGCTACGAGAGCATCAGCTATATGCCAAGTTCTCCAAGTGTGAATTCTGGCTTCCCGAAGTAACCTATCTTGGGCATGTCATCTCTAAGGATGGTATTGCCGTCAACCCTGAAAGAGTTCAGGCTATTCTCGATTGGACTCCTCCGAAGAACGATATAAGTCGAAGTTTTCTCGGTCTCGCCAGCTATTGCCGCCGATTCGCCGAGAACTTCTCCAAGATTGCCAGCCTCGACTAACCTGCTGTATAAGTGCGCCAAATTCCAATGGGATGATAAGTGTCGAAAGTTTCCAGCACTTAAAGACAAGTTGACTTCTACCCCAAGTGCTAGCTCCTCCCGATACTAAGAAGGACTTCGTCATTTATCGCGACGCTTCCGCCAAGGTTTAGGCGGTGTCCTAATGCAAGAGCGCAAAGTGGTTGCTTATGCCTCTCGTCGATTCACGCCTCACGAAGAGAACTACCCAGTTCACGACCTCGAACTTGCTGCCGCCATTCATGCACTAAAGCAAGTGGCGCCATTACCTTCTCGGTAATCATTGCGTAGATCTTCACCGATCACCAAAGTCTGAAGTACTGTTTACTCAGCTGCACCTGAACCTCCGCTGCCAGAGATGGATGGAGACATTGCAGACTTTGATTTGGGTATTTCCTATACGCTGTGCAAGGCTAATGTAATGGCTGATGCCTTGAGCCGCAAGTCTTATGCAACCACCTTCAGTTCACCAAGTTCAGCCCCACTTGTTGAAGAATTCAGAAAGCTGAACCTCCATATTGTTCCTTCGGTGCACTCGCTCCCCTCCTCCGGAGTTCCGCAAGATGAATCTCCGTGTTGTTCCCTGTGGTTCCTCTATACCTCGGATGTTGAACCCGATCTCGTGGGCACCATAAAGACAATGCAGGATTTGACTCAAGTCTACAAGATTAAGCAAGACATCAAAAGGAAATCCTCATCCTTCACTATTGCCGATGATGGCGCTTTGTACTTCAAAGGCCGCCTAGTGGTGCCGTAAGAAGGAAAACCTGAATATGACTCGAGAAGGTTATGAAAGAAGCTCATGATACGCCTCTATGTATCCATCCTGGTAGTACAAAGATGTATCAAGACATTCGCCGAGATTCCGTGGTCTAATATGAAGCAAGACATTGCTCGCTATGTTGTTGAGTGTGACGCTTGCCGTCAGATCAAAGCGTAACATCAAAGGCCCGCCTGGAACTCGCAACCTATCTCTATCCCTGAATGGAAATGGGACCATGTTGAAATGGACTTCGCCACCGGATTTCCCAAATCGCAGAAAGGTAATGATGCTATTCTTGTCGCCATTGACCGCTTTCTAAAGTTGCTCATTTTCCGCGGTCAAAGAAACGATCATCGCTAGTCAGCTTGCAACGCCTATATGTCCGAATTGTTTCACTTCACGGTATTCCATTGGTTATCGATTCGACCATGGCAGCTTATTCACTTCAAGATTCGGGCAAGTTTTCAAGAAGCTATGGGGACTCATTTATCTTTCAAGATCTGCGCTTCATCCGCAATACAAGGGCAAGTTGAACGTGTCAACCAAATTCTCAAGACATGCTTCGAGCTTGTGTCGCTTCCTTCGCAAGAAATGGGAGGAATCTCTCCCGATGCTGAGTTCTCTTATAATAATAGCTATCAAGCTAGTCTCAAGATGGCCCCTTCAAGTGTTATATGGACGAAAGTGCCGAACCCTCTCGAACTGGTCGAAATCGGGAACGCCCACTCTTCGTCCGGATATTATCCAACATGGCGAAGAACAAGTCCGCATTATACGCGAGAATCTCAAGACTGCTCAGTCGCGTCAAAAGAGTAATTATGACCGTCATCACAAGGACATGGTCTATCAACTTGGCGAAAAGGCCTATCTTCGCTACACCAATGAAGGGTGCTCACCGCCGGATCAAGGGCAAGCTAGCTCCTCGCTATATTGGCCCATTCACTATTCTGGAAAGGCGTGGAAAAGTGGCTTATCAACTGGAGCTTCCGTCGAACCTTTCTCAGGTTCACGATGTGTTCCACGTGTCACAACTCCGACGCTGCTTCAAGGACCCAATCCGAGCAATGGACCATGAAGTGCTCGAATTGCAACAGACCTCTCCTATAAAGAGCATCCGTCCGCATTCTCGACCAAGCTGAACGCCGCACACGCCGAAGGCTTATCAAGTTCTCAAGGTCCAAATGGTCGAATCACTCAAGACGGCCACCGGGAACGCGAGGATCGTCTTCGAGATGAATACCCCGCACTTTTTCCTTCTACCTCCTAAATCTCGGGACGAGATTTCTTGTAGTGGAGGAGATTTGTAACACCCGGATGATTAAGCAACAGTAATCACCTCGGTTACTGTGACTAAACTCACGTTGATTCGAACCCGGTCTAAAACAAATTCAAAACAAAAGCAAACGATAAAAGTTTTCAAAAACTAAAACTAAAATGTTCGGGGGTTGTTAAAAATAACAAACCTAATTATGGTGGGGTGCACAAATTTTTGTAAAGTGCTTTGACATTTTAAATAAGCTAAAACAGAAAAGAAGAAAATAAGAAAAAAAAAGAAAAAAAACACAAAGAGTGGGGAAGGAAACCCCACTGGCCCAACTGGGCCAGCCCCTCCCCACCTGGCCCAGCCAGCTCCCCGAACCCCCCACCTGGCCCAGTCCCCTCCCACGGCCCAACCCAACCGCCACCGCCTTATCCACCTCCCCACATCGGTGGAACCCTAGCCCTCATTCCTCCCCGATCCCCTTTCCCCCCGCCTGATCTGGATCGGGCCGATCCCTCGCCTCATCGCGCCATGGCCCCGCCGCCCGACCTGCGCCCCCGCCCCCCCCGCGCCTCGCCGCCGACCCCCCCTCGTCACTGCCGCCCCCATCGCTGGGCACTGCCTGCTGGGTCGCCCCCGACCCCCGCCGCCTCACCGAGCTCCCCGACGCGGTCGGCCGGCCTCCTCGCCTCCACCTCACCGGACGATCACGACCTTCCCGAGCCGCCTCAAAGACCCCACGGCCCCGTGAGCTTCGCCCACCCCTCGCTCCTCTCCCCCCTCCCGAACGACGCCATCGCCGGACCTCCCGTCGCCCGGCTCGGCCGCCCCTCCTCGCGGTCACCGCGCCACGCCCCCCCCTCCCTCTCCCTCCTCCTCGCCCGGAAGCGCGCTTTTCACCTCCCACGCACCCGGACGCCTCGCGCCCATGAGCTCAACGCTGGCGCCCGGTGACTAAACGGTCACGGGCCGAGCCCATGTGGCTCGGCGCGCCAGCACCCCTCCTCGACCTCAGAAGCGCTTCAACGGAGGCCGACCCCCTCGCCGCCTCCGCCGCTCGCCGGCGCCGTTCCGGCCAAGTCCGGCCGATCCCCTTGCCCCCACCGGACGCGCCGTCCTCTCCCCTTCCTAACGCCCAGCGCCCGTCACAGCACCGGGCGAAGTCCGCGATGCTCGGCGCCTCCTCCGCCAAGGATAACCACCCGAGCCCACTCCGACTCCGCCGACGTGGTACACTGGGCCCCTGGTCACATCGACGGATGGGACCAGGCCCCCCTCGCTCTGTTGGCTCGGTCACAGAGTGACCGTCCACCCCCCACCGACATCGACATGGGGGCCCCGCCTACGTAATGTAAAAAAAATTAATAAAAAGGAAAAGGAAAATGGAAAAATTCAATAAAATGAATAAAAACTAATTAATTAATTAATTAATTAAGTAAATAATTAATCTAATTAGTTCTAATTAATTAAACCTAATGACTAATTAACCTAATTAACTATTGTTAATTAAACTTAATTAGGTTAATTAGTTAACAGAGGATGACGAACGGGACCCACATGTCAGGGTTGACTTAGTCAACCCTGTTGACTGCCGACGTCAGCATGACATCATGCTGACGTCATAAATACATTTTCGAATTAATTAAATAGTTAATTAAATTCCAGAAATTATTAAAATCTTTTAAAATCATATCTTTTAATCCGTAGCTCGGATTAAAATATTTTCAACATGAAAGTTGCTCAGAACGACGAGACGAATCCGGATACGCAGTCCGTTTGCCGCCACACATCCCTAACCTATCGAACCTGCAACTTTTTCCCTCCGGCTCCTCTGCCCGAAAACCCAAAACACCGGGATTACTTTCCTGATGTTTTCCCCTTAACCAAGACTTCTATACCACGCTTAGGGCACGCCTAGCATCGCTTTGGCATGTCATGCATCGATATGCATCTGTTTACTTGGTATTCATTGTTTCTTCCCCTCTTCTCTCCGGTAGACTACGAGGCCGACGCTGCGGCTGGCGGTTCGACTACGGTGTTGACGACCCTCTCTCTTGCCGTGAGCAACCAGGCAAGCCCCCCTTGATCACCAGATATCGCCTACTCTTCTTTATATCTGCTTGCATTAGAGTAGTATAGCATGTTACTGTTTTCGAGATACTCCTATATCGCTGCATAGCCTGTCCTTGTAACTTCGTTGTTACCTTACCGCAATCCTATATGCTTAGTATAGGATGCTAGTACTTTCATCTATGGCCCTACTTTCTTGTCCGTCGCCGTGCTATATTATCGGGCCGTGATCACTCGGGAGTTGATCACGGTATATATTATTTACTTATACATGATACATGTGGAGATTAAAGTCGGTCGGTGATGGAGCACCCGCGAGTGGATCTTGAGGCGGAGCGGCAGGCAGGTTGAGACCGCCTAGGAGAGAGGTGGGCCTGGCCTGTTCGGGCGTTCATGTTACTTAACACGCTTAACGAGGTCTTGGTATTTGATCTGAGTTGGCTACGAGCTTATACGCACTAACCATCTACGCGGGAGTAGTTATGGGTATCCGGCGCCGTGGTATCAGCCGAAATACTTCAGACGTCGCCGACGGAGCGGCGCGTGCGGATTGGACTGAACGCTCATTGGGCTAGGTCTGCTTCGTCACAGACGCAACATGCAGGTGTGCTCAGGCGATGGGCCCTGCACCTCTGGCGCTTAGGTTTAGACCGGCGGTTGGCTCTGTCTGTTGTGCCTAGGTGGGGCTGCGACGTGTTGATCTTCCGCGGCGGGCATGACCCAGAAAGCGTGTCCGCCAAATGGGATCAAGCGCTTTGGGTAAGATGGTGCACCCCGCAGGAAGTTAATCTATTCGGATAGCCGTGATCTTCGGTAACAGGACGACTTGGAGTTGTACCTTGAGCTTATGACAACTAGAACCGGATACTTGATAAAACACACCCTTCCAAGTGCCAGATACAACCGGTGGTCGCTCTCGCTCAGGGATATGAGCAGGGGATCGCCGGGTAGGATTATTGCTATATGATGTTACTTGGAGGACTTCAGATTGCCCTCCTCTACCTGTTGCAAGGCAGGTGTCCATAAGCGTAGTCTTCGTTAAGACTAGCTATCCCCCTCTTATTCTGGCTTTCTGCAGTTCAGTCCACTGATATGGCCTTTACACATATATCCATGCATATGTAGTGTAGCTCCTTGCTTGCGAGTACTTTGGATGAGTACTCACGGTTGCCTTGTTCCCCTTTTCCCTACCTCTACTCGATTGCTGCAACTGCACGATGGAGCCCAGAGCGACGCCACCGCCTATGACGACTACTACTCGAGGCGCCTACTACTACGTGCAGCCCGGCCGACGACGACGGGGAGTAACTTAGGAGGATCCCTGCAGGAGGCCTGTTCCTCTTCGATCTCAGATCCCAGTTTGTGCTAGCCTTCTTAAGGCAAAACTTGTTTAACTTATGTCGTACTCAGATATTGTTGCTTCCACGACTCGTCTATGATCGAGCACTTGTATTCGAGCCCTCGAGGCCCTGGCTTGTATTATGATGCTTGTATGACTTATTTTATTTGTAGAGTTGTGTTGTGATATCTTCCCGTGAGTCCTTGATCTTGATCGTACACATTTGCGTGCATGATTGGTGTACGATTGAATCGAGGGCGTCACAGAAACAATGGGAAGTACTGAGGTTTACAATCGAGGTTAGCACATGCATGGTCCGTTGTCTAATAGCACATTATTGTGCAATTGCAGGAACCATTATAATATTTTGGTTTTTAACAATTTGGTCTTGCACATGTAGGTCCTGCTGTTAGAGGTTTTGACCCACTGTTCAACCCGTTTTGCATATGGGAAATGAGTTGTCCATGAATATCAATCAAATCAAGAAACTTGAAAGATTGTTAGGATAAAGAAATTAGCGACAAAAAACAACAAGATCTTTGTCTGTACAATGAAGAAGACATCAGTTCACTACAAGATGGTACTAATTATTATACCTTGCCTTTTTTTATTCCTTTGCCCCATTTCCAATATAGAGAAGATATTTATGCACATCCTTGTTTTCAAGCCTTTCCAAAGCAGTTCACTCATGATTACCTCCCAAACCACCTCTATGGTCAGGAGGCGAAGAACATTTTCATACAACGCTCACAGTTCAATATTGAAGTGTTCCTTAAGAGGACGAAGGACGGACGGTCAATCATCCACAGGCACTGGCCTAAAGTTGCAAAGACCTTCAACATGAATGAAGGCTCAATATTCGCCTTCCGCTTCAGCAGTTTTCCAGATGAGATGCATATGTCTATATACCGTCTATGTAGCGACCCGACCCAAAATCGGTCAAGTCTCTGTGTAGCTGTACCATCCCAAGATCATGCTGGCACACACAGTACATTGATGAAATAATCAAAGTTCAATCACACCTGAATTTATTACACGATTCTCATATCGAGTCTTTATTACAATAGAATAAATTCGGCCGAAGGCCAACTCATGAGAAATAAACTAAATAAAGCTGCGGAAGCGTAGACGAAATAGCGAGTCCATCCGACTCCATAGGGCAATCGCCAAGCGTGGATCGTAGCCTCACTCCTGATCGGAAAACTCCTCTACAACATAAGACGTTGCAGCCGTGTAGGTCAGCATTTTGAATATGCCGGCAAGTCATGAAGAGAAAACAATGAAAAATTACTAACACTATATGCAATTTGGCTGTGGGGCTCTAAGTTTCATTGTTTTGCAAAAAAGCCAGTTTTTTTTCCCTACAACAAGGACTTGTTTGCAAATACTACAAAATGTTGGTAGTTATTGAGATGGTTCCGCCAACCAATGTCTCATTCCCAATTATTAAAATAATCCCCTCAATTAATTTATTAAGTTCGGTGTTGAGATATCCAAATACTCCAAGTTCCAGAGGCTCAAATTGTCCAGAATCGGGACACGGCTAACCGATTAGATCTTCTCTGCAGAGGTTTGTGCACTTTACCCGCAAGAATCGCTCCTCCTTTAAGTCTTCGCACTTCCGGTGTTTGAAGACGGACGAACGTAAACAGGGTCTTCCAAGAGTTCCTCCGCCACCGCCGTACCCATCCAATCCTACCGTTCTTCTACATCTCGTAGCACCGTCCGCCAGAGTCACACCTAGGGTTGACCAAGCCGAGCCCATAATGGCTTGCGGCTGCATGGTAAGCTTCGGTCAATGGGGTATCCATCCGTCTCTTCGTGGCTGGGTGAAGCTCCAGAAGATGTCATGGCGCTTCTCCATGCATCCTGGCCAACCGCTGGTTTCTCCAGGTGCCCACAACCGCCCTCCACCCAAGAGTGAATTTTGAAGTCCATCTTGAGCTTGAATTCATGGGGTTGTCATCATCTTGACTCTCACATCTCCCTTATGAATCACTCAACCAACCCGCTCTCACGAGCATAGCAAAATAAACTACTTCGTCCCGGGCCATGGTAACAAGGGGGATTGGTTTCAACCTACCTCATGATACTACTCAAGAACATAACTTAAGATTCTCCTACTGCATGCATGGTGGGGAGGTATAATTCTAATGCAATAAAATCATAGGTATTGTAAAGAAAAACATGGTCAAATGACTTGCCTTGCTGACGGTCTTCGAAAGCTAGGGACTCGTGATAGCAAGCTTCGAACTCCGGAAATTCTACCGAAGCAAACAACAATCATATAAGCATACAAACATATAATCACTTAACATAACATCATACTAACATAACACATAAAACAATTGAACCAAAACCCAAAGAAAACTCGAAGAAATCCAAGATCAATGTTTTCACCACATCAAACAACAACCAAGAAATAGTTTTGCACAACCAAATTTTTCTTAACAGAACCTAAGCATGGGTTTTTGCTAACTAACAGAAGAGAAAAACATCATGCAACTAGGAGCAAAAAGAATCACATCAAAAGCTATTATAGAACTCCTATTATGCCTATAACAATCCTAGCAAGAAAAATAAAATAAAATTTTAGTTATTGTAAATAAAAGTTCATGTTCTAAAGTTACGTAAACTAACCTAAAATAAACTATCACATAGGAAAAATAAAATTATTTGCTAAATAAAACAATAGGAAAACAGTAGCTAGTTAAATAAATAAGAACCACATGATTTTGATTAAAACTATTTTTCTATTAAATCTAAAATTCCCAAATAAATTCCTACGGTTAGGCAAGGTCAAAACAAAGTAGTGACAAAAAGAATCACTAAAATAAAATAATCCTAACTCATTTTATAGCAGAATTACTAATCTGTCTAAAACTAAAATAAAACAATTTCTAATAATTTTAACATGACTAAACATATTTTCTACCAAAACTACAACAAATTTGCAAACCAACAAAAAAAGTATCAATTAAAAATATTAACTAACCTAAAAGATATGGATTTTACAAAACTGAAACTATTCGGTAAAAAAAACAGAAACGAAAATATAATTAAAAGGAAAAGCTGGCGCTAATGGGCCTATCTAACGCTCAAGGCCAAATAACTAAAAAGCGCTGGGAAAATAAACCGAGTCGGGCCGGTCTAACTAAACCTAAATAAACCAATTAAACCGAAACTAAACCGGTTTTAAACTAAAACATACCCTTCGCCGATCTAATCTAAACCCTAGATCTTAGATCGGACGGTGGGGGGCGTTCAGCGGCTTATCATGGTGGCGACGACGGCGACGGTCGACGGCGGCTCGGGCGACGACGGTGCGGCGGCTCCGGTGGTCCGGGGCGACGGCGGAGGCGTCAGGTGGGTGCGGACGGGCGAGGGGAGCTCGGGGGTGGAGTCGGTGGAGCTCGGGGGGTTCGGATGCGGCCGGAACAGGGGCAATGGCGCGGCGGCGGCGGCGGGTTTCCGGTGAGGAATCGCGCGAGGGGAGAAGTTTTGAGCAAGCGAGGGGTGGAACGGGCGAGGGGTATTTATAGGGGGACCGGCTTGGAGGAGGGGCGGATCGGGGAGGCAATCCCGGATCCCGGGGTTCGGCGGCGGGCGGTTGTCTTGGCGTGGAGTGGCGGGCGAGGGAAAGGGAGAGGTGGGGCCAGCGTCGGTGAGAGAGAGGGAGAGGGTTAGCGACAGGCGACCGAGGGGAGGGTTTGGCGGCGGCTCGGGCGTGCAATGCTCGGGAGTTGGCTGGCTACGCTGGTTGGCTGCTTTGGCCCTGGGGTGAGGCTGCGCTGGGTGCTGGCTGCGCCTAGGTGCTGGCTGGGCCGGTTGGCCTGGCTGGCTCCTGGGTTTTTTCTTTTTCTATTTTTTTTGAATTAAGGAGAGGAAAGATAATGTAATTAATATATATATTTTATATAGGACATATATATATATCAAAATGATCAGGGGAATATTCCCTAGAATTTGAACATTTTTCTAGGGGGCAAAACTCAAACTAAAAAAAATCATTTTCTAGAAATCCCAAATAAAATCAGATTTGAATTCAAACTTTTTGGCAAAGTTTTCTTCTGACATATTTGGAGTGTCATGTTTACTCCTCTCATACTTTTTCTCAAGTATTTGTCAGGCATTGTTTTGAAATAAATTTCAACTGCCAATTTGAATTCAAATTCCATCAAACTCAAAATCTTCTCAAACTTCAAATGTCTCTCAATTTCAAACAATAATGCATAGATGCTTAGCTATAATTGTAAAACATTCCAAATAGGAAATTTGGGATGTTACAAACCTACCCACCTTAAGATGAATCTCCCTCGAGATTCGGGTTGGCTAGCAAATAGGTGCGGTGGTCTCGGCGGAGGTCTTCTTCTCGCTCCCTGTGGCTTCCTCCTCGAATGATGACTCCACAAGACCTTGCAAAACTTGATGATCTTCTGCGGGTGACTCTGTTCAGTCTCGAGAATTCGGACGGGTTTCTCCTCATAAGTCGATCACCTGTCGAGCTGTATGGCCTCTAGGGGCACCGTGTGTCTCTCAACGGAATATCGGCTATGTCGGCATGGCATTTCTTGGTGAGAAACATGGAAGACATCATGAACTCGGACAATCCTTCCGCAATTCCAACTTGTAAGCAACTTCTCCACGACGCTCGAAGATTTTGTAGGGCCAATGAACCGGGTGCTAACTTTCCTTTAACACCGAACCTCTTGATTCCACGAAGTGGGGACACACGAAGATATGCCCGTCTCCGCTTTGTAAGTTATTTCCTTGTGTTTATCGTCGGCATAACTCTTACGCCTCGATCGGGCTACCTTGAGTCTATCTCGAATCAGCTTGACTTTCTCTTCGAATCTCGATAAGATCGGGACCGAAAAGTTTTCGATCTCCCACACCATCCCACAAAGAATGGTGTTCGCACCTCCTTCCATATAGAGCTTCGAAGGGGCCATCTTCGATCGGTCTCGATAACTGTTATTGTACGAGAACTCCGCGATGGCAAATTATCATCCCAGCTAGACCCATAGTCTAGCGCACAAGCTCTCAACATGTCCTCCAGGATCCGGTTGACTCTCTCGGTCTGTCCATCATGCTCATGGATGAAAAGCTGTATGAACTCCGCCTCGCACTCCAAGGTTTCATGCAACCGATTCCAAAACTTTGAGGTAAATTGTGTTCCTTTATCGACACAATACTCCTCGTAACTCCATGCGGACATACGATCCTGGTCATGTATATCTTGGCTAACTTAGCGCTGGTATAGGTAGTCTTCACGGAATGAAATGAGCTACCTTGGTCAAGCGATCAACCACTACCCAGATGGAATCATAACCTGAACGGGTCTGGGTAATCCTGTGATAAAATCCATTCCAAGTTTTTCCCATTTCCACTCGGGAATCGGCAAAGGTTGAAGTAACCCTGCTGGCTTCGATGTTCCGCTTTACTCGTTGGCAAACATCGATACCGCTACGCACTCGGCAATATCCTTCTTCATACCGCCCACCGTAAACTTTCCTTCAAATCCAGATACATCTTGGTGTTACCGGGTGAATCGAGTACGGTGAATCATGAGCGCCCCAAGAATTAGCTTCCTGAGTTCGGGATCATTGGGCACATAAATACGATCCTCGAACCATATAGCTCCGTATTCATCCTTACGAAACCCTTTAGCTTTTCCTTCTTTCATCCTTCTCTTTATCTCATCAATTTCCTTGTCCGACTTCCGGGCTTCACGAATTCTTTCGCCAAAGTGGACTGAACTTCCAGAGTTGCAACATATCCTCTCGAACTATCTCCAAATCGAAGATCTCGAGGTCATCGACTAACTGTGGGTAATCCTCCGCTATAAGAGTATTCACATAACTCTTACGCCTCAAAGCATCTGCTACAACATTAGCCTTTCCCGGGTGGTAATGCAGTCTCATGTCATAGTCCTTGATTAACTCTAGCCATCTCCTCTCGCTCGAGGTTCAACTCTTCTGCGTGAAAATATACTTCAAGCTCTTATGATCTGTGTAAACATCACAACGGTTTCCGATAAGGAAATGTCTCTGTGTCTTGAGTGCATGCACTCTCGCTGCTAACTCCAAATCATGTGTGGCATAATTCATCTCGTGTGGTCGTAGCTGTCCGGAGGTGTAACCTACAACTTTTCCTTCCTGCATGAGTACTCCTCCGAGTCCACGATGAGAAGCGCCACAATATACCGTAATCCTTGTGTATGTCCGCGAAATCAGTCTTCGGGCTGTAACCAAACGTTTCTTCAATTCTCGAAGCTGGCTTCACAATCCTCGGTCCAAATGTACTTGGCATCCTTCTTCAACAGCTCACCATGGGCTTGGCAATCTTCGAGAAATTCTCAATAAACCTCCGATAATATCCTGCGAGTCCGAGAAAACTGCGGATCTCCTTGACTGAGGTGGGCGACTGCCAATCGGTGACTGATACAACCTTGGCAGGGTCAACTGCTATTCCTTCTCCTGAAATAACATGTCCGAGGAATCCGACTTCCTTCAGCCAAAATTCACATTTACTGAACTTGGCATACAACTGATGTTCTCGGAGTTTCTCCAGAACTAGACGCAAATGTTCCTTATGCTCTTCCTCGCTCTTGGAGAAAATCAGTATATCATCGATGAATACCATGACAAACTTGTCCAGATATTCCATAAATACCTTGTTCATCAAATTCATGAAGTATGCAGGGGCATTAGTCAATCCGAATGACATGACGGTATACTCATATAAACCATACCTGGTGGTGAATGTTGTTTTAGGTATATCCTTTTCACGGATCTTCAATCGATGATACCCGATCAAGATCGATCTTGGAGAATACCTTGGCTCCAACTAGCTGATCAAATAGATCATTAATCATCGGCAGAGGGTACTTGTTCTTGATGGTCACGCTGCTCAACGAACGATAATCTACAACCATTCTCGTGGTTCCATCCTTCTTCTCTACCAAAAGAACTGGGCTCCCCAAGGTGACGAGCTTGGCGAATATATCCCTTCTCCAAGAGTTCATTAATTTGATTCTTGATCTCTTTCAAATCGCTCGGGGCATCCGATAGGGTCTCTTGGATATTGGGGCTGTGCGGCAATAACTCAATCAGAAATTCGATGTCGTGTCCGGTGGCATTCTGGTAATTCCTCCGAAATACATCGGGAAAATCTTGCACCATCGGCACTTCCTCTGAACAACTCCCGTGAGGGAATGCACCGATTCTTCATCGGGTTACGTCTCGATACATACTTGATCCTCTTCGCTCCGGGGTGGTGAGCAGAATCGACTTCTTGAGCAGATCTATGTTTCCTCCAAACTTTGTCAACCAATCCATGCCTAGGATTACATCCAAGGTCTGGGTTTCCAATACTATGAGGTCTGCGGGAAATTTATGGTTTCCGATATTGAGGGTTGCATGACAGCCTAAGCCTGCCATCATTTCTCCTCCTGCGGAACTGGCGTGAAGAGGGCTTCTAAGGGTTCTAGTGGGCAATCCGTACTTTTCCACAACTACCCTTGATATAAATGAATGCGTTGCACCAGAATCAAAGAGTACCAATACTGGATGTGAATTTAATAAAAACTTACCAACCACTGTGTCTGGCTGATCATAGACGTCCTCCACATCAATGTGGTTCACCTGAGCACGAGGAAAAGGGTTGGGCTTCTTTGCTGAGCTTCCATTGCCGTTTCCATTCCTCTGCTTGGCCTCCGGGCAGTCGGTGGCATAGTGCCCTGTTTTCTGGCACTTGAAACAGGTGATGTGACTCAGATCCTTCTGAACCGGGGCAGGACGATGCTGGTTGCCATTGCCGTTTCCATTGCCTGTCTTGTTGTCCTGGTTGCGGTTGTTCCCATTTCCTCCATGGTTATGTCCTCCATGATTATGTCCTCCATGGGTGTGATGGGTATGTCCTCCCGAGTATGGGGTGTAACGGGGCTTCGCTGAGCTCCGAGTTGTACTTCCTCGCCATACTTCCGCTATGCTATCAATCTGTTGCTGCTTGCCTTCAAGTATGGTGGCCTTGTCTACCAGCTCCCGGTAGTTGTTGAAGGTAGCCACCATAAGCTGCATACCCAGCTCGTCATTGAGTCCTCGAGAAACTTTTTCCTGCTTTGCGGCATCCGTGGCCACATCATCCGGGGCATAGCGAGCTAACTTGCTGAACTCATCCACGCATCGCCCCACCGCACAGTTCCCCGGCGTAAGTTGCGGAACTCACGCTTCTTCGCACTCATGGCTCCAGGTGAGACATGAGCGGTGCGGAAAGCCTCTTGGAACTGATCCCACGGATGGTGGCGATGGGATAAGTGGCGTGTAGTTCTCCCACCAAGAGGCTGCAGGTCCATCAAGTCGATGTCCGCAAAGCGCACCTTCTCTCGCATCTGTGCATCCAGCGGTGGCTAACTCCTTCCGACCTTGCGGAGCCAATCATCGGCCACAATCGCTCAAGGCTGCTAGAGAACACCGCGGATTCAGCCTTAGGAAGCGGGTCAAGTTGTCAACAGGGGTGGTGGCGGTGGATTGTTGTTGTTGTTGTTCGTTCGATGAGCATCTGCATGAGGGCATTCTCGCTGCTGGATCAGCTGGGTGAGCTCCGCGGAAAGTTGAGACCGGGTCACGCTCGGAGGCATCCGTGTTTTGGAGTGGATGACAAAATTAGAATAGAACAATGGTCTAATGAGAAAATATCACTACCCATATGAATGCACAATCATAATCACACCAATCATTTATTCAATCATCTCAAACATGGTTCAATCTCGGATTACAAATTTCACGACTAATCGAAAATAACGGCCTAACTGATCGACGAAAATAAAATAACATGGCGGTCGACTAAATGTCTTCATCAATTATCCTTGCGTCCTCTGGTGCGGCGTCCTCCGGTGTGGCATCCTCGGATGTGGCGCCTCCTCTTGCGGCTTTCTTCGGTGGAGCTCTCTTCATAATCCTGGTCATTACTCACGAGGGGTCCGTGATCTCCACTCAGAAAAAGGTCTTCTCCCAAGTCCATCTTCTCCTCGAATGCGGCAACATCCATCTTCAGCTTGTCGACTCTCTCCATGAAATTCTTGATTTCTTATTCATGGTCAAGGAAGTCTGCGTGTGCTTTCTCCTCCAGTTCCAGTTCACGGAACAACAGCCTCTGTGTACCTTCGAGTTACGGCGAGTCCGGATCTCCCGCTTCCGAGGAGACACTCCAAGTCTTGGACATATGAGAGAATGGAGTCGTCCTCACGGCACGGATGATATCTCCATTCCTAGCTCATGAGAAATCATGGCGAGGTCGATGGGTCGAGCTCGGCCCTGTACTCTTCTCGGAGATGTCCAAGTGCACGATAAATCGCCATGTCTCTTCCAAGGATCCAATTGAAATCGGTAAACTCAAAGTCAATGGGCTCAATGTCCTCCTCGAATGTGCACCTCAATCCTGTAGCGGGTATCCGTTGGAAGTGCATTGGTGGGCTTCCCGGTGATTGAGGGCAGAGCAATCTTCAGCTTCTTCACGATCTGAACCAGCTTCTTGCCGAGAGGCATCGTCTCATCTGGCTGGAAAAACTCCGGTAGCAAAACTGGGGTGAACTCGGCGACCATCTAGAATGTTGAAAATCGGAGAGAAGTCAGAAATGAACAGGGGAGAATTACGGAATGATAAGGACATAAAATAAATAGTCTCTTCCTATGGCTTTCCGGTCCTAGGGGTTACGCCCCACGGTCAGCGTGTGCTCAATACCATCTCAGAGCGACCGACCCAAAATCGGTCAAGTCTCTCGTGTAGTGTACCATCCCAAGATCATGCCGCACACACAAGACATTGATGAAATAATCAAAGTTCAATCACACCTGAATTTATTACACGATTCTCATATCGAGTCTTTATTACAATAGAATAAATTGGCCAAGGCCAACTCATGAGAAATAAACTAAATAAAGCTGCGGAAGCGAGATTTAAATAGCGAGTCCATCCGACTCCATAGGGCAATCGCCAAGCGTGGATCGTAGCCTCACTCCTGATCGGAAAACTCCTCTGCAACATAAGACGTTGCAGCCGTGTAGGTCAGCATTTTGAATATGCCGGCAAGTCATGAAGAGAAAACAATGAAAAATTACTAACACTATATGAAATTTGGCTGTGGGGCTCTAAGTTTCATTGTTTTGCGAAAAAGCCAGTTTTTTCCGTACAACAAGGACTTGTTTGCAAATACTACAAAATGTTGGTAGTTATTGAGATGGTTCCGCCAACCAATGTCTCATTCCCAATTATTAAAATAATCCCCTCAATTAATTTATTAAGTTCGGTGTTGAGATATCCGAAATACTCCAAGTTCCAGAGGCTCAAATTGTCCGTAACCGGGGACACGGCTAACCGATTAGATCTTCACTCTGCAGAGGTTTGTGCACTTTACCCGCAGGAATCGTTCCCTCCTTTAAGTCTTCGCACTTCCTGGTGTTTGAAGACGGACGAACGTAAACAGGGTCTTCCAAGAGTTCCTCCGCCATTGCGGTACCCATCCCATCCTACCGTTCTTCTACATCTCGTAGCACCGTCCGCCAGAGTCACACCTAGGGTTGACCAAGCCGAGCCCATAATGGCTTGCGGCTGCACAGTAAGCTTCCGTCAATGGGGTATCCATCCGTCTCTTCGTGGCTGGGTGAAGCTTTCCGCAAGATGTCATGGCGCTTCTCCATGCATCCCGGCCAACCGCTGGTTTTCTCCAGGGTGACCGTCAACCGTCCTCCACCCAGTAGTGAATTTTGAAGTCCATCTTGATCTTGAATTCATGGGGTTGTCATCATCTTGACTCTCACATCTCCCTTATGAATCACTAAACCAACCCCGTCTACGAGCATAGCAAAATAAACTACTTCGTCCCGGGCCATGGTAACAAGGGGGATTGGTTTCAACCTACCTCATGATACTACTCAAGAACATAACTTAAAATTCTCCTACTGCATGCATGGTGGGGAGGTATAATTCTAATGCAATAAAATCATAGGTATTGTAAAGAAAAACATGGTCAAATGACTTGCCTTGCTGACGGTCTTCGAAAGCTAGGGACTCGTGATAGCAAGCTTCGCACTCCGGAAATTCTACCAAAGCAAACAACAATCATATAAGCATACAAACATATGATCACTTAACATAACAGCATACTAACATAACACATAAAACAATTGAACCAAAACCGAAAGAAAACTCAAGAAATCCAAGATCAATGTTTTCACCACATCAAACAACAACCAAGAAATAGTTTTGCACAACCAAATTTTTCTTAACAGAACCTAAGCATGGATTTTGCTAACTAACAGAAGAGAAAACATCATGCAACTAGGAGCAAAAAGAATCACATCAAAAGCTATTATAGAACTCCTATTATGCCTATAACAATCCTAGCAAGAAAAATAAAATAAAATTTTAGTTATTGTAAATAAAAGTTCATGTTCTAAAGTTACAGAAACTAACCTAAAATAAACTATCACATAGGAAAAATAAAATTATTTGCTAAATAAAACAATAGGAAAACAGTAGCTAGTTAAATAAATAAGAACCACATGATTTTGATTAAAACTATTTTTTATTAAATCTAAAATGCCCAAATAAATTCCTACGGTTAGGCAAGGTCAAAACAAAGTAGTGACAAGAAGAATCACTAAAATAAAATAATCCTAACTCATTTTATAGCAGAATTACTAATCTGTCTAAAACTAAAATAAAACAATTTCTAATAATTTTAACATGACTAAACATATTTTCTTTCGAAACTACAACAAATTTGCAAACCAACAAAAAAGAATCAATTAAAATATTAAGTAACCTAAAAGATATGGATTTTACAAAACTGAAACTATTCGGTAAGAAAAACAGAAACGAAAATATAATTAAAAGGAAAACTGGCGCTAATGGGCCTATCTAACGCTCGGCCGTCAAATAACTAAAACGCGCCCGGGAAAATAAACCGAGTCGGGCCGGTCTAACTAAACCTAAATAAACCAATTAAACCGAAACTAAACCGGGTTTTTAAACTAAAAACATACCCCTTCGCTCGATCTAATCTAAACCCTAGATCTTTGATCGGACGGTGGGGGGCGTTCCGGCAGCTTACCGCGGTGGCGACGACGGCGACGGTCGACGGCGGCTCGGGAGACGACGGTGCGGCGGCTCCGGTGGTCCGGGGCGACGGCAGAGGCGTCGGTGGGTGCGGACGGGCGAGGGAGCTCGGGGTGGAGTCGGTGGAGCTCGGGGGTTCGGAGGCGGCGGAACAGGGGCAATGGTGCGGGCGTCGGGTTTCAGCGAGGAATCGTGAGCGAGGAGAGGTTTTGGGCGAGGGGCGGAACGGGCGAGGGGGGTATTTATAGGGGGACTGGCTTGGAGGAGGCGGATCGGGAGGCGATCCGGGATCCCCGGATCCGGCGGCGGCGGTTGTCTTGGCGTGGAGTGGCGTGGGCGAGGAAAGGGAGAGGTGGGGCCAGCGCCGGTCGGAGAGAGGGAGAGGGGTTAGCGACAGGCGACCGAGGGGAGGGTTTGGTGGCGGCTCGGGCGTGGGCGGCTCGGGAGTTGGCTGGCTGCGCCTGCCCCTGGCTGGGCTGGCTTCGGGCACTGGCTGCGCCTAGGTGCTGGCTGGGCCGGTTGGCCTGGCTAGCGCCTGGGTTTTTTTGTTCTTTTTCTATTTTTTTGAATTAAGGAGAGGAGAGATAATGTATTTAATATATATATTTTATATAGGACATATATATATCAAAATGATCAGGGGAATATTCCCTACAATTTGAACATTTTTCCAGGGGTAAAACTCAAACTTAAAAAAAATCATTTTCTAGAAATCCCAAATAAAATCATATTTGAATTCAAACTTTTTGGCTAAGTTTTCTTCTGACATATTTGGAGTGTCATGTTTACTCCTCTCATACTTTTTCTCAAGTATTTGTCAGGCATTGTTTTGAAATAAATTTCAACTGCCAATTTGAATTCAAATTCCATCAAACTCAAAATCTTCTGAACTTCAAATGTCACTCAGTTTCAAACAATAATGCATAGATGCTTAGCTATAATTGTAAAACATTCCAAATAGGAAATTTGGGATGTTACAGTCTATGATGCTAATTTCGAAAGGTTCTACATGTTGCATGTGGAACTTGCTACTGGTGCAGTTGTGTAATGGGGTAGTTGAGTGCTGAAGCTATATCATGTTGTACTCTGATGTATTTCAATTATGAAATTCTGCTTCCTTAATATGGAAATGAAATATATTGTGTGCTTAATACGAAATGTCAATTAGATTAATAAATGGATTATTAATAATCGGATAATTAGCCTACTAATGGCGAATTAGCCTGCTAATTGTGTTTTGCTATTGCAAACGGTTGTTGAAAAACACCGTGGGCGATGACCTCAGGCAACACACAGAGTTTCTAGGAATAAACGGTGTTGGATAAATGAACAATCACACACGACTTTCTCTTGAAAACTGTTTGCGTTAGGCCACCTTGCGCAAACGTTTACCACATAAAAACTGTGTGTGATGGAGAGCCTTTGCCGCACAGTTTCTTCTAGGGACCGTGTGTGATACATTCAATAACGCAAATGATTTAGCGGGAAAAATTGTGTGTGATGTACCTGTGAACGGAAACGTTTTCTTCGGAGCAATTGTGTGGGATGTGCATACGAACGAAAACGTTTAGCGGGGTCTGACTGTGTGGGATGTACTTGCGACCGGAAACAATTTCGATGTATAATTGTATTTTTGTAGCTCTACTATATGTATTTCTGTATTTGAGTGCTCGCCGGTCGCACACGACCTCATTTTGTCGGACGTGTGTACCAGGAGGGCATATCCCCGATAGTTTCTGGGTCGTGTGGGAAGGACCCCTCTATCACCCACACTCACTTGGCGACGGTTTCAAATGTCGTCGCGGAAAGGGGTTAAAAACCGTTTGTTTAGGACCGACGCGCACCAGTGCAACTTTACTCTTGTAGACACGTGTTGGGCCTCAGAGCGCAGAGTTTTGTAGGACAGTAGCAAATTTCTCTCAAGTGGATGACCTAAGGTTTATCAATCCATGGGAGGCGTAGGATGAAGATGGTCTCTCTCAAACAACCCTGCAACCAAATAATAATAAGTCTCTTGTGTCCCCAACACACTAAATACAATGGTAATTTGTATAGGTGCACTAGTTCGGCGAAGAGATCGTGATACAAGCGTAGTATTGATAGTAGATATTGATTTTTGTAATAGGAACAATAAAAAACAGTAAGGTAGCAATTGATAAAATGAAGCACAAACGATATTGCAATGCTTGAAAATGAGGCCTAGGGTCCGTAATTTCACTAGTGCAATCTTCCAACAATGCTAATATAATTGGATCACATAACCATCCCTCAAAGTGCGATGAAGAATCACTCCAAAGTTCCTATCTAGCAGAGAACATAAGAAGAATTGTTTGTGGCTATTATTTTCGATCGATCTATCCAAGAGTTCGTACTAAAATAACACCAAGTTATTCTTTCTGATCGATCTATCTAGAGTTCGTACTAAAATAACACCAAGTTATTCTTTCCGATTGATCTATCAAGAGTTCATACTAAAATAACACCACAACAATTTCAGATTCATAGTACCCAATCCAACACAAGAACCACAAAGAGTGCCCCAAGATTTCTACCAGAGAAACAAAAGACAAGAACGTGCATCAACCCCTATGCGTAGATTACCCCAATGTCACCTCGGGAATCCGCGAGTTGAGTGCCAAAACACATATCAAGTTAATCAATATGATGCCCCATTGTCACCAAGAGTATTCATATGCAAGACATATATTAAGTGCTCTTAAATCCATAAAAGTATTCAATCCGATAAAACAAAATCTCAACGGGAAAACTCAATTCATCACAACAAGATAGAGAGGGGAAAACACCATATGATCCAACTATATTAACAAAGCCCGCGATACATCAAGATCGTGACATCTCAAGACCACGAGAGAGAGAGAGAGAGAGAGAGAGAGAGAGAGAGAGATATTAAACACATAACTATTGGTACAAACCCTCAGCCTCGAGGGTGGAGTACTCCCTCCTCATCGTGGTGGCCGTCGGGTTGATGAAGATGGCCACCGGTGATGATTCCCCCCTCCGGCAGGATGTCGGAATGGGGTCTAGATTGGTTTTTAGTGGCTACAGAGGCCTGCGGCGGTGGAACTTCTAATCTAGGTTAACCCCGAGGGTTCTTGGAATATTTGGGAATTTGTAGGGTAAAGAGGGGGTGCGGGAGGCCACCGAGATGGGCACAACCCACCTGGGGCCCCAGGCACACCCTGGTGGGTTGTTCCCCCCTCAGGGCACCCACAGGTGCTTCTCCGGCCCACTGGATGTCTTCTGGTCCATAAAAAATTCACAAAAAGTTTCGCGGTGTTTGGACTCCATTTGATATTGGTTTCCTGCGATGTAAAAAACAAGCAAAAAAACAACAACTGGCATGGGCACTGGGTTAATAGGTTAGTCCCAATAAATGATATAAAGTTGCTATAAAATGATTGTAAAACATCCAAGAATGATAATATAACAGCATGAATACTTCATAAATTATAGATACATTGGAGACGTATCACCTGTCTTGGGCGTCCTTGAACCCAGCAGCCATGGCCTGCAAGAACACATAGTCCTCTTTCTCATTGGCAATGTCTTCAGCATCTGTAGACCGTTGGGCCAAGGGAAGCAAGATTCGAGTGACTTCTTCTTCAAAGTTTAGTTCAGTAGTGACAAATGAGCTGGGGGGCTCCAAGATTGGCTTGAAAGGTCACTGTCTCTGTGCTGGTTGGCGGGATTGGCGTTGCCACTGACACTGGTTGCTCAACAAACACTGGCGATGGGTCAATGGTGCGTGCCACATCTACGTCCATCCTGGCGGGCTCACACTAGTTGCCGGAGGCCTCCTCCATCGCTACATGGGCCTCTTGGATGTTCCCGTCGGTACGCTCAGGATTTTCTGTGGCGGCAATCTTGGTGGCCTTTTCGGCAGCGGCTTTGGCAATGTCGGCTACCTCCACGAGCTCATCACCTCCCGCGGGAGAAGTTGGGGCTGAAAACCAAGATACAAGAAAGAAAGGAAGTGGTGCAAATCACAAATGGAAACCAAAAAAATTCGTATGGAAATGGCTCTGCAACAAGAGGTTACCCGGTTGTACTTGTTGGGAAGGGTCATCCCCCTAGCAACTTGCGTTGCCGGCACGTGGCCCTCGACGTCCTCCCTCGTCGGGGAGATGCTGGTGTGAACGTAGTCGTCGGTGGAGGCCTTTGCCGGAGAAGTTTCCCTGTGGATAATAGTTGAAGGGGCCCCTGATACGTCTCCGTCGTATCTATAATTTTTGATTGTTCCATGCCAATATTCTACAACTTTCATATACTTTTGGCAACTTTTTATACTATTTTGGGACTAACATATTGATCCAAAGGCTCGTGCGGTTCCTGTTTGTTGCATGTTTTATGTTCCATGAAACCCCATATCAAACGGAATCCAAACGAGATAAAAACGGACGGAGAATATTTTTGGAATATTTGGAAAATCCCGGAAGAAGAATCAACGCGAGACGGTGCCTGAGGTGGCCACGAGGCAGGGGGCGCGCCTGCCCCCTGGGCGTGCCCCTGACCCTCGTGGGCCACCCATAAGGCAGTTGATGCCCTTCTTCGGCCGCAAGAAAGCTAATTTTTGGTAAAAAATCATGGCGAATGTTTCATTCCAATCAGAGTTACGGATCTCCATATATATACGACACAGTGAAAAAGGGCAGTAGAAGGGAACGCAGAAACAGAGAGAGACAGAGAGACAGATCCAATCTCGAAGGGGCTCTCGCCCCTCCCACTCCATGGAGACCAAGGACCAGAGGGGAAACCCTTCTCCCACCTAGGTAGGAGGTCAAGGAAGAAGAAGAAGGGGGCCTCTCTCCCCCTCTCTTTCGGTGGCGCCGGAACACCGCAGGGGCCATCATCATCACCGCCATCTTCACCAACAACTTCACCGCCATCATCACCAACTCTTCCCCCCTCTATGTAGCGGTGTAACCTCTCTCTTACCCCCTGTAATATCTACTTAAACATGGTGCTCAACGCTATATATTATTTCCCAATGATGTATGGCTATCTTATGATGTTTGAGTAGATCCGTTTTGTCCTATGGGTTATTTGATGATCAAGATTGGTTTGAGTTGCATGTTCTATTATTGGTGCTGTCCTATGGTGCTCTCCGTGTCACGCAAGCGTGAGGGATTCCCGCTGTAGGGTGTTGCAATACGTTCATGATTCTCTTATAGTGGGTTGCATGAGTGACTGAAACACAAACCCGAGTAAGGGGGTTGTTGCATATGGGATAAAGAGGACTTGATGCTTTAATGCTATGGTTGGGTTTTACCTTAATGATATTTAGTAGTTGCGGATGCTTGCTAGAGCTCCAATCATAAGTGCATATGATCCAAGTAGAGAAAGTATGTTAGCTTATGCCTCTCCCTCAAATAAAATTGCAATAATGATTACCGGTCTAGTTATCGATTACCTAGGGACAAATAACTTTCTCGTGACAAAAAGCTCTCTACTAAAACTAATTTAGTCGTGTCTTTATCTAAACAGCCCCTACTTTTTATTTACGTGCTCTTTATTATCTTGCAAACCTATCCAAAAACACCTACAAAGTACTTCTAGTTTCATACTTGTTCTAGGTAAAGCGAACGTCAAGCGTGCGTAGAGTTGTATCGGTGGTCGATAGAACTTGAGGGAATATTTGTTCTACCTTTAGCTCCTCATTGGGTTCGAAACTCTTACTTATTGAAATAGGCTACAATTGATCCCCTATACTTGTGGGTTATCAAGACCTTTTTCTGGCGCCGTTGCCGGGAAGCAATAGCATGGGGTGAATATTCTCGTGTGTGCTTGTTTGCTTTATCACTAAGTAATTTTTATTTGTTGTTCTTAGTTGTTCTTTATCTTTAGTTATGGATATGGAACACGAAATACCAAAAAAATTAGGTGTACTTGCTACTCATGGAGATGGGGAACCTACTAAAACCCTCGATGCTCGTTATGTGACAGATATTATGTACTACTTCGATAATCCTGAGAAAACCCATTCAATCTGGTAATGGGAGACACGTTGGATCAACGTGAATGCTTTAGGGATTATCGCTTGACTCAAAAGTGAAACTATTATGGGATCAAATTTATATATTGAAGTGGTATGCTCGGCAACTATGCTTGAGATATGATTATACTTGTTGCTCTAGGATGAAGGCTCCACACCTTCCCTTTTCATGCGAATTTAATGATAATGAAACATTGGCTTCTTATGCTAGAGTTTGTTGAACAAACTGAAGAATTTAATGATAATGAAACCTTGACTTGCAATTTAATGATATGATTACTATGATGTTGAACAAATTGAAGAATTTGTTGCTTTTAAAGGTGCTTATGAAATTGAATCTTTATTTGAAAAGTATGAAGCTTTTGATGATGATGTTTATAGGCCTGAAAATTTTGCTATATTGAAATATTGCTATGAGAATTATGAATATAATTCCGATATTGATGCTTTTATTGAGAAAGTCTCCGCTGTCCAAGAAGAGACTAATATTTTGCAGGAAACTATGGAAGAAGAAATTACTGAAACTGTGAGCTCATTGGATGAAAAAGATGATGAGGAGAGCGAAGAACAAAAGGAGGAAGAGTGGATTAGTTACCCGTGCCCACCTTCTAATGAGATTAACTCTTCAACTCATACATTGTTTAATTTCCCTTCGTGCTTACCGAAGGATGATTGCTATGATGATTGTTATGATCCCGTTGATTCTCTTGAAATATCCCTTTTTGATAATGCTTGCTATGCTTGTGGCCAAGATGCCAATATGAATTATGCTTATGGAGATGAACTTGCTATAGTTCCTTATGTTAAACATGAAATTGTTGCTATTGCACCCACGCATGATAGTCCTATTATCTTTTTGAATTCTCCCAACTACACTATATTGGAGAAGTTTGTGCTTATTAAGGATTACATTGATGGGTTGCCTTTTACCATTGCACATGATGATTTTGATGAATATAATATGCATGTGCTTGCTGCTCCTACTTGCAATTATTATGAGAGAGGAACTATATCTCCACCTCTCTATGTTTCTAATATGTTAAAATTGCAAGAAACTGCTTATACTATGCATTGGCCTTTACTAGGTGTGCATGAATTGTTCTTTTATGACATGCCGATGCATAGGAAGAGAGTTAGACTTTGTTTTTGCATGATATATGTTACTTTGTGCTCACTACTAAATGCTAAATCATTGCTAATTAAAATTGGCTTTGATATACCTTGGGATCCGGGTGGATTCACTACTTGAGCACTATATGCCTAGCTTAATGGCTTTAAAGAAAGCGCTGTCAGGGAGACAACACGGAAGTTTTAGAGAGTCGTTTATTTCTTTTATGTGATTTTATAAAGTTTAAAAATAAAAATAATGTGCCAAGGTTTGCCTTTAGGATGTTTACAATGCTTGTTGGTTTGTACGGTGCGGGACAGAAACTTCGGCTGTAGTGCACGATTCTTAATTTTTTACTGGAATGTCAAATGGTTCTGATTCTTTTTGCACTGTCTTTATATACGAAGTTTTTATTTTTCCTAATTCTGGAAGAATTTTTCAAGTATCAGAGGCATGGTGAATGTTCAGATTGCTACAGACTATTCTGTTTTTGACCGATTTTGTTTTTGATGCATAGTTTGCTTGTTTTGATGAAACTATCGATTTATATCAGTGGATTAAGCCATGAAAAAGTTATATTAAAGTAGCTACAATGCCAAAACAAAATATGAATTGGTTTTCAACAGTACTTAGAGTAGTGATTTGCGTTTTTATACTAACGGATCTTACTGAGTTTTATGTTGAAGTTTTGTGTGGATGAAGTGTTCGATGATCGAGAAGGTCTCTATGTGAGAAGAAGGAAGGGAGGAAAGAGCTCAAGCTTGGGGATGCCCAAGGCACCCCAAGTAATTATTCAAGGAGACTCAAGCATCTAAGCTTGGGGATGCCCCGCAAGGCATCCCCTCTTTCTTCAACAAGTATCGGTATGTTTTCGGATTCGTTTCGTTCATGCGATATGTGCAATCTTGGAGCGTCTTTTGCATTTAGTTTTCACTTTTCTTTTATGCACCATGCTGGTATGAGATAGTACTTGGTTGATTTATAGAATGCTCATTGCACTTCACTTAAATCTTTTGAGCATGGCTTTATAGAATGCTTCATGTGCTTCAGTTATATCATTTGAAGTTTGGATTGCCTGTTTCTCTTCATATAGAAAACCGCCATTTCTAGAATGCTCTTCTGCTTCACTTATAATTGTTAGAGCATGGGCATATCTTTGTAGAAAGAATTGAACTCTCTTGCTTCACTTATATCTATTTAGAGAGATAACAGGAACTGGTCATTCACATGGTTAGTCATAAAATCCTACATAAAACTTGTAGATCACTGAATATGATGTGTTTGATTCCTTGCAATAGTTTTGCGATATAAAGATGGTGATATTAGAGTCATGCTAGTGGGTAGTTGTGGATTGTAGAAATACTTGTGTTGAAGTTTGTGATTCCCGTAGCATGCACGTATGGTGAACCGTTATGTAACGAAGTTGGAGCATGAGGTATTTATTGATTGTCTTCCTTATGAGTGGCGGTCGGGGACGAGCAATGGTCTTTTCCTACCAATCTATCCCCCTAGGAGCATGCGCGTAGTACTTTGTTTCGATGACTAATAGATTTTTGCAATAAGTATGTGAGTTCTTTATGACTAATGTTGAGTCCATGGATTATACGCACTCTCACCCTTCCATCATTGCTAGCCTCTTCGGTACCGTGCATTGCCCTTTCTCACCTCAAGAGTTGGTGCAAACTTCGCCGGTGCATCCAAACCCCGTGATACGATACGCTTTGTCACACATAAGCCTCATTATATCTTCCTCAAAATAGCCACCATACCTACCTATTATGGCATTTCCATAGCCATTCCGAGATATATTGCCATGCAACTTCCATCATCATCATATACATGAATTGAGCATTCATTGTCATATTGCTTTGCATGATCGTAAGATAGCTAGCATGATATTTTCATGGCTTGTCCGTTTTTTTATATCATTGCTACGCTAGATCATTGCACATCCTGGTATACCACCGTAGGCATTCATATAGAGTCATATCTTTTTTCTAGTATCGAGTTGTAATATTGAGTTGTAAGTAAATAAAAGTGTGATGATCATCATTATTAGAGCGTTGCCCCAGTGAGGAAAGAATGATGGAGACTATGATTACCCCACAAGTCGGGATGAGACTCCGGACGAAAAAAATAAAAAAAAGAGAAAGGCCAAAAAAAGAGAAGGCCCAAAAAATGAGAGAAAAAGAGAGAAGGGGCAATGCTACTATCCTTTTACCACACTTGTGCTTCAGAGTAGCACCATGTTCTTCATGTAGAGAGTCTCTTGAGTTATCACTTTCATATACTAGTGGGAATTTTTATTATAGAACTTGGCTTGTATATTCCGATGATGGGCTTCCTCAAATGCCCGAGGTCTTCATGAGCAAGCAAGTTGGATGCACACCCACTTAGTTTTCAGTTTGAGATTTCATATACTTATAGCTCTAGTGCATCCGTTGCATGGCAATCCCTACCCACTCACATTGATATCTATTGATGGGCATCTCCAAAGCCCGTTGATACGCCTAGTTGATGTGAGACTATCTTCTCCTTTTTGTCTTCTCCACCTAACCCCATCATCATATTCTATTCCACCTATAGTGCTATGTCCATGGCTCACGCTCATGTATTGCGTGAAAGTTGAAAAGGTTTGAGACGTCAAAAGTATGAAACAATTGCTTGGCTTGTCATCGGGGTTGTGCATGATGTGAATATTTTGTGTGGTGAAGATGGAGCATAGCCAGACTATATGATTTTGTAGGGATAACTTTCTTTGGCCATGTTATTTTGAAAATACATGATTGCTTTATTAGTAGGCTTGAAGTATTATTGCTTTTATGTCAAATGATAGACTATTGCTTTGAACCACTCGTGTCTTAATATTCATGCCATGATTAGACATATGATCAAGATTATGCTAGGTAGCATTCCACATCAAAAAATATCTTTGTTATCATTTACCTACTCGAGGACGAGCAGGAATTAAGCTTACTTCCTATTTGTTGCATTTTTATGTTTCGCAGAAACCCCATATCAAATGGAATCCAAACGGGATAAAAACAGACGGAGAATATTTTTGGAATATTTGGAAAATTCCGGAAGAGGAATCAACGCGAGACGGTGCCCGAGGTGGCCACAAGGCAGGGGGCGCACCCCTGACCCTCGTGGGCCACCCGTAAGGCAGTTGATGCCCTTCTTCGGCCGCACGAAAGCTAATTTTTTGTAAAAAATCACGGCGAAGGTTTCAGTCCAATCGGAGTTACAGATCTCCATATATATACGAGACGGTGAAAGGGCGCCAGAAGGGAACGCAGAAACAGAGAGAGACAGAGAGACAGATCAAATCTCGGAGGGGCTCTCGCCCCTCCCACGCCATGGAGACCAAGGACCAGAGGGGAAACCCTTCTCCCACCTACGGAAGAGATCAAGGAAGAAGAAGAAGAAGAAGAAGAAGAAGAAGAAGAAGAAGAAGAAGGGGGCCTCTCTCCCCCTCTCTTCCGGTGGCGCCGGAACACCGCCGGGGCCATCATCATCACCGCCATCTTCACCAACAACTTCACCGCCATCATCACCAACTCTTACCCCCTCTATGTAGTGGTGTGACCTCTCTCTTACCCGCTGTAATCTCTACTTAAACATGGTGCTCAATGCTATATATTATTTCCCAATGATGTATGGCTATCTTATGATGTTTGAGTAGATCCGTTTTGTCCTATGGGTTATTTGATGATCAAGATTGGTTTGAGTTGCATGTTTTATTATTGGTGATGTCCTATGGTGCTCTCCGTGTCGCGCAAGCGTGAGGGATTCCTGCTGTAGGGTGTTGCAATACGTTCATGATTCTCTTATAGTGGGTTGCGTGAATGACTGAAACACAAACCCGAGTAAGGGGGTTGTTGCGTATGGGATAAAGAGGACTTGATGCTTTAATGCTATGGTTCGGTTGCGGATGATCTTTAGTAGTTGTGGATGCTTGCTAGAGTTCCAATCATAAGTGCATATGATTAGAGAAAGTACGTTAGCTTATGCCTCTCCCTCAAATAAAATTGCAATAATGATTACCGTTCTAGTTATCGATTGCCTAGGGACAAATAACTTTCTCGTGACAAAAAGCTCTCTACTAAAACTAACTTAGTTGTGTCTTAATCTAAGCAGCCCCTAGTTTTTATTTACGCTCTCTTTATTATCTTCCAAGCCTATCCAAAAACACCTACAAAGTACTTCTAGTTTCATACTTGTTCTAGGTAAAGCGAACGTCAAGCGTGCGTAGAGTTGTATCGGTGGTCGATAGAACTTGAGGGAATATTTGTTCTACCTTTAGCTCCTCATTGGGTTCGACACTCTTACTTATCGAAAGAGGCTACAATTGATCCCATATAGTTGTGGGTTATCAAGACCTTTTTCTGAAAAGTAGATACGACGGAGATGTGTCAACTCCCCCAACCTTAAACCTTTGCTTGTCCTCAGGCAATTCAGTTGATAAACTGAAAGTGATAAAGAAAAACTTTTACAAACTCTGTTTGCTCTTGTTGTTGTAAATATGTAAAGCCAGCATTCAAGTTTTCAGCAAAGATTATAACTAACCATATTCACAATAACATTTAGGTCTCATGTTTACTCATGTCAATGGCATAATCAACTAGCAAGCAATAACAATAAATCTCGGATGACAACACTTTATCAAAACAATCATAATATGATATAATGGGATGGTATCTCGCTAGCCCTTTCTGAGACCGAAAAACATAAATGCAGAGTGTCGGGGAAGCTAATCGGACCCACGAACACCTATGGGACCGGCGGACCGAGCCCCTTTCGGTTCGGTGGGGGGCGGAGGTCGCACGAAGAGCAGATCGAGGCGAAGCACACGAGCAGTTTACCCAGCTTCGGAGCTCTCCGGAGAGATAATACTCCTACTGCTGCTTGTCTGATTGTATTGTGTTCTTGCTAGAGAGCCATGGGAGCTACAAAACCTAGCATGAGTGTCTCTGGTTTCCAATGAGCTGAACCGAACCCCCTCTACGTTGCGCATGGGCCTCCTTTTATATGCTCAAGGGGTCACCAACAGGTGGCAACGTAGACAAGGGCAAAAAAAAGGGAAAATGAGTTGCGGTTGGTACAGCTACTTGTACAGTGTATTCTACCTAACTCTGACGGCAAGGGACAAATGCATTAAATGCCCGTCCATGTCACCTAAACAGTGCAACAGGGACCGTCAGGGGCGCCATCGCTTGCCACGACGGCAATCTTGTCAGCGCCGCTTACCGCTGCGCTCCGCTGGCCGCACTGCCTCTTGACACGCGCTCCTGGAATGGTCCCATGGCGACACGTTGGTGGATGAGCTGGAGCGGAGATGAAGAGTGGTTGCCTGCCGCGGCAAGCGCCTTGCCGCGGCTGAATCCTTGTCGCGTCCGGAAGCTTGTCGCTCACCGAGCCTTCCTGGCAAGCTCCTCTTGCCGGGGTCTTGTCTTCTGCGTGCCTTGAGTGGCCTTCCCGGCAAGCTCCTCTTGCCGGGGCCTTGTCTCCTTGGCTTAAATACTTTGTTCTTGAATGGCTCCAAAGGAACCACGGAGGACCTTGGCGGTCACCAGGCAAGCCTTGCGGCGGGTGTGCTGAATGCCGTGCACGAAGTTCGGGATACTAGGGTACCCCTACTCTAGTACACCGGCAGAGCCTGGGCTGGGCCACACACGGTGCCGAAGCGCTGTTGGGCCAGGCCCAAAAGCAGTCTGCAGGCACGCTGGCCTAGATCACGCCGTAACTTGCTCCGGACCCACCACGCCCCCACGAACAGCACGCGCCAACGTGGCGTCGTGGGAGAGATCGTGGGGGTTTCTTTATTTGAAAAGCGAACGTCCGCCCCTCTCCTCCTTATAAACAGGGGAAACAGGGCAGGTCGCCCACCTCGCCATTTGCTGTCTCATCTCGAAAACCACCGCCGCTCCCCCCTTCTTCTCTAGTCTGAAGAGAGCAGCGCTCCGCCCCCCCATCGCCATCAACGCCGTCGATCTCCTCCACCGCCTCCGCCATGGCTCCGAAAGCCGATAAGGGGAAGGGCGTGAAGTCGGCCGAGGCGCAGCGGCTCGCGGCGCTGCGAAAGGAGCGGGCCGTCTTCCCCCCTCAGCTCGCCGCAAGGGAGCTGAGGGAGAACTACTACCTGTTCTGGTCGACGGAGACGTGAGCACATCCGCGCACGAAGGTACTCCCAGCCGCTGCCTCTGAACTAGCCCCAACTGGGTACCCCTTCTTCGCGATGTTCTTCTATTGCGGGCTCTGCCCGCCCTTCTCTGAATTTTTCTGCGATATCATGAACACCTACGGGCTTCGCCTCCTTGATTTCACCCCCAATGCTGTCCTGACCATGGCAGTTTTCGCACACCTTTGCGAAAACTTTGTCGGAGTCCACCCAAACGTAGCCCTCTTCCGCCACTTCTTCATGCCCCGAGTTGAGAGAGGAGATCCACTTGCCGGAGGGATTGCTTGGATCTCCAGGATCGGCAAGAAAGAAGCCTATCTAGAAGGAGAGCTCCGTAGCAAGTGGGAGGAGTGGAGAGCCGATTGGTGTTGGATCGTTGAGGAGAATCCGCAGCCCTTCACTGCCCAGCGCTGTAAGTGCATCTAGTGCCCCTTAGTGATTTTGGTGTATTGAAGACTTATAGGTTAAGTAACTAATGCGTTTGTGAGTGTACACGGGCATATAAGTCAATGAGGAGTTTGATATTTACAAAGGAAAGTCGACCCTAAAATGAAGTTCTTCAATCAAGACTTTGATATTCGAAGACTTTCAAGACTTTGAAAGTGAAGAAATTGGTGTGACCTTGAAGACTTGGTATTCATTTGAGGAACATGAAGCGTGAAGACTTTTGTTTTCGTAGTTTCGTTTTCTCTTTCTTGAGTCATAGGAAACACCGCATTTGTTAAAGGGGTCGAGGAAATACTAAGGAAAATTTCCATGTGATGCTCAACTCAAAATCCTACACCTACCAATCCCTTCAAGTGAAGCCTTTGGAAATCTCATACAGTTCGGTCAATTTCTTGATGATGAGACGAAGCTCTTCAGTCGTTGAGAATTTGTTCTGACTGAGGAGTTAGGAATTCGCCAGTGCGAATTACCTACACAGCGAGGATCATGATAGCCCTGAGGAATTTAATATTCAAATTTCCGACCGTTGCTGTGCTGCCCGCCAGCTGTTCCAAAATATCTTATCCACCTAACGGTCATATCATTGAAGGGCATTTATGTCTTATCATGTCGGGCTGCTCCCGAGGCTATAAATAGCCGCCCCCTACAACCACTAGCTGGTTGGCTGCTCCGAGAGAACTTGACACTTGTCATTTGAGAGCAACCCATCCTCTGAGGAGTTTGAGCGAAAATCATCAAGTGAGGAAAAACCCAAAAACCAAACCCCTACAAACCCAAAGTGATTGAGCATCATCAAGAAATTGATCCTGCGTGGATCCGACGCTTGTTACCTTTGAAGACTGTGCTTCTTCCAGACGGTTAGGCGTCAAGGTCTAGAGCATCCAAGAGGAATTGTGGATCGCCGAGTGACCAAGTATGTGAAGGTTTGGAAGTCGCTCAAGACTTACCACGAGTGATTGGACGAGGTCTCTGTGACCTTAGTTCAAGGAGAATACGGTGAGGACTTGGTGTCTGAGCTGTGTGCTCGGTGGATCGGGTGTTCGGACTGTGTGTCCTCGAGTTTAAATACTCAGCCGCTCAACCAGACGCATAACCGAGACAGCAGTTGGAATTGGTCTACCAAATCATTGTCTTCACCAACCTAACTGGTTCTACTTCCTCAACCCTTTCATTTCCTCATTATTGTGTTGAGTGTTTGTTCATATCTGTGTTTGAAGACTTTGATCAAGACTTTCTCAATTTCCTCGTTCAATTTCTTCATCTGTTTGTCTTCATCTTGTGTTATCCTCGTGATTACGCTTTCGTACTACTGTGATTGTCTTCATTTCATCATGATGACTATGCTTGTAATCTGTTATGCTTACTTCGAGTACTTATTCCATTGCAAGTAGTTCTTCGCTAAGGAATTTCCTCACCGCAAATTCCTCGTTGAAGAATTCATAAAATCGCCTATTCACCCCCTCTAGTCGATATAACGACTTTCAATTGGTATCGAGCAAGGTACTCCCTTGTTCGTGTGATTTTGGTTTAACCACGGAGTTTTAGTTATGTCGACCGCAGGTATGATCAAGGTCTCAGCGAGGGTGTCCTACCTTGATGGGACGGATTACCCTCTTTCGAAGAACAAAATGCGAATGCATCTTGAAGCAATTTACAACGATCTCTGGTATGTTGTGACAAAAGGTGTTTCCTCAGTCACACCTTCTCTGAATGATGCTGATGTGAAGATATTCAAGCAACTCGATTCTCAAGCGAAGAATATCATATGTGGCCATCTGAGCAAAGGTCAATATGGAAGAGTGAGTGCTTTGGAATCTGCCAAACTCATCTGGGACAGACTGTCAAAAGTAAATGAAGGTGTCTCAACTCAGCGTGACTCTCGAGTTGATGTTCTTCGGAATCTCTTCAACCGCTTCAAAAGACTCGACAACGAAAATGTTCAACAAACCTTCGATCGCCTCACTGACATCTCAAATGAGCTTCAAGCACTTGGTGCCACTGACATCACCGACCATGAGGTGGTGAAGAAATTGTTAAGATCGCTGATTCCTCATTTGATACTCCGCAATCGATGATACAAGAACGAGCTGACTACAAGTCTCTTGATCCTGCCGATATCCTCGAAGGCTAAATACTCACGAGTTCCAGCTTGCTGAAAGAGAGATCTCTATGGTTCGGCTATGGAAAACACGTGCCTCAAGGCCAAGGCTGTGTCCGAATCTGAGAGTGAAGACTCGGTAGTAGCCTTGGAGATCTGAAGAATTTGGCGAGAGCTAGCATCGCTCGTGAAGAAATTCCAGAAATTCTCAAGACATGGTCGCTTTGGAAAATCCTCAAGAAGCAAGTGATTCCTCATCTAGTGACTATAGAGAAGACTTTGTCACAAATGCAAGAAGCCTGGTCACTATATCCAAGATTGTCCTCGATGGGAAAAGGAATTAAAGAAGAAGAAACACGAGGATTACAGTTGATGATGCGAAGAAGAAGAAGAAATCATCGAAATCTTCATCATCAAAATCCTCAAAACCTTCTTCTCACAAGAGGAGCAGCTCCAAAAGGCTCGGGCATTCATTGGCAAGGAAATGGACTCGAAGCTGAATCGAGGAACATGAGGAAGAGGAGGAGTCTCAAGAATCGAATCTGGTGTGGCTAGTCTGGCTCTTGCTACTGCTTTTGTTAGCAAGTCCATCTTCAACGCTGAAGAAACTGACTCCGTCGACAAGCCTGATGATGATGATGATGACTACGCTCCCACCTATTGCTTCATGGCAAAAGGTGGTAAGGTACTAAATTTCACCTCCTCTGAATCTAGTGAAAATGAATCTGATGAGGATCTCAAGCCCAGCTACTCTAAACTTGCTAAGATTGCTTTAAAACAACAAAGGGCTTTTGAGAAGGTTCAAAACATGCTAGATAAGAGTGATGATATGTTAGGTGAAGAAATGGATCGCACTCAAGCCACTGATTGAAAATCTTGAGACTTGGTCTAGGCTTGACAGCCTTCAAGGTCATCATAACACTCTCTTATCTGATCATGAGAAACTTTCTTATGAATTTCTTCAAAGAAAGCAAGATCTTGAGAAGCTAAGAGTGAGTTATGAAGATCTTCAGAAGGAGCGCGATTCATTACTTGCTCAACAAATCAGCGCTTCTCAAGAAGAATTTGTTCCTCCATGCTTAAAGTGCATTGAACGTGAATCCGCCAATTCTTCACCTGAATGTTCAAATGCTTCAACTGTTACAAATTCTTCACCTGCCTCTGCTATCACTAATTCCTCACCTGAGGACATTGCTAGTATCACTGACGATGCAGGACTAAAGGAATTGTACATGACATGCATGTACAAAAGCCTCAAAGGGCATCAGACTCTTTGTGATGTGCTTAAAAAGCAGATCCTCAATAGGAACCCTAGGAAAGAGGGTATTGCCTTTGAGAGGAAACTTAATGCTGATGGAACATATTGGAAGCCTGAGCAGTATCCCAAAACCTCATGGGTTGCTGCAAAGGGACCTCCAGATTGATCCATCTACCTTATCTGACTTTACATGCGAATTTCCTCATTCATTGATGAGTCATTTGACTTAAACTATAAACTGTTCAAAAATCAGAATGGTGAAATATTTGCTAGATATGTTGGCACTAAGCTGCAGGAACGGTTCCCTATGAAGAAAATCTGGGTTCCCAAGAAGTGCCTTGAAAGTCTTCAGTGAATGTCCTCATGACACCACCAAGTGAAGAATAGGAACCCCAGATCAAATTCTTCATATGGACCAAATTCTTCATATGGATCCAAGTCCTCATACGGACCAAATTCCTCACGTGGATCAAATTCCTCAAAAGGATCAAAGTCCTCATATGATCATCATCGTGCTAACGACATTTCGCAGGTAGAGCTAAGGGCTATGAATATGTGCATTATTCTTCAAACCAATATGTTCATAAGTCCTCAAGAATTTCTCCGCTTATTCATATGCTTACACTAACCCTCTTATGTGAAACGAAATGGTTTGGCTTCTATGCCACCATTCTCATATGGTGCTCGCAGAGTGATGAACTCTTTGCCACCCCTTCCGATGTGGGTGGTGAAGAAAAGAACTAATCTCTTCTGCAGGGTCAGGTCCGGGCGTGCCTTAACGTCTCAAGAATTTCTTCGGGGCCGACAAATTGCACGAAGGACGCAGCTAATCATGATGAAATGAACTTTCATTTCACACGCCCTCATACCGCTTATCTGAATACTGACTGATGAAATTCATCTGATGAACTTGATATCATATTCTTCACTGATGAAGTATATGAGATCGTAAGTTGTACTAATTCATCCGCAGGATGATCAACCCAAAGCCACTGAGTGGGTTCTCGATAGTGGATGTACAAATCACATGACTGGTGACAAGAATCTATTGATGGATGCTCCCTTATCACCGTCACATCTGAAGCATATCATCTTTGCTGACAAAGGCAAAAGTCAAGTATTGGGTCTTGGTAAGGTTGCTATTTCTAAGGACATGCACATGGACAAAGTCATGCTTGTTGAGTCATTAGGATATAACCTCATGTCAGTCTCAATGCTTTGTGATCTTGATATGGTCGTTATCTTTGGCAAGTATCGTTGTGTTGTGATTATGGAAGCTAACAATTCCAAAGTCTTCGAAGGCTTTAGGAGAGGAGACTTGTATATTGTTGACTTCTCCACAGGTCCACAACCAGCCATGTGCCTACTTGCAAAAGCTTCAGAAGGCTGGCTATGGCATCGACGACTTGGTCACGCAGGCATGAGGAATTTGCACACGCTTGCGAAGAAGAAGCATGTCATTGGCATTGAGAATGTCAAATTCCTCAAGGATCACTTATGCGAACTGTGAAGCTGGAAAATGATCAAGGCCAAGCATCCAAGCGAAGACTATCATGACCACTACTCATCCCTTGAATTGCTTCACATGGACCTCTTTGGTCCCAATCATTACTCATTGTCACTAATGATGCATCTCTTTATGGCTTTGTTATTGTTGATGATTACTCTCGTTACACATGGGTACACATTGTTACTTACAAAAATCAAGTGCGAAGTCTTCAAACGATTTTCCTCGAGGGCTTCAACTAACTTTGGTGTGAAGATCAAGCACATCAGGAGTGACAATGGAACTGAGTTCAAGAATTCTGGTCTTGATGACTATCTTGATGAACTTGGTATTACTCATGAGTTTTCTTCTCCTTATACTCTCTCGCAAAATGGCGTCGTGGAGCGCAAGAACAGAACTCTTGTTGAGATGGCTCGCACTATGCTTGATGAATACAAAACGCCTAGTCGTTCTGGATTGAAGCAATTGACACTGCGTGCCACATCATCAACAGTATATCTTCACAAATTCTTCAAAAGACTGCCTATGAACTCCTCAACGACAAGAAACCTAATGTAAGTTATTTCAAAGTCTTGATTGCTAAATGCTGGATTAGAGATCCTCACCACAACTCTAAATTTGCACCAAAGCACATGAAGGTTTTATGCTTGGTTACGGAAAGGACTCGCACACCTACAGAGTCTTCAACATCGCTCTTCACAAGATTGTTGACTTTGTAGATGTGCGGTTCGATGAAACTAATGGCTC